>LPNX010882470.1:0-199676 GCA_001517045.1 Pseudotsuga menziesii
GCTATAATCCTGCTGCTAATTAATGCTAGAGGCTGCGAGATCTTCTTCAGGATCGTGGGGTTCCACGAGATCAGCGTTTGCTCCTTCTTTTATGTGAAATGAAGAACGGGTGGCCACATTTGACTCTGCTTGACTCGCCACCTACACAGGCTACTTCATCTCACTGTTAGATGTTCGTCCATCTGTGGACATTAAGGATCCATTCTTGATCTTCCGTTTCCCTCCTAGCTGTCCTGTAATTACTCAACCTTGGAGGAATTGCGGGAAGTTAGTACATCCCGTAGTCTAAGCAAAAATCCTAGTTAAAATGCCTAAAAAAATTACAAAACTCAATTTATTAATGAGCAAATGACATAATACCTTTTTAACCATAGTTTATAGATGGAATTTAAAGCTCTTAGTCAAAATGGAGGTTTTATGAAGGAAATGAGGGTTATATAAGAGGCAAAAAGGGGTAAAAAACAGTGCCCAACAATCTCCATGGAGATGCCACCCACGAACGAGATCCGAATATCTAGACACGAACGCACAGTTCAACTCGACAGGGACAGGGTAAGCACGAGTTCACAGAGATAACAATAAAATAACAACCTATCCCAATATATATAGACCACGGGCAAAAAAAAATTTGGTGGGAAAAAATTCTGTTGGACGGCGTAACAACTAAGGCATCGGGCAGTTAACTCATTAGAGAGCCGCAACGGCGGGAGACAGAAACACTATGAGTTCCTCAGCACAACAAAAAGCATCGGTGAAATCAAAACTAAAATGCAGCTTCGGGCCTCGGAACCTCTAAAACATCGGAGAATTAGCTCAAATGGAAACCGCAACGGCGGGTATCATATGGACTAGGGTTCCACAAGAATAGAAAATAATCGGCGACAATAGAACCAACGGTGAAAATCATACATCGGTAAAGAAAAGAACAATCAAGTCGGATGGTTAGTTTGCTACGAAGCTACAACGACGGAACACAAATAGACTACGGCTTCCACGAAACACGAAACCATCAGCAATCGGAACAAACAAAGACTAACCGTTGATCAAAAGTCTAACACAGTTTCGAGAGTGAAAGAAAAAACAAAATCATTTTAAAAGAAAAACGCGGAATCAACAAAAATAATTGCTTCCGTTGAAGTGCTCGTGATATGGAATCCGAAACGATGACCATACAAAGGACTTATGCTCTGATGGTGATGAGACAAAAAGCGTCGATATGAATGTAAAACAAAAAACGCGTCAGCGAACAACAAGGCTTTGGATCGGGCCATTCGCTATTGAGATTCCGCAACAGCGGCTGTGTAGATGACTAAAGCCCGGATTCATAGTTCAAACAACTTTCGATAGCGAAAAAAAGGAAATCATCCGTAAGTCAAAACTCAAGTTGAAATTGGCAGCATCAGTAGATAGAGATATTCATTCAACAATCGACCTCAAAAAGGTCAAACTCGTAGCAAAGTTAAGCAATCCCAACAAATCTAAGCAAGATAAAAATTAAAAGCAGGGTCCAAAATTTTTAGAAATTTTGGAAAATGTTGCAGCTGCAATAGTATGCAAGCAAATAAATGGTCAACCTAAGCCAACTACAAGCCAAGTTATCCAAATGGATAGGACTGCAGTGAAAGTGGTACAAGAAATGGAAGATGTTTTGATCCATTTATCAACATATGAGAGGGTTTGTCAATATATATACATTGTTGTAGAAGATTTCCCGGATGCAGATGGTTTGGTTTTGAGACGGGTTTGGGCAGCAAAATTGGAGGAATATTTTGCATAAGATTGGTCACATGTATGATTACCATATAAGGGTTGTTAGAATCAAATAAAGGTGTTAAGGGAACCTTAAATGAAGCACAACGTAACTCAATTGTAAGGCAAGAATGAACCAGTTAATTCTATTTTGGGAAACTATTTTCTTGAGCTTGAACCGAGAAATTACCAAGCTGAAGAAGCCAGTAACATATTAGATATCCAACCCGATCTCCTTCAGTTTTCACAAGCTGATAAGGTTGATTGTAATGTAGTAGAGTTAGTCTCAGATGTAGTTAGTAGTTCAAGTTCAGTAGGAGTAGAAAATTTTTGGATTCTTTATTTTGACGATTCCAAAACTATGGAAGGATCAGGAGTTGGCTGTGTCCTGATTGATCCAGACAAAAATAAATATTTTATGTCATGTAGATTAGAATTTGAGTGTACAAATAACACAGTTGAGTACGAAGAATTAGTCCAGGGACTGAAACAAGCAATGGAATTAAAAGTAAAAAATATAAAAGTGTGCGGAGATTCTGAAATCATTGTTAAACAAGTTCTAAACAAAATTCATTGCATATCACCACATTTGAAGGATTATCAAAATGAAGTTTGGTATTTATTAACAATTTTTCACACATTCAATATTTCTTTAATTCCTAGATTAAAAAATGTAGGAGCTGACTTGTTAGCTACTTCAGCTACAAGGCTGGTACCTAAGAATAACAGATGTTCAATTGAATTACTTTTCAGGCCTTCTGCTCCAGAAAATATCACCAATCTGAGGGTGTTTGATGATGATCAACAAATATTGGAATGTCTAATGAATGATGATACATTTAAAGGAGCCATAATAGATGACGAAGAGCATTAAGCAAACCTCCAGAATGGAAATTTCATTCATACCGGAGTCAGAACTTTGGAATAGATGTTTGATTTAGATAACAAGTTTAGAAAACCAACGAATGTCAAGACACACAGTTCGTCTTTGTAATTCGAGTTGATAAATCTAGGGTCAGAGGCTGAACCCAAATATGTGAATTTGGGGAAGTGTTGTTCACCCAGGGAGAGGAGTAAATTTATCAATTTATTTAGACAATACAAAGATGTATTTTCTTGGACCTACGAAGACCTCAAAACTTATGAACCAAAATTATACATCATGTTATTCCAATCAAAGTTGGATTCAAACATTATCAATAGCCTCTGAGAAAGATGCATCCTAAACTAGAACCCCTAATTCAAAGTGAGGTAAAAAATATTCTTGATTATAAGATCATATTCAAACTTAGACATTCAGAATGGGTTTCAAACTTGGTGCCAGTGCGAAAGAAGTCCAGAGAGATCAGACTTTGTGTTGATATCAGGAATTTAAACCGTGCATCGGATAAAGACAATTACACTGTCCCATCCATGGAACAAATATTACAAATGGTCTTAGGTTCTGAGTTATTTTCTCTGTTAGATGGATTCTCAGGCTATAACCAAGTTCTAGTAATAGAGGAAGATAGGCTCAAGACTACCTTCAAAACCAAGTGGTGGACTTTTGCATATAGAAGAATTCCCTTTGGACTCATTAATGTTGGAGCAACTTTCCAAAGGGATATGGATATAGATTTCCGTGGTCTGATTGGCCGAAGTATTGTAGTTTATTTAGATGATGTCACAATATTTTCTAATAAGAGAGAAGAACATGCGTTTCATTTGAGACAGATTTTCAAATGTTGTAGAAAATATGGCATTTCTTTAAATCCTAAGAGATGTGTGTTCACTGTTATCGAAGGAAAGCTATTGGGTCATGTTATTTTGAAAAAAAGGGATCTCAATAGATCTAGAGAGAATTAAAGCAATAGAACAGATTCCTTTACCCCATAATAAAAAAGGTATGCAGTATTTTATGGGGACAATCAATTTCGTGTGAAGGTTTGTGCCAGACTTTGCCCAAATAGTCAAACATTTGCAAAAAATGATCAAGCAAAGTGTTCAATTCAAGTGGAATGATTCAAAGAATGATGCATTTAACAAGATTAAGACATCCATAGCTCATGCACCATCACTTAAAAGTCCCAACTTTGAAAAATATTTTATCTTGTACACTTTTGCTTCAGATGATTGATTAGTAGCGGTGCTTACACAGAAAGAAGAAGGGAGAGATGAGTATATGTCATAACCCTGAATTTTCACAAAAAATTAAATTTTTTAATGTAACATCAAATGTCTAAAGTCGCAGTTTTATAGCTACTAGCGGCTAGTGGAAAAATGAAACAATTATCATTATGTAGTGATTTACTTCAAACATATAAAAACTAATACCACTTTAATTTTGATATGTTATGTATGTGACCTGCATTCAGTTGCTCCTAGTTGTACTGATAATTTTACTTTTTGGCAAGTAGGTGAAATTTATCTTTGAAAACTTGGTCTTACTTAGCGTTATGCTAACGCAGATGGACTGCTGGTTCTTACAGGTTCAACAGGTAACGATCGATCAAGTAGAAGTTTAATTCATAAGGTAGCAAGAAGTATTTATGTTGCATGTTAATATGCTAGTAATATAAACTGATTATTCTAAGCAAGCTCTGATGAGGTAAAGTAATTGTCCTCTATTGTTTTTGTTTCTAAGACAGTATTCAAGTTTAGATATAAAGATCGTTATCCTTATCATACTTAGCGAAACAAAAAATACTTACTGTGACCTTAGAGCTCAATTTATTCGTCATATATTTACTTCTATTTTAACATGCTTATATCGCTAAATTTATGTTTAAAAGTACTGTCTTTTATTCATGAAAGTACTCCTATCAATCTCGAAAGTAAAGATTTCCATTAACGTACATGCTTCTATTTTGTCTTTTCTTACTAGCCATGGAATTTATTAATTTATTGTTTGTATGTAAGTATGCTAAGCATCAAGTTATAAACTTCAGTACTTAAACAATTGCTTTGCTGCTTGTACTATTGTAACTATATACAATGCCCCTTATTTTATAATGTTCCAATATAATTGTTACTTGCATCTTGTAGAAATCTTCTACTTAGAAATTTCCATGACATTATAAGTTTGGTTCTTGTAATTAGATACATCATCTTAAGATGGAATATTACCTACTACCACTTTTATAAAGTCTAAATCATAGGTAAATACATTATTGTGTTATTCCTATAAATTATAAACCGTGTACATGGTTTACATCATAGTAAAATTTACTATCAGAATGTTGCCTCATTTTTGATAAGATGTAGTTTATAATAACTACTATGGTATATTTTACTACCTAGAACTTCTAATCTGAGGTCTATATCAAGTGAAACAAAATGACAAATATTCTTATACTATGCTAGACCCAAGTAAGCACAATTGACTTTATAAATAGTGATAAGATTCATTATTATTGTCATTGGCAAGTGGAGCATACAAAACATTATTTGTAAAAGTTTACACTAAGGTCAAGCCTCATGAATGTTTATTTGACATGGTTTAAAACACATTACTCAATGGTAAAATGACATATATTAGTTATTAGCAATTAAAACTAACCTTAAACCATTGATTTCCAATAGTCTAGTTTGAGCTGCATATAATATATAAATATATTAAAATCATTTTGCAAAGTGAATATACAAATTGTTATTTGGAAATGTTTATTGTATGGTCGAATTTGGGATTGTTCCAATGGCAAGGTTGTTACCTCTTTACTCTAAGGTCAACGTTATAAAATCATTGTGAAAAAACAACACAAACTTCGATACCAGTGATTACAATGATATAGTTATATGTTATCATTAGTGAATATATATATCAATACATTCCATAGTCGATCACATATTTGGTTTATTGAACATTGCAATAACAAATTGATTATTGAAAACACAGATTGACTATAGAAAAGACCCTTGCGTGGTTGAATGATTTGGAGGGCACGTGGTCTGCTCTCATCCATGCATTGGTGACTTAAAAGGCTAGAAAACCCTATTCACCTGTCATTTTTACTCCGAGGGTTTTGCTGGCCTGCAGGCTGCTCTATATGGTTTTCTTGGCGGCCATGAGAGGCTGTTCCTATGCTTGCTTGCTCCGTGTCTTGTGTTTGTTGTTACTGTAATCTCATATCTCAGTCTTAGGTCCGAGAGCTTTGTTGTTGTGAACCTTACTGCGCAAGTGGTTATTTGTTTTTGTGTCTGGATCTCGGCTTGTCCAAGGTTTTAGTTCTGTCTTTCTTGTAGCTCGTCACGACTTGTGGAGTTAAGCTTATTAACACTGTCTCCACTCCAAGTTGGCGTAGGGGTTGATTACTCCTTTGTAAAATCTGGTGACAGCTTCTTCGCTGCTCGAAATCTCTTCTACTTACTTGTAAAAATAACTCAGTTTTAAAATGGAAACTCTTTGTCAATTTATGAATACAGTAAGGGTTTTAAAATTACAAGCTCAGCATTATACTAACGCTCGGTATCGTTCTATGTATAGGAACCCATGATATCTCTAAGCTTCGGTGGAAAAGCAAAACCATGGCCAGCTTCAGTGGACTCATGGCCCAACCGGTAAGCCCTGATTTCAAACATGGGTTTTTCCCTACTTGCAATGAGGGTTGTTGAAGGAGAAACACAGTGTTTGGAAGTCTATTTCGGTTTCTTCATTAGTTAAGGGGTTTTAGAATGATGTTTAATCCAGTTTACTTTAAAACCCTTGCTGTTTATGCTGGGTAATATCGGCCTTTGAGCCGTGATATGTAATTTTTGTTAAGTTTTAGCCTTACGGCCCGACAATGTAATACAATTGGTTTTATAAAGAAAGACTTTGTAAATCTTGGAGCTCTATCTCGTGTTGTTATGATTTTGTTAACCTATAACTTATGCGTTTATTTTACTGTTTATAAAAGAGACTTATTTTAAGAAAAAGACTGTAAACAGTCCAAAGCATGAGTTGTAGTCTTATTGTTAAGTTTATTTACACAGTTATCAATGTAAATGGGTAAAACTTAAATACATTAATTTATAAATGGATAAATTAGTTATTAGGGTTTCGACCTTCAGGTTTTTCTTGCACAGGTTATAAGCCTGTTTGTTAAAGAATAATTAGCTCCTATATACATAATTCTTAGTTATATTTTATTTAATGTCTATATTTACATTTATTTTTATTTAATATTCTGTAACTTAGAATTATTCCGAACTCTGTTAAGGAATATAAGGTTAACTTTGGAGCTCTGTTTATTTTTCATAAATAAAGGGTTTATATATATAACCCTAATATGATTTTTATTAAGTAATAGTTTAAAGATTTAGTTAATAGTTTTAAAAGAAATATTGTTTGGTTAATAACTTATTTATATATTTAGCTGTTAACTCCTATAAACTTTTATTTGTATCAGTATACTATTATTGTAACTCTAGTGTAGTTTACTATTTCTTTTCCTGCATTTTTATTTAGTTACTCTAAGTAAAACAATAAACACAATTAAACGATAACACTGTTTTTCATTATATTTAAAACTTTGAAATAAATTATACTCTACTATCTACATATTCAAATCCTATTAACTATTTTCATTCTCTTAAGAATTCTTTCATCTACTTAAAGCATTCTAACTGTGCTAGAGTACGACCTGGTTTCCAGGTGTGGAAAAACATAGCTTTAGAAATTTATAATCTTTCTATTCCGTTATTCTCTAAACTAGTTTCATTTCTAAACAATCTAATAAGAGTACTAAATCTAACATTTCACAAAATCTAAGCTTTTACCATTCATATAGCAGATAATCTAAGATTATTTAACTAAAACAGTAAATTAAAATAACATAGAACCTGTTGAGGACAAGATGACAACATCTTTAGGAGGTCGTTCCTCCCTATCAATCTCTTGGAGAGCACTCAAACAACGCTTCCTCAGGACCCCCAAGCCTGTTCCTGGTCTTCTTGGCTAAGCACTAGGTGGAGAATGTAACTGTAGAACCCTCTATCAACTGACTAGTTCAATACCTCAATAAAACACTCTGCTCTCAGTAGTATGATCTTCAGCTTAAAAGCTGCAACTAGATCAATCAACAGTTATCCCCTCAAACACTTTCTATCTTTCCCTTCCATTGAATTTCTCTGAAGTACATTCATTCACCCTGAATGATCACTTCTCTCGAATGAGCAACCCCCAGCTCTCTTCAATGGGAATTTTTATAAATATGCCTAGGTCTTTTGGGTCAGTTTTCATTAATTAAGCCACCTGCTCTGATTCGACTTTCTTGGGGAATCATGACCACAAATGTAGGGAGGTTTCCACCTACAATAGTTGGAAGTGGTTTGAGGATGCTGCCACATGTCAGCTTTCTCTCCACCTAGTCTCCTCCACCAATTTGACCAGTAAACACTCTTTTAACAGCTCTCCTAATCTGTTGTCTCCTCAATTATTTATTTATAAATAAAATAGTCAGAATTTACATTAATTATCCTTGACCCCACTGGGTCATCAATTACAACTTAGCATAAAATTTAACATATTGTTCCTCAAATAATATAAAATTGTTTTTTGCAAAATTGGGGCATGTGATAGTATCCCATATCGTTTATGAGCACAGGTCTGCAAGGGCGTAAATTAAATTATCCCCAAGTTGATAAGCAAGCCTATGCAATTTTTAAAGTGGTAAAGCAATTCAGGCCGTATATACTAAAGAACTGTACCAAGCTAATAGTCCCGCACCTGACAATCTCATCTCTTTTTGTAAGAACTGTACCAAGCTAATAGTCCCGCACCTGACAATCTCATCTCTTTTTGTACAAAAAGAGATGGGAGAAAGAAGAGCTAACTGGGTAATGGCCTTGGAAGAGTATGATCTAGAATTCAAACCAGCAACCATAGTTAAAAGGCAAGGGCTCTCTAAATTGATGGCCGAGAGTAAAGACAATGAAGATAACAATTGGGATAATGAAGTTGAATTACACATGGTGGATGTATGTCCTTTATTCACAGCTCCAGACTCCTAGTATAGAGATTTAATTCATTATCTTCAAGAAGGATATTTTCCGGAACATTGGAATCCAAAGCAAAGGAGAGTATTACGCCTAAAATTAGCCTTATATCAGATTATTGATGGAGTGCTATTTAGGAAAAACTATGATGGAGATTTTCTTATATGCTTGGAGCGTGAAGATGCAAATAAGTTTGTGGTAAAACTACATGATGGACCTACTGGAGGTCATTTCTCAGGAGATACAACAACACACAAGATTTTAAGAGCTGGGTATTACTGGCCGACTTTGTTTCAAGATGCTCATGCTCATGTTAGGAAGTGTGATACTTGTGATCGGTGGAAGACAAGCAAAGGAAGCATGACCTTTGAAACTAGTTATTATTTCAGAACCATTCAAGCAATGGGGGATTGACATTATTGGAGAAACCAATGCAAATTCTTTGTTTCAACATAAGTACATCCTGACAACAACAAACTATTTCACGAGATGGGTAGAAGCCATTCCATTACGAAAAGTGAATGAAGATGAAGTTATGGACTTCTTACAAGACCATATTATGACCAGGTTTGGGGTTCCAATTTCCCTGGTTTTTTATAATGCTTCATATTTTTCATCTATTAAATTGATTGCATTTGCAAATGAAAAAGGAATTGAGCTACATTATTCTGCTAACTACTATCCGCAAGGTAATGGTTTGGCAGAATCTACAAATAAAAACCTCATTAGGATTTTGAAGAAAACGGTCATAGAAAATCAAAGGAGTTGGCACTTAGCTTTTCCTAATGCACTCTAGGCTGATAGAGACACACCTAAGAACTCCTTAGTGTTAATTTTTCAACATTAAGCTAGCATATCATTAGGATCTTTAACTAAGAGAACAACAAGCATAGCAATCAAACACAAGAGACAATGAACACAATGTTTTTCCTTAGGGAAACCATAAATGTAGAAAACCCTACAACTTCCTCAGGGATAGAATCAGCACCAAAGTGAAACCAAAAAATAGTAATACAATCTCCTGACAGCAGTAAGATATTTCCTCTAGCCCCAGTGTCTCTCTTCCTCAACTATGCGCTACACTTGAGTGTGTATGAGTTGTGTACTAAATAGAGAGTCCAACTCTCTATTTATACTAATCCCGATATGACTAAAACCATACTAGGGCCAACTTCACTAGGTGAGTATAATAACCCTAGTGCCCTAGAATTGCGAGGACTTTAACCCTTAGACAATAGGAGGGTTACCCACAATGATTTGACATGACTTGTTTACATTATAGATTCTCCCTATAGGAACATCGGGGCATGACATGACACAAGAACATCCTAGAATAAACATTGGGTTACAATAGATAAGAAATACAAGTGAATACATTCTGAAGTTACAATTACATCAACACTCCCTCTTAACTAGGAAGGTATTCTCACAACACAATTTTCATCACTGGTCTTCTTCTATGGATCTTCTTGTCATCTGCATTCTTCAAGTATTCTTTGTATTCAAGTCTTCTTTGTCTTCAAGTCATATTCATCTTTGGATCTAGATCATCAATCGATCTAGATCATCGTCACTGGATCTGGATCATCATCACTGGATTTGGATCATCACTGGATCTGGATCATCATCACTGGATTTGGATCATCACTCGATCTGGATCATCATCACTAGATCTAGATCATCACTTGATCTGGATCATCTCTGGAGCATCATCTCTCGATCTGGATCATCTCTCAATCTGGATCATCTTTGCTGGATCATCAATATTTAATCTTCCTAGGTGCTATCTCATGATTCTTCTCCTCACAGGAAGTTCTACAGAGCCAACGCTTTTTCATGCTGGATATAGGCCTATCCAACATGAGTGTCTTCACCCAGCACTTACATCTGATAATGTAGGAACTAAACCTATAATCATATCAGAAAGGAAACTCCTAGCACTCACATTTGACCATGTGGTAATATATCCCACAACCTTGTCATAAAGGCCTAGCACTTACATATGATCAACCAATGATCCAAGAAATGCCCAGCACTTACATCTGTTCAACCAATGATCAAAGAAAGGCCCAACACTTACACTTATCCATGTGAGGAACCAATCCTCCATGCCAAATGGCTCCTGCACTTACATATGATCAACCAATGATCAAAGAAAGGCACTGCACTTACATCTGATCAACCAATGATCAAAGAAAGGAACAACACTTATATCTGATCAACACATGATCGAAGAAAGGCTTAGCACTTATATATGATCAACACATGATCAAAGAAAGGATCTACACTTACATTCAACACATACAAGGAACCAATCCATCTGCATGTTTGAAAAGTCATGCACTCACATCTGATCCTGTAAGAACCAATCCTATCGTCATATCAGAATGGGCCCCAGTCCTAGACTGAGCTACCTGGTAATTGACCAGGCGCCTCTATTCTCCAGGAGAATGGTAGTTTCCCTTACATCTGTCCTACTCAACAGAATGGCTAGCACTCACATCTAACATGGAAGGAACCAATCCTCTCACCATGACAGAATGGCTCAACCCTTATATCTGAACTACTTGTCAGAATGGCTATGGATCTCAACACTCATATCTGACATGGAAGGAACCAATCCTCTCACCAAATGGATCAGCCATTACATTTTACCATGGAAGGAACCAATCCTCTCACCATGTCAGAATGGCTATGGGAATCATCACTTTCCCTTGGAGAAAACCTCTATCTGGAGAACACCAAGCTTCTCCCTGAAGTACTCAAACTTCACCCTAGCCAATGGCTTCATCAATACATTAGCTATCTATTCCTCTGTCGCAACATATTGGAGCTTCACTGCTCCCTTCTACACCATATCCTTGATATAGTGATATTTGATCTCGATATGCTTCGACTTGTCATGGAACACTGAATTCTCTGACAACTTTACGCAACTCTGGTTGTCACAATGTATACAAGTAGCATCCATCTGGAGATCAAATAAATCAGACAGTAGCTTCTGTAGCCATACTGCCTCACAACTAGCTGAACAAGCTGTGACATACTCTTCTTCAGCTGTAGTCAGTGCCACATAGGATTGCTTCCTACTTAGCCAAGAGATCACACCTGATCCCATACTAAAGAAACAACCTGAAGTGCTTTTCCTATCGATGGAATTGCCTACCCAATCTGAATCAACATAACCCTCTAGGTTAATCTTCTGATTCACTTCGTACTTGATCCCATAATCAATTGTACCCCTCAGGTACCTTAGAATGTCCTTTGCAGCAATCAAGTGAACATGTCTCAGATCTGTCAAGAACTGGCTCAAGGTGTTCACAGTAAAGCAAATGTCTGGTCTCTTGTTCATTAGGTACATCAAGGACCCAATCATCTGACGATACATTGTGGCATCAACTATCTCTGATGAAGCATCACTCAATAGCTTTAGGTTCTATGCCATAGGTGTGGCCATAGTCTTACAGTCCATCATCCCAAACCTCTTCAGGATCTCTACTGCATACTTCCCTTGTCCAAGGGAGATTCCATCTGCATTCTGCCACACCTCCATACCTAGAAAATAATGCATCATACCCAAGTCCTTCATTTCGAACTTGGTAGAAAGCTTTCTCTTCATATCAAAAATCAACCCATCCATACCTATTACAAACAGATCATCTACATATAGTAGAAGCATCACTGGGTTGCCATATTCAACCTTGTAGTAAAGGTTGGAATCTGCTTTACTCTTGGTAAATCCCAAACTGGATAGAAAGCTGTCAATTCTGCCGTACCATGTCCTAGGTGCCTATTTCAAACCGCACAGGGGATTTCTTCAATCTGCACACATGGGACTCTCTATCATGTGTTTCAAAATTGAGTGGCTATTCTACATACACTTCCTCTTCCACTACACCATTCAAGAAAGCAGTCTTGACATCCATTTGGTGTATCTTCCATTTCATTACTACAACCAATGCAAATACTGTTCTGATGGAAGTGTATCTGGCCACAGGAGAAAAGGTTTCTTCATAATCTATTCCTTCCTTCTATGAGAAGCCACGAGCCACAAATCTTTCCTTATATTTTTCAATGCTACCATCTGCAGCATGCTTGATCTTGTAGATCCATTTGGAAGTTACAACTGACTTCACTTTTGGTCTTGGGACAACATCCCAAACATCATTCTTCATGATCAATTGATACTCTTTGATCATGGCATCCTTCCATTCTTTTCATTCTGCCGCTCCTTCATAGTTGGAAGGTTCTGATATTGAGAACATCACATAGTAAAGATACATATCCAGAACAAGATCTGGTTCTCTTTCTTTCTTTATGATTCTCTTCTGGAGCCCCATATCTTTCTGCACCATGGATAATTTCTCGTACCCAAGTAGGTTTCCTCTTGTGAGGATTATTCTCCTAAGGTGGATCTACAAGTCTTTGTGGTTCTTCAAGTTCTCGATCTTCTTCTTGAATTTCTTCATTCATGGTTGTATCATGAATTCTGGGTGCTTCTGCTTCTTTAGTTTCTTCAGCAGGTCTCTTTTTGGATTTGTTGTAAGTTGTGTCTTCATCAAATGTTACATCCCTACTAATGTCGATCTTCTTGTATCCTGGGAAGTATATTCTATAAGCCTTCGAGCTTTCAGAGTATCCCACAAATATACCCTTCTTTCCTGAAGGATCTAGTTTTGTTCTCTTTTCTTTTGGTATGTGTATGTACACTAGACAACCGAATATTCTGAGATGGGTGACTTCTGGTTTCTTACCGAGGAAGACTTCTTCAGGAGTCTTGTTCTCGAGTACTCTATGTGGAGTACGGTTTTGTACATACACCACTGTTCTGGCTGCTTCTACCCATAGATGCATAGGAATATCTTGATCATGAAGCATTTCTCTTGCAGCTTCCATGATGGTTCTATTCTTCCTTTCTGCAACCCCATTCTGTTGTGGATTGTAAGGAGTGGACAACTCCCTCTTAATCCATGATTCTTTGCATAAGTCTTTGAATTCATTTGATTTAAATTCTCCGCCATTATCTGATTGAAAGGTCTTGATCTTCTTTTCTGTGTGATTCTCGATCAAGGCTTTGAATTCCTTGAACTTGCTGAAAACTTCATCTTTTTTCTTCATGAAGTAAATCCATGTCTTCCTAGAAAAATCATCAATGAAAGAAGCATAGTATACATACCCGCTTAGCGAGCTTGATGACATTGGTCTGCATACATCGGAGTGGATGATTTCCAAGATTCCTTTTGCCTTGCTCTCGCTACTTGGAAATGTATTCTTTGTATTCTTTCCTTTCGCACATCCTTTGCAGACCCCTTCATGTTTTTCTTGAATTTCTGGAAGACCTTCAACAACTTTGCTTGCAAGTGGTAGTGCTCTGCAATGCACATGTGCAAGCCTTCTGTGTCAAAGTTCATTTGGCTCTACTGTGTCATGGACCATAGCTTGTCCTGGATGGCCCTTCAGCTTGTATAAGCCTCCTTCTTGTTCTCCAATCACTATTGCATCATCAATAGTCTTTCCTCTTGGCCACATGATGACTTGGCCATCTACAAATGCAACCCTCATACCTTTTGCATCCAATGATCATATGGATAGGAGATTCTTTTTCAATCTTGGTAAAAACAAGACATCTTTCATTTTTATAGATTTTCCGGAGTCTAGCTTGTAAGAGGATTCACCACTACCTTTTATGGGATATTGGTAGTCATCCCCAAGCTTCACCAAGTTATGGGGTGAATTATGTTCGAATAATTTCTCAAAGGATTCCTTGAAACCTGTCATGTACTTGGAAGCCCCACTTTCAATAAGCCAATCTTTGCTTCCATGTGTGATAGTTCCTGTGAGAGCGGAGATCAGAACATATTCATTTTCACTTGAAGAGTTTTCACTTTCTTGTTTTACTCTCTTCATGGGAGGATCATCATCCTCAGCAGTGTGAGCATGATGTCTTCTTTTGGAGTTCCTCTTCTTCATGGATTCATTCTTATTCTTGGGACACTTTTTTAGCAAAGTGTCATATTTCATCGCATGTATAACATCTGAGTCTGGATGGATCCCTTCTCATAGAGTTATTTTTTCTGATGAGAATGCTTACCTTGGTGATGATGACTTTCTATTCTTCCTTTCTTGGAGTGTACTGTGAGAGCTTGATCTTCATTTCCCATATTTTATTCTCAAGCAGCTGTCTGAGCTTCTTCTTGAGAGCATTCTTCCCATAGTCTACTGAACTTGACCAACTTCTTTCTAGAACAAATTCCTTGGATGAAAGAATCCCATGACCTAGGGAGGTCGTTCAATGTTGTCATCACAATTTTTGCATTCTCCACTTCTTCATCTACAGCTTCTAGTTGTTCTTTGATCTGGGATACCCTTGTGAAGTATGACTGGATGGTCTCCTCATTCTGGATCTTGACATTCTTCAACTGGTTCCTTAGAGTCATCTTTCAATTAATGTTCTTCTCTTCAAACAATTTGGTTAGGGCATCAAACATGGCTTTAGGTGTCTTGAGAGAGGACACCTGTGGAATGAGCTGATCCTTAATAGAATCAACAATGATCCTCTTTGCCATAACCAACTTCTTCTTATGTAAGGACTTGGCCTCATATCCGTCTGGAACTGGAACCTCCTCCTGGATATAGGAGTCCAACTCATTTTCTTCCAGGACCAGGGAGATCCTATAATTCCAAGCTCGGAAGTTATCAGCTCCCTCAAGCTTTTCATCAAGCTTGGTATGATGAGACATCTTAACTGAGAACCTCAAATGGAAATACAAAAGATTTATATCTTACCAAGTCAAGATGTCGGATATGGATTTGAAACTGAAATCCTGCAGTACTGGTTCAGGAGAAGATTAGGGTTTTACTTTTCTAGAGTTCTATCCAACCAAATGCTTTGAAATTGATCCGTAACTTCAATTTTGGGGAGGAGATCAATTCAGGCCTGGGCTCACTGAAAAATCCCTCTTCTATGAAAAGCCCTAATTTTCGGCTGTAGTGTCGGGTCCAAAACTGAAAAACCTCAGAATTGGATTCTGCTTCGACAGAAAGCTTTGCCCTATGGAAGAGAGTTATTCCACCTTACTTTTGCTGAAAATATATGGAGAGAGATAGGAAGCCCTAGTTCCCGCAGCTGCACAGTGTCTTCTTCTTAGGTTAGCTTTGATAACATGTTAGTTTTTCAACATTAAGCTAGCATATCATTAGGATATTTAACTGAGAGAACAACAAGCACAACAATAAAACAAAAGAGACAATGAACACAATGTTTTTCCTCGCGGAAACCATAAATGGAGAAAACCCCGCAACTTCCTCAGGGATAGAATCAACACCAAAGTGAAACCCAAAAACAGTAAGACAATATCCCAAAAGTAGTAAGCTCTTTCCTCTAGCCCCAGTGTCTTTCTCTTCCTCAACTATGTGCTGCACTTGAGTGTGTATGAGTTGTGTACTAAATAGAGAGTCCAGCTCTCTATTTATACTAATCCCGACATGACTAAAACCCTACCAGGGCCGACTTCATTAGGTGTGTCTAATAACACTAGTGCCCTGAAAGTATGTGGAATTTAACCCTTAAACAATAGGAGGGTTACCCACAATGATTTGACATGACTTGTTTACATTATAGATTCTCCCGATAGGAACATCGAGGCATGACATGACACAAGAACATCCCAGAATAAACATCGGGTTACAATAGATAAGAAATACAAGTGAATACATTCTGAAGTTACAATTACATCAACACTTAGGTGTGTCACCCTACATGTGTTAGTTTTGTACCTAGGGAAGTGTTCCCCTAGTGACGTTTTCCTTAGTCACTTAGAGAGGGGACATAAAGTGACCCTTGCATTAAATGACTTAAGTAAAAGCATTTAATTTGACTTTAGAGCATTAAAGTCACTTTTTGATAAATTTAAGTGGGTGATTGAAATTAATATTTTAGAAATAAATTATGAGCATTTAATTTCAGCCCTTGATCTAATCTAATATCCACCGTTGGATTAGACTCACCCTAGGGTTTCTCAAAAAGGCATGGGAAAGGCATTTTGCCTCACTTTTGTAGATTGAAGTGAGAAGAGAGAGTTGAGAGAAAGTTTACATTTTTCCTGAGCAAGAGGACAAATTTTGTAGCATGCAAATCGAGGGAAAGGATAGCAGCATAGAGGGAATGCAAATTGAGGAGAAGACATCATCATTTATTGCTGGTCCGTACTGTCCGTATGGTACAGTTTTCGAGGCGGTAGGCACGATTTTCAAGAATTTTTTTGGGCATAGATTTCAAGGTCTGTACAGCCCGTATAGTCTGTACAGTTGCATGGAAATCGAGGCAAAAAACAGAAAAAAATTAGAGTTTGATTTTTGCTGCTCGACACACAAATCGAGACATAAATTTATCTTTCGGGTTGAGATAAGTTGGATTGATATTTTCTGTGTATTGCTATAAATGATAAAATTCTCCTGAAAAATAAAAATACTCTCTCTTTGATTGGTTTTCCCCTAGTGGGTTTTTCCAAGGCCATTGGCCAAAAATCCTAGTGTTGTGTGTGATTAAATGGTGTGCTGATTTTTATTTTCTGTCACTGAAAAGATTTTTTACAGCAGTGTTTTAATTCTGAAATTTTTTGTTTATTTCTAGCACTTTATTTTTCTGAGAATGTCATAAATAGTGATATAAATTTTACTTGAAATCGGTGGCTGAAAACTAGTGAAACATCTACATGGTATTAGAGCGGGTTGTGGCAAAAAATTAAATTTTAGTAGTGAAACAGTCATTTCCAGAATTTAGAAAAACCTTTGTGACAGTAGTACATTTTGCTGAAACTTGTTCTTTGAGAAAATGACTTCCGTGGGGTTGAGAACTGAGGATAGGTTGGATGGGGCAATGAACTTTGTCTCATGGAAAGCCCAGATTTTACTTGTGCTGAGGGAGAATGAGTTGTGGGAGAAAGTAGTTAGAAACACTGTAGCAAATCCCATTACTATTCCTCCTTCGACTGATGTAGTATTACTTGTAGCCTTTAATAAGAAGGACATTAAAGCCATGAGGATAATATTAGATGCTGTTGAAGACCATGTTATTCCTCACATTTCAGCGAAGGATCATGCGCATGAAATGTGGACTTCTTTGACCAGTTTGTTTGCTAGTACTAATGAAAAAAAAAGATGGTACTTAGAGAGAAGCTGAAGAACGTCAAGATGGTCAAAGGAGAGGCATGTATGACTTATCTTACTAGGATCTCTCAGGTGAGAGATGAGGTTGTAGCTGTTGGGGTGGCCATTGATGCTCCTGAGTTAGTGCACACAGCCCTGAATGGGGTGACTGCACCTTGGGATGTGTTTGTTCACGAGTTGGTGGCCAGAGAGAAATTACCATATTGGGATACAGTATGTGATGAATTTGTTCAGGAGGAGACTTGGAGGGGTTTCTTGCAGTGCAATGGATCTACTAGTAGAGGAGATGAGGAGGATGTGGCATTGACAGCGAAGGGAAAGAAGAAGAGTAAGAAGGGTCCCAAGAAGGGCAGGGCCAAGCAGCAACAGGATGGGCAGAAGAAGGATATGAGCATTGTGAAGTGCTCTGCATGTCAGAATATGGGACACTATGGTGCTACGTGTCTGAACAAGAAGAAGAAGAAGCAAAAGATAGCTGCTTCAGCTAAGATCGATGATTTTGCAGCTAGATTTTAGAGTGAGTTTTCACTATGCATTGGGCATATTGAGAGAAAGAGAGCATCCATTCTCAATAATGCAGATGTTGATAGACAGAGAAAGTTTTCTTGTGTGAAAGGACATTCTTACAGTGCATCTACTTCTAGCACTTGGTACATAGATAGCAGAGCCTCAAGCCACATGACAGGTGCTCATGAGATGTTCTTCATGCTTTCATAGGTAGATACAGATGTGGAGGTTATGTTGGGAGATGACTCAGTAGTCAGTGCAGTTGGATGTGTGACCATTACATTTCAAAGGGAGTCCATGAGTCCCATGGTATTGCAGGATGTATTGTATTTACCTGGGATGAAGAAGAACCTAGTGTTAGTTTCCATGATAGAGGATTAGGGTCTTGGGGTGTCTTTCCTAGATGAACACGTGCATATGTTTCCCAAGACTACAGGACCATCTACTTCAGTTTCCATTGGAGATAGATGTGGGAAACTGTATAGGCTCTTGTTTCAGCCGCAGCATGCTTTAGCACATAGCAACATCAGTGATTTGTGTGAGATTTGACATAGGAGGATGGCTCACTTGCATCATCCAGCCTTAGGATTGTTGAGGCACATGGTGTCAGGTTTATCAGAGTTCAATACAGGGCAGAGTGATGTGTGCAGGGGGTGTGCTTTGGGAAAGTAAACCAAGAATTCTTTTCCAAGTAGTGATAGAAGGTCAGCTAGTACTATTGACTTGATACATTCATACTTATGCAGACCTATGTCTTCTGTGTCCTTGAGAGGATACGAGTATTATGTGACATTCATTGATGACCATTCTAGGAAGACATGGATCTGCTTTCTGAAGAGCAAGAATTCTGAGGAAGTCTTGCATAGGTTCCAAGAGTTCAAAGGTCTTGTGGAGAACCAAACAGGGAGGACGATCCGAGTCTTGAGATCAGATAACAAGGGTGAGTATACCTCCAAGGAGTTTGATGGATTTTGCAGATAGGAGGGGATTAGGAGATAGTTGATAGTTCCATATACTCTAGATCAGAATGGAGTAGCAGAGAGGAAGAACAGGTCCATTGTTGGAGCAACTCAATCTATGTTACATGACCAGTCACTTCCTTTCTTTCTCTAGGCTGAGGCTTGCAACACCGTTGTATACCTTCTGAACAGGAGTCCCCATCGGGTAGTGGGGAATATGCCACCTAAGGAGTTCTTTTCAGGCAAGAAGCATGAAGTTGGCCATTTTCATATATTTGGTAGTCTGACTTACTCTCATGTCCCTTCATAGAAGAGGAAAAAGTTAGAGCCCACTGCAGAGAAGGGCATCTTTGTGTGTTATGATGAGAGTGCGAAGGCTTTCTAGATTTATCTTCCCTCTCAGAGCAAAGTGGTGGTGAGGAGGGATGTGAAGTTTGAGGAGGAGCGAGCCTTCATGAGGTTGAGAGAGTCAGAGCAAGGAGAGTAGCAGGTCCCTGCACCTTAGGTTGTGGCATAGGTTCCATCTATGCAACAATCAGGATCACAGGTTTCAAGGGTTACAGGACCACAGAGTGTTGGTACATGTTCACCAGGTCTAGTGGTTAGGCCAGCAGGGTCTTCGGGGACAGGTGATGGGTCTATTATTATATGTACACCTTACAGGGGATTAGGATTAGGATCAAGATCCGTATTACAAGGTACACCTGGTGTTGGCACACCAGCTTCAGGTTCACAGGTGACTGGGGCTTCTAGCTCTGGTAGTTCTTCAGATGAGGATAGGCCAGTGTGGGAAGAACGTTTAGGGAAAAAGAAGCCTAAGTGGCTTCAAGAGACCTTGAAGGATGCCTTAAAGGGTAGGACACCTAGTGACAAGGTGAGAACCATCAAGATGCTTGACAGATTGGGCATGGTGTTGGTGGCTTGTACACAAGATTCTGAGCCTTCTACTTTTGAGGAGGCCTCCCAAAATTCGGCATGGAGAGATGACATGATGGATGAGTACCATTCCATCATGAAGAATGATGTATGGGATATTTTTTCGAGAGCGGAGGGGAAGCCAGTGGTGACTTCTCATTGGATTTACAAGCTGAAGCATGCAGCATATGGGAGTGTGGAGAAGTACAAATCCAGGTTTGTAGCGTGTGGGTTTTCACAGGTTGAGGGAATTGATTATGATGAGACTTTTGCGTCGATTTCTCAATATACTTCTATCAGGGCATTGATTTTCATTATGGAGGAAATGGGTTGGAAGATCCATCATATGGATTGAAGACCTCATTTCTCAATGGGATCATACATGAGGAGATTTACATTGAGAAACCTCAGGGCTTTGAGATACATGACAAAGAGACACATGTATGCAGGTTGAAGAAGGCCCTTTATAGGCTGAAGCAAGCTCCAAGAGCTTGGTACTCCAGGATTGATTCTTACTTGTTGAGTATGAGATTTCAGAAGAGTGAAGCAGATCCAAATCTATACTTCATCATGGTTGGAGATGATCCACTTGTTCTTCTGCTATATGTTGATGACTTGGTTATCACAGGGAGAGAGAGACCCATTGCAACTTGCAAGAAGGATCTTGCAACAGAGTATGAGATGACTGATATTGGGTTGATGCACTATTTTTTGGGATTGGAGGTTTGGTAGGAGCCTAGACATATTTTCTTGGGGAAGGGAAAGTATGCGGTTGATATTTTGAGGAGATTGAGGATGGAGGATTGCAAGCCTGTGTCGACACCTATGATCACCAACTCGAAGAAGCTTTATGCTTCTGAAAGAGATTTGGTGGATCCTACTTTATACCGTCATATTATTGGGTCATTTATGTATTTGGTCAACATTCAGCCAGATTTGTGTTTTGCAGTGAACACTCTTAGCTAGTTCATGGTTGAGCCTAAGAATGCACATTGGGTCGTTGCAAAACATGTGTTGTGCTATCTTTTAGGGACAGTGGATTTGGTTTCAACTACAGGAGGTTAGAGGGGATAAGATTGGTTGGATATACAGAGTCAGATTTGGCAGGTAGTGTGGCAGACTGGAAGAGGACTTCTGGATGATGTTTTAGTTTGGGCTCGGCAATAGTGTCTTGGTTTAGTTAGAAGCAGAAGTTGGTTGCATTGAGTACTACAGAGGCTGAGTACATGGCAGCCAATTTGTCCAGCTGCGAGGCCTTGTGGCTTTGCAAGTTGCTGGTGAATTTATTTGGTCAGGAGCTTAGGCCTATGGTGATTTACTGTGACAATCAGAGTTGCATCCAGCTCTCTGAGAATCCAGTCTTTCATGACCGGTCAAACCACATAGAGATCAGATATCATTTCATCCGAGACTATGTTTAGAGAGGAACAATCATGCTTTAGTATATTTCCACTAATGAGCAGGTAGCAGACATACTGATGAAGTATTTTGGGAGAGGCAAGTTTGCCTTCTTCAGAGACAAGTTGGGAGTGGTGCAGAACACCTTCCTCAGTAAGAGGGAGTGTTAGTTTTGTACCTAGGGAAGTGTTCCCCTAGTGACTTTTGCCTTAGTCACTTAGAGAGGGGACATAAAGTGACCCTTGCATTAAATGACTTAAGTAAAAGCATTTAATTTGACTTTAGAGCATTAAAGTCACTTTTTGATATATTTAAGTGGGTGAGTGAAATTAATATTTTATAAATAAAATATGAGCATGTAATTTCAGCCCTTGATCTAATCTATATCCACCATTGGATTAGACTCACCCTAGCCGTTTCTCAAAAAGGCATGGGAAAGGCATTTTGCCTCACTTTTGCAGATTGAAGTGAGAAGAGAGAGTTGAGAGAGAGAAGAGAGAAAGTTTCCATTTTTCCTGAGAAAGAGGAAAAATTTTGCAGCACCCAAATTGAGGGAAGGGATAATAGCAAAGAAGGCACAAAAATCGAGGAGTAGACAACAACATTTATTGATGGTCCGTACAGTCTGTACGGTATGGTTTTCGAGGCAGTAGACATGATTTTCGAGAAATTTTTTTGAGCACGAATTTCAAGGTCTGTACAATCCGTCTGTACAGTGGTACGAAAATTGAGGTAGAAAACAGAAAAAATCAGAGTTTGATTTTTGCTGCTCGGCACGCAAATTGAGACAAAAATTTATCTTCCGGGTTGAGATAAGTTGCTTTGATATTTTTTGTGTATTACTGTAAATGATAAAATTCTCCTGAAAAATAAAAATACTCTCTCTCTGACTGGTTTTCCCCTAGTGGGTTTTTCTAGGCCCATTGGCCAAAAATTCGAGTGTTCTGTGTGATTAAATGGCTTGCTGATTTTTATTTCCTGTCACCGAAAAGATTGTTTACAGCAGTGTTTTAAGTCTGAAAATTTTTGTTTATTTCCAACACTTTATTTTTCTGAGAATGTCATAAATAGCGATATAAATTTTACTTGAAACCGGTGGCTGAAAACTAGTGAAAAATCTACAACACGCTCGTCTATGGGAAAGAAGCTATCTGGCCTCCTAATATTTTGTTACCATCATCTAAACTAGCCCAAGCTTCTAGAGGAACTGACAATGAAGTTCTGCAAATCCAAATCCATAACCTGTTAAAGTTAGAGGAGTCTACATCCAAATCAAGAAAGATGTTTAAACATCAACAAGAGATGGTGAAGAGATGGTTTGATAAGCACAAAGCTGGGAAAAAGGAATTTGAAGTAGGTGATTTGGTTCTTAAGTGGGATCACCCACAAGATGAGAAGGGAAAGCACACTAAATTTTTAATCAATTATGGATAGGCCCTTTTCATATTGCAGAGAAGTTAGGCCCCTCAACTTACAAATTGCAAGATTTACAGGGGTGGGAAGAGAACTTTCTAGTAAAAGGTTTAGTTCTCAAGCCATATTTTTCTTAATGCTTTTTGAGTTTTCTTTGTACACAAATAAATTATTTATTGTTTTCGGCTTTGCTTTATTTAGATTAGTTCTATTTGATTTACATTTTACTTTCTTAAGATTTGATTTCTTGTAATTTTTGGTTTGCTTTACGTTATGTTTCAATAGACCAACACAACTTTTTGTTTTGGACTTCATCACAGTTCTGGATATACTAAAATATTTGACCAAAGACTACTTTCTATTTGCACATACACCATGATTAAGGATCCTTTAAGACTAGAAGATTATCTAAATAGATTATGAACACATTGAAGTCTTGTTTAATCCCTATAAAATAACTAAGGTCAGAAAAGTCCAGAATACTATTTTGAGGTTCCATTCACTTCACACTAAAGTCTGTCCTAGGAGGCTAACACCAAAAGACCCATGGAGAGGAAGCACGGTAAGAAGTTGTATTATATTTAAATGATCCCATGCCACAAATGAAAGCGAAAAGGATAAAAGAGTCAATTCTCTCAGGAAGAAAGAATATATCAAAAAGACATACTGAACAAAATCATTTTTAATAAGATTGCTCGAAAGTTATTCTTCATCCGTGAGTTGAAATCAAAATATCTCTCACACAAAAGGACACTATGGATAGAAGAACTTGAACCAAATTTCAGGAAGGAAGTGATTAGGGAGGACTCAAAAGGACAAAAGTCCAAAAGCATCAAAAGAATGGAAAATGGCATGGGAATGAGGAACGGACGAATATTATCTGTTCACCATCTTTTACAGCCCTATGGTGTCTAAGTTGGAAGCTATCCGAAGGAAGAGGTAAAATAAACTTCACGTCTTGGCCTCAGAAGAGTTATCGAGACTCGGAAATCCTTGTTCTCTTATCCCATTGGACCATAATCAATGTTAAAAAGTTCATAAATCTTGTATTCTAGAAAATATAGGCTTCTTAAAGGAATCTAATAAAATGATCTAACAGGATATTTTAAAGAAGTTACTATTTCAAAAGTCAGTTGTTTAGAGATCTGTGTCTACCAGTTAGTCACCAATTGTTGCCGTTGCAACATTTCCCAAGAATATTTTTTGATATTTTTTGGCCCCCCTTTGAAAATATTAATTGCCTTTTCTTTGATTGAATTTTTTATTTTCCTATCCATCATGAATTTTCAGAAAATTTTCATTTTTACCAAGGGATAAAGTCTATTTTTGTTCCGCAGTAGCGGACGGTTTATCAGTCTCGAGCTGCTACAGCGGGTTCTTCTTTGATTTCAAGACACTACGATGAACCATTCCCTATTTTCAAGCCGCAATGACGGGTTGTTTTTCCTTCACTACCGCTATAGCGGAAGGATTTTCATGATCGGGCTGCTACGACATGTATCTTTTGTTTTATGTGCCGATGTCCATCTGGCTCCCACTGTTTCAGCGAGTTTCTCAATTTGTGTCCACTATGGTGGAAAGGGTTTTTGTTTTCTTTCAAATTAATTTCTTGGGAGCTGCTATGGTGGATGTTTCCCTATTTGACAGCCGATATGGAAGACATTTCCTTGTTTGTTAGCCGCTAAGGCGGAAAGCTTCATGAGTCTTTCTCGTTACGGAAATGGAATTTGAGTTTCATTCTTTGGCATATAAGAGACCTTATGGCGATGGGTTCTGCATGTTCAACCCGCTAAGGCAGAGGTTTCTATATATTTCTATGTAGAGGTATCATCTGATACACTGTCGCGGGAAGTGTGTTGAGTTTCAAGACAGTGTTGTGGATGGATTGTTGTTTTCTCTCTGATATGTTTTGTATCGCTGATCCGTAAGGATATCATGGGAGAATGTTGGTTTCAAGTTGTTGTTGAGAATAGAGTTGAGTGTCTAAGACCCCATTGCAGGAGGTTTCCCATCATGACTTAAGTCTGTGGCCTGTGGTTGGTTGGCGCCAACGAGGTTTTGGGTTCACATGTGTAGGTCAATGAAAGGTTTTAAAAGATCAAAAAGCCTTTTGATTTTCTCATTTCGTTTTGTTTTTATGGAGTTCGGTGAGATTGGAGAATGGAACCCATTTGAAGCCTACTGTGTGATTGTTGTGGTGAAGCTCACATGGCCTGTACTCACTGGTCATTTCCAATTGCGTGGAGTTTTTTCGACCAGACAGGTAGGTTTTTCTTATCTTTGTTCCCAGTAAATGATTTGGTAAGGTTCGCAGCTGTCCATCACCATTGGTGGTTAGGTTTGGACGAGTATTTAGGGGGTTTTCATTTCCCATTTCTTTTGGTCGGGTTGTCACGATGTTTTTTTTCCCTAGTAAGTACATAGGCCTGATGCATATTCAGAGGCATTTTCGCCCAGTTGGCTAGGTCAGAGATGAGTTCTTATAAGGCCGAGCTTCATGCCGGGATGCAGATAGATGACCGCTCATGCGTGGGCATTGGCCTGGGCTGCGGTTTTCATTTTCCATGCAAAGCCTGTAGGTTGAAAATCCTTTGGGATTTGTGGCATTGTTTTTTCCCTAGGGCATCGCCGCCATTATTTGGGTTCTTCAAAGTTTCGTTGTACCTGTAAGAGAGTTAGGGCCGTTCTGGGGTTTCCATCTTTTAAAGTAGAGTGTGAAAGGTTTTTCAGCAGTGGTTTCCTGCAGTTCAGTAGGGTTTTTTCTAACCGTAACCCTGAGCCATTTTTATAGTGTTATTTATAATGGAAGGAACTAACAAGGTAAAGAATTTTTAGGTTTTTATGCTGAAGTGATGTATATGTATGTTTGAATCACTTACATAAATCATATGGGTGCTAATAAAATTTTGTTTTGCAAGTATTGTTTGCTTCCAAAACCATGACAAAGAAGGGAAGGAAGAAGCTTAGAATCTCTGAGAGCGATTCTGACACAGATGTTGCTCAAGTTTTGCCTGCGGTAAAGGTCAAGATAGTATACGAAGACACTAAAGCAGTTATAGGGGTAGAGCCTGAGTTGAAATGGGGCCAGATCTATCTTATGCTGGTTGATAAGAAAGTGCCAGAAGCTGGATTTGGGGATCTTGCTCTATATGAGAATATTTTGAGGTCTAGGTTAACCAAGATAGCCACTAGGCCAGAGGTCTTTCCATGCGCAGAGGTTATTGAATGGTTGTTCCCGAAATTAGACACGGTGGGGATGATAATAAATGATGAAGAAGGCAATCCGGTTGCATCATTCACACCGGCATTCATTTCAAAGGTATATAGTCTACTAGAAGTAGAAATAAGTGTGACTACAGATTGGGTCACGAGTCTTAAGTTTGACTATACCACCATGGTAAAGGGGATGATGAATGAGGGAAAAACCTTCAGACATAAGTAGTCAGGAGAGTATGAAACAACTAATCTTCGAACCCCATTTAGAATAGTAGCATTGTTGTTAAGCAGGTTGTATCATAGGTTTGATGGAAAAACGTATAATTTTGGGTGGATTCCCCTTATGTATTATGTGGCAATGGAGGGAATAGTTTTCAACTAGGAAAATATTGCTACTAGAAACTTGTCCAAAGGTATCAAGGCAGCTCAGGAGCGTTTAAAGCAGAGCAAATTAGAGTTCTTTATGTCATCCTTCTTGATAGATTGTATACTCTATAAACACCTATTTGAGAAGCTGAATTGTGTATGGGTAGAGGGGAAGGCTCATATTTACGTTGCATACTAGATTATGGGAGCCCACAAATATCACAGTCACTACTAGTTAATTTTTGAACAATTCATATGGCCCTTATATAAGTTAATATTTTTAGAAGATTGTGCATGTTTGTCAGAAAGAGAAGTGGAGTCTATAAAAGAATATGGTGACTATTTTTTCACCAAAGAGGGCACTTACCTGGGAATGTATGGATGCACTAGAGCACCCTCCCTGCTTCCCAAGTATGCCACATACTACATAGTACTGAAGGAAGCAGTCATACAGGTATTCCTAGATGGTTTTGGAAGCCATTTGTTCGATATCAAGAAAGTTGTTTTCCCACCAATACCCTTTTACGTGGGAAGCTAAAAGTTTAACAAAGTCAAAAGCACTCCGTATTTTGTCAAAGAGCTGGAAATATTCCACTTTGGGGAGAAAATATTCCATGTGAATGATTCACAAGGAAAGGTGGCAGCTCATAAGGCTGCTCACAAGGTAAATTTTGAGTATGCAAACTACATAGACAAAGAAGAGCAAGCATTCAGAAATGTCTATAGTATGGCAGCCTTGAGAAAGAGGTTAAAAGGAAAATCATTTGGTGCTAAAGGAAGTAGAAGCAATAACCCAAAGCCAAACAAAGGGGATGAGGAAGATGCAAATAAAGCTCAAGAAGAAAGTATTCGTAGGCTTGCAGCAGAGGAAAACAAGTTATTGGCAGAAGAAGCATAGAAGGATGAGGCAGAAGCTGTGAAAATAAAGAGCATTGAGGCTGTTTTGAAGAAAATGGTAGAGTTGGAGAAGGATTTCGATAAAGGAGATTCAAGTTCTGATCAAGGAATGCAACATATAGGAGGGAAAGGCCAGGATACTGATGAAGTTCAAGGTGGTGGAGGTTCAGAACAAAATCGTGTGTAGGATAATCCAGAGAACCTGCCAGCCACACGTAGCAGCATCTTTATAGGAGTTCATGTGCGCATAGCTGAAATGGGACTCGTACCTTTTACACCTTCAAAGAAATACGATGTAGAATGTTTAGAGGATATTCATTTTGATCCTAAAAAGAAATCCATTGTGTGGAGGACAAAGAAAACTTTGAAGGTAGGAGCTCAACCAATGGTAACCACAGTGACGGAGAGAACAGTCATGAAAAATGTAGAAGAGCACCCCAAGGAATTAGCTTCTATGGGAATTGCAAATGCCTATGCAAATGCTCACAATGTGGATAGGCTTATGGAAAACATTGAGAAATACAAGGGAAAGATGGATGAAATGAAAGAAGTGTTGAGGAAAGAAGAAAAGGTAGGAAGAGAGTTCCAAAGAAAATATGAGGCTACCTTGTTAGAGTTTGAAAGGCTTCAACAAAGACACCATATCTTAGAAGCAGAATGAGACAGTTTGAAATCATCAAATGAAGAATTGAGTAAGGAGAAAGGAAATATGGAAAATAAGGTAGCATAGTTAGAGCTCCAGAAGACTACTGTCGAGGGGAAAACCAAGCATTATGAGACCCTAGTAGCAGCATTGGAGACCCAGAAAGCTTCACTAGAAGTTTTATTAAAAGCAGCAAATGAGCAGAAAATGAATATTTAGTCATTGAAGAAGCATGCCCTCACACTCAGAAGTAAAATTCATTACATGCAACTTTAAATAGTAGGTGAGATGTTGAAAGTTCAACAAGTAGAAATGAGGTTGCAAGAAATTGTGAGTACAACTTCTTACTTTTTAGACATGACCCGGGATATCCTGGAAATTCTTCAAGGATGTTTTACTTGGTTGGAAACAACCAAGGAACCTTGAGTTAATGCACCCATCAAGGACTTAGAGACAGTGAAGCTAGAGTATGAACTGATATAATTCAAGAGTAACACTGCAAAGGAATTGGTAAAGGAAATTTAGAAGGCTAAAGTTGTTTGTACATAATTTTGAAGAAAAGTTCTCACAACTTACAATCATTGTCAAACATCCACAAATAAAAGGTTAGAAGAATTACCTGATCATGAAGAATTTTTGAAGCAATTGCTGGTCATATGGAAGGAGGATGAAATGGGTATTCAGATGGTCAAAGGTTTAGATGATAAGGTTCTGAAAACTGTAATAAACCAAGCAATAGTGAGCAATCATCTATTCGAAGATCAACTTCATTTGAATCCATCCAGAGTGGCAAATATAAAATCCCAATTTGCCAAACATGATATCACTATCAGATTCCTAGAGCCATCATGGTTTGAAACTATAGCGTCATATGAAAATATTTTGAAGAAATTCATAAATGATGTGGCTAGTTCCACTTAGTATTTTGTTTTATTAATACATTTTTGTAATATTTGCCTAAGTTAGTGAGTCCACTAGGCGACAAAAGCCTCTTTGTAACTGATTTGTAAAAGAAGCCCAAACGATAAGGGAGAGCAAGTGTTATAGCTAATTTCACCACTCCAGGTGAATCACACTTTGTATGGCCTTTCCCTGTCTCGCTGCAGACTCCTTAGACCCCATGGACCATTTTTTGTCCTTTGATGTTTTCTTGATCATCCCTAAAAACATATGAAAAATGATACACGTGACTTTTAAACCTATAAGCGCATATATACGCGGGTTTGACCACTAAAACCGTGTACATCGGGATGTGTGCATAATCCAAATCCTTTTGGAGTTTTCCTTGACATGGATCAGACTCATTTGACTCTTGGCCTTCCCTATGCCTTGAGATGGCTTCGATTCAACCTTTCATTATCCCTTTGAAAGCTATATAAGGAACCCCTTGGTACATTGAAGGCAAGAAGAGAGAATTGAGAGCAAAGAAACTATAGTCCATTGTTGTCGAAACTTATGCTTGAGTCTGCATCCCTTTGTCCCTTGGAGCACTAGTGTGTTCTTCCCAAGCTTGCCTTTTGCTTGTGAGATTGCGATCGAGAGATGGAGGATTGAAGTGGTGGAGGCCCAAGTGGGGGATTCAGTTTCTCCGGTTTGCAGACGTGCCGTCAGAGGTTGTATCTTGTAATCTCTGATTTATATTAATAGAAATATCTTTTCCTGTCCAATAATGTGTGTTTGAATGAATATTTTATCCATTGGATTATGTCAAATGCTTTTACATTATTGATTATATATGCTAGAATAGATATAACACCATGATATGTAGAATGCTTGTATTGTTTACTTGTTGTTGAGGAAGTAATCTATCAATTCAAGTTGAAGATTGGAAAGCTCAACGGGGATCTACTTCAACCGTCCGGAATAAGGTACGAGGTCTTATCCTTTAGTGTTAGACATTTAAATTCTATTGCATATTGGAAAGGATTGATTTCTGGAGTCAAGCTGTCTATTGTGGTACCCCAATCCATAGGAATTTCTCTCCGTAACAGAATTGGCGACTCTGCTAAGGATGTTCCTTGTTTATATTTGGGGGTTTTCAGGCACAATGAACTTGATATTCTTGACTTGCTCTCTATTTCTCCCTGTTTCTGTGTTGCATTTTATAGTATGTTCATCCATTGACACTCCCCTTTATTGGTTTGACCCTTGGCCTGCTTTTTACCACTGCCTTCTCTGTATATGCAGGTTTTTGGCCAAAAGTCGCGTACATACACGGATTTTTGGCCAAAAGTAATGTATACACGCAGGTTTTTGGCCAAAATCCGCGTATACATGTAGGTTTTTGGTCAAAAGTCGCGTATATATGCAGCTATTCTTTAAACAGTCGTGTACATCCTCCCTTTTGGTGAGTTTGATGTTGTGGGAAGTTGCTGGGTGGGTTGTGAGTGTGGTTGGGTCTTCCTTGGGTTTGAAGTTATCTGTTGGATGCCTCATTTGTGACAAGAGACCGCTTTTTCATTGATTTTTCTTTGAAAGTAGTTTTAGTCATTTTCCCTTTTTGTTTTGTTGTTAGTGCATTAATTTTTTTTGTCTTGGTGTCTTACTGGGCTTGTGTTTTATACCTGTTGCAGAGACTGAGAGTTTTAGATGACTTTTATTGCATTTTTCATTCTTTTATATTGAAAAATACAAATTAGTTGCACTCTTAGTTGCATCTTAGATATGGATTTGAGGAGGTACTTGCATTGGATTGCTTGGATGAGAGTTGTGTTTAGGATTTCATATAGGAAGGATTGCATTGGCATTCAGAAAGGAATATATATTTATGCATCTCATGTAGTGGCATACCCTATTTTTCATTTGACAAAGATTGCACTTAGCATTGTTTGTTATGCTGTGCATATTTACTTCACTACTGAGTCATAATGTCATTAGTTGCACGGTCATTTCCCTTTGAGTAATTACAGCCAATTAAAATCAACGCTAAATTAAAATGAATTACACTCTTTTCTTTTCTAGGGTGCACCAACAAGCTTAGGTTTTAGGATCTTGGAATAGTTCATTGTAAGTAAATTCTCCAAGATCACTAAACAACAACATGTATGTGTATGTCCAGGTGAGTGTGTGAAATCCTTGGTATAACCAGTGTTTCTTAGGATCCTCCTCTCAAAAGGGAGTTAAGCACGAGGCAGTGTGAATGGTTACTGATTGGGATGACCCGTAGTCATAACTGAGTAGCACCGGAGATATTTCTAGGATTGTATTCGTATCTGGGGGCTCTTTTGAGAGTTTCAGGATTTGCTACCCTGCCCACATGGTCGATCCTACTTGTGACTGTCCACCTGAGCATTGATTATATTGAGGTGACCTTAGTTGCCTTACCTAGGTTATCGATGGGGTACTTTGCAAGGGTTATTCTGCGGGTGTCTCGGCCAGGTTGGGGTCGGACAGCACAATCGCTTTATGCGTTGAAGTTGAGGGCCACTATAATTGGTTACGTACCTATGCTTATAGTGTATGGGAATTTCGAGTCTCTCCTAGGTGAGACATACCTGCTGCATTCGGCAGCTCACATATCCTCCCCTTGGTTTGCTTGTATTTTGGCTGTAGATTTTCTTAGGAGTGTGCTCTTTGTGCGCTAGTTGGCCTTTGGGATCATGGTTACTTGAGTATATTTATGCTCTCTTGAGTTCAGGTCCTTTTATTTTTGGCATGCCTGGTATCCTATCACCCGTCCTTGGTCCTAGTATGGACCCTGGTGTCAGACTTGGGGGCATCACAGCCCCTTACCATGCTCATAGATTTTGGATTGGTCACATTCTACCCTCTACTCCATTTGTGGAGGATGTTGACTCCTTTCTCTCATTCTTTACACCAGTGGTCACCCTCATGGGGGTGGTAGTGGATGCGTGAATGTTGGGTCTACACCTTACTTTCCTTTTTATGTCCCATCGTTCACCACATTGTTTCCTTTGCGAGCATTTTTCATGATCATTCCCCCCTATATCATATAGTTTGGATTCTTTATTGAATATTTTGGGTTGTTTTGGACTAATATGGTTTTCATGTAGGGTCCTATTTTTGTACACTCTCTCTGAGGTTTTGACTCGTTCGTTCTTATCACAGGTATTATGTCTGAACTGGAATATAGGTTAGGATGTCACATCCGCTTGCACTTATGCATTGCCTTATGATCGTTCCATCTTAACCTTAGGTACGAACCCATTCCATGGTATCGCGAAACCTTCATGCTGCTGTTAGAAGTGGTACTATGTGAATGGTAGAGCTTTCCTATACATGGGTGTCCTAGTTAGCTCCCTTTTTCAATTGGTACCCATGCTGTGAGTCCTCTCTGAGGTCCGGGAGTCCCTTTTAGTCCTGCCATGTCCTTGAGCAAGAGCTTCATACTCCTCTTGAACTTTATGCTGGCCATTTCCCTGGGACTCCCTTATGTCAGGTTGTGAATGCATTATCATGAGCTTTTCTTGCCTTATTGAGCTTTATGCCGTCTCTCCTGACATTGCGTTTCAGCCATATAGCTCGAGCTTGTCTCATGTCTAGCCATGCAGATCCATTTCTTATATCCTTCGCAGCTTGATTTCCTTTTTACTGTGAGGGGATTTTCCCTCGAGTGTCGATATCCTACACATGTATCCTTTCATTGAGCATAGGTATGTTCTGCTGCTTGGAACTAGTTTGTTTACCCTTATGACACTCATCTCCTCCTAGTTTGTAACTATACAACTATTTTATTCTTTTTTCAAGCTTTTTAAATAACTGAAAAAGTCCAAAAAAATTAAAAAACCAAAAAGCCGGACAAGGAAAGATGTTATTTGTGGCAGCTGTCGAGTCGTGTCGCCTTCGAACAAAGCACTGTATATCACATCCATTGGTTGGGTTATAGTTTGAATTTAGGAGATGTACTCGTTTATCTGAGTTTATCTCCACCGACTGGTTAAGATTCCAGTCCCTATGGAGCCTCTGTTGATGCCTCCTGTGTCACAGAGATGTCCCAGTTTGTATATCGAGTCTATGCTACCTTCATTCAGTCACCATATGCCATTATGCTCTTGTTAGAAGGAAGTTGAAGCCTGAGTCATCCATTCCTCAGTTGTCTTGACTTTGCATGTTGGCCATTCTCGGTACAGTTACTGGTTTGTGCACCTATGATTGAGTCCTTCCACATTATACAGCTTTGCTGAGTACCTTGTGTTGGACGATGGGGGATGCCTTAATGCCCTCCTTCCAGTGGATTTCATCCCATCAACTTCAGATCATTTATCTTGGGATTGGAATCTAGAGTCCTTTTGAGTGCCTTGAGACATGCAGTCATCAGTGGCAAGTTCTCTCATTATCGACAGTTCTTGGGAATACATCAATGTCCCCTGATCGATGGATCCTCTCAAGTGTTTGAACTCAACACATTTATTCACACTTTTTAGTTTGCACTCTAGTACCTTGATTCCCATTTTCATTATTGGTGGGTGATCTCGCGTTTGTTAACGATATACATTAATGACCGGTAATCAGATGATGGACTACTATGTTCGACCTCGACACCTCTATTCACATAGTAGGACATGTACTCGTAGCGGTTTGTGTAGAATACTTTTTAGATTGGTGGCATCCCTTATATGCTACCTCTTTGATCGTGCTAGTGTTCATGAGATTTCAACTCTCGTGACTTGATTCCAGTATATGTCAGATATTTCCAGCCACTATGGAGATATTGATCTGTTATATCTTCAGCCATTATGGAGATCATGGTCCTTTGTATATCTTCATCATGGAGATTCTGATTTATGTATATTGTACGTGGCTATGACCACATATGTGACATCATGTATCATGCCTATTCATGGCCATTGTACTCTTATGTATCGGGGACTACTATATGTATTCACAGTTATATGCAGAGTTGTATTATTGTACTATGCTGATTTGGTGGCTGGTCTTCACTCGTATGACCCCTCTGAGCTCACACATTAGGAGGCATCTGTTATAGCCAATTTCACCACTCCAAGTGAATCACACTTTGTATGGCCTTCCCCTATCCCGCTGCAGACTCCTTAGACCTCATGGACCATTTTTTGTCCTTTGATGTTTCCTTGATCATCCCTAAAAACATATGAAAAATGATACATGCGACTTTTAAACCTATAAGCGCGTATATACGCGGGTTTGACCACTAAAACTGTGTACATCAGGATGTGTGCATAATCCAAATCCTTTTGGAGTTTTCCTTGACATGGATCCAGTTTCTCTGGTTCGTAGACGTGCCATTAGAGGTTGTAACTTGTAATCTCTGATTTATATTAATAGAAATATCTTTTCCTGTCCAATAATGTGTGTTTGAATGAATATTTTATCCATTGGATTATGTCAAATGCTTTTACATTATTGATTATATATGCTAGAATAGATCTAACACCATGATATATAGAATGCTTGTATTGTTTACTTGTTGTTGAGGAAGTAATCTATCAATTCAAGTTGAAGATTGGAAAGCTCAACGAGGATCTACTTCAACCGTCCAGAATAAGGTACGAGGTCTGATCCTTTAGTGTTAGACATTTAAATTCTATTGCATATTGGAAAGGATTGATTTCTGGAGTTAAGCTGTCTGTTGTGGTACCCCAAGCCATAAGAATTTCTCTCCGTAACAGCAAGAGACTTTTGAATTTGTATAAATAGAGATCAAGTCAACAAAGCCAGGGACCTTTTTTCATGCTATCTTTATGAAAATTTATTGTAAGAAGAACTACTTCCTCTTATAATAAAGAAGTTATATTTGCTGCTGGAGAAGGCATTGTGAAGTCTCAAATGTTTGTTGTAGATTCGTTGAATGTTGAACTACTTATGTTTCAGCTTTATCTATGAACTGTGAGATCATTATAACTTACGAATTATTTCATGTTATGAAGGATTTCCTATTTATTTCTGTGAAACTTACACAGTACATTGAGTAATGAATGTTTTAACTACCAATGAGCTATCTCTTTGTTTATCTTTCTACTTATATTCATGTATTCTGAAATATTAAAAGCTATATGTAATGTTATAAATGCATGCTTTATAGTACATTACTCATAATTAATTATAATCTTTCTCCCTAGGGATAGGTTAGATAGAAGTAGTTAGCAGTAGCATTGTTTGTTCTTTGTTTATGATTTAGAGGTGAAAGAGGTAAGATGGGAGGTAAGAACTTGCGCATCACATTGTGAACTCTTTGTTATATCTATTGATTGCAATTAATTACTCACTCACATATCATACATAAACATAAAACTAAAAAATACACTTAAACGGTGGACCAGACCGCAACCGATAAATAAATCTTTAACCATTACTTGACCTATGGTAGCCGGGCCACAAACCGGACGGATTCCCCATACCAAACAATAACGAGGTAATTGGGAATGCTTATTGGGGAGAATCCCTACTGTTTCTTCCTGGGATTTTCCAAGCCTCAATAGTTTTGGTGCTAGAAGGAGGGCTACCTGTGCATGGCTGGCCGAGGAAATTTGTTTTCTTGAGAATACTCCACCAGTGACAGTTCCTAAACCAGTGTCCCTCAATGACCTAGTCCTGAAGAAAAAGTCACAGAGTATCTCTATCCCATTGATAACTAGGTGGTTGATGATTTAAGGATAATTACAAGGGCATACAGAAATCGATTGGAGGATTACCCATTATTCTTGCTTTACCGAGAAGAGATTTTCGTAAGAAATATCATCCTTACTTGGAGAACTCAATATTGTTGGAAGACCTTGAAGTACTAGTAGAAACAACCCTGCAAGAATTTGTGCAACCTCTAGATCAGTTGGGACTAGATTCCCCTCATTGATCACCTTTTCGAATCTCTATCCATTCTCCTCCTCAATATCCACTCAGAATCATGGCAAATATGAATGCAAATCAGCCTCCTCCACCACCTGATTGGAGGGCTAGATCTCCTTTAAATCTTACCCCTTCGTTGCATGCCATGCCTCACAATTTTGACAAGTCATTGCCCACGTTTGAACCAAATGAAGGAATTCTTGTGGATGATCATTTCCAAATTTTTTATCTAGCTTTAGAAGGTTTACAAGTAGCAGAACATGAAGATGTAGTCTGCAGATTGTTCCCGCATATTCTCAAGGGAAAAGAAACCTCATGATACTTTTCCTTGCAAGAAAATTTCATTACAAATTGGAATACCTTTGAGAGATTGTTTAGAAACAAATATGGAATCCAGAAAACCCATGCGGCTTTAATGAAAGGATTAATTGCCCTAAAGAAATAAAAGAAAGAAATAGTGCATAACTTCACTCATAGGTTTGCTGCTTACATGAATAACTTTGATGAAACTGAAAAACCGACTGAGCATGACCTAATTCAGTATTACACCTCAGATCTTGGGCCTGACCTAGCCAAGTTTGTCAAAAGATCATTTAATCCCTCCTTAGTGGAAACTTATGATGAAGATGAGAAGGTGGAAGCCGAAATGGATAGTATAGAACAATATCCTATGCAATCAAAAGAAAAAACTTATGGGAACATAAAGCTTCTATTGTTAACTAAACCTAAAGAGGAGCGGTCACAGGAATTAATGGTGTGGTAAAAATGATGGAAAAATTGTGAAATAGAGTAATTGATCTGGAAAAGGAGAAGGAGGCCCATAAATAGTACAAACCTTATTATAAAAAGAGAGATGATAATGTTCAACCCAAGCCTCCCTCACATAGACCCTCAGCTATGAATTTGACATAGGTGGGGATGGACAATTTCTGTACATTCCATCAGTAGCCTCACTTTGAGAAAAATTTCCCATAGTGGATAAATTCTATGAATTTAGTGATGAACCATTTATTGGATTCCAAGTTAACATAAACTGTGGATGAGAAAGAGAAAGGTCATGAACCGACATAATCCCAAGAAGAAATCACTTTGGTTTTATGGGATTGTGTTTCCATGTTTAATATATAGGACGAAGATCTCATTGAGGAAGAATAAATACCAGAGACAAATGTTACAAGAAGGAGTCAGAGCTCATTGAAAGAAGAAACCATAATACTGCCCAATATTAAAAAAATTCAGGAGAACATGAAAAAAATAAAGAATAATACTCAAACTGTTAACATACCAGAGTTTGTCATCTAAGGCTAGAATACAAAGACAGTAAATATGCTTGTAAAGTCTAAAGAAAATAAAGTTGAGAATGTCAAGAAGAATTCCACTGAACATGAAATGGGATATGACATTGTAGAAGATATTTAAAAGACTAAAGCAAATATATCCTTGTTTGAAATGTGTAATCTACCCCAACAAAAGGAAAAGTTGTTAAAGGCACTTGATACACCTATGAAATAACCCCAAAATGATAACCAAGCTAATGAAGAGATTGGTGAAGCAAGTTTAGGAGGAAAGTATAAATATAGAACTCCAACATTCCTCCTTACTTTTGAAAATTTCAATTACAACGTGTATAATTGTATGGTAGACTTAGGGGCATCAGTAAATGTCATGCCACTTTCAGTATGCAAGCAAATAAATGGTCAACCTAAGAAAACTACAGGCCAAGTTATCCAATTGGATAGGACTGCAGTGAAAGTGGTAGGAGAAACGAAAGATGTCCTGATCCGTTTATCAGTAGATGAGAGGGTCTGTCAGTATATAGACATTGTTGTAGCAGATATCCCGGATGCATATGGTTCAGTTTTGAGCTGGGATTGGGCACCAAAATTGGAGTGATATTTTGCATCATATTGGTCACATGTATGGTTACCTTATAAAGGTTTCCAGAATCAAATAATGGTGTTAAGGGAACCTCAAATGAAGCACAACGTAACTCAATTGGAAGGAAAGAATGAACCGGTTAATTCTATTTTGGGAAACTATTTTCTAGAGCTTGAACCGGGAAATTACCAACCTGAATATGCCAGTAACATATCAGATATCCATCCTAATATCCTTCAGTTCTCATGGGCTAATAAGGTTTATTATAATATAGTAGAGTTAGTCTCAGATGTAGTTAGTATTTCAAATTCAGTAGGAGTAGAAAATTTTTGGATTCTTTATTTTGACAGTTCCAAAACCATGGAAGGATCAGGAGTTGGCTGTTTCCTGATCGATCCAGAGAAAAATAAATATCTTCTTTCATGTAGATTAGAATTTGAGTGTACAAATAACACAACTAAGTACGAAGGATTAGTCCAGGGATTGAAAAAAGCAATGGAATTAAAAGTAAAAAATCTAAAAGTGTACAGAGATTGCGAAATCACTGTTAAACAAGTTCGAAACAAAATTCATTGCATATCGCCACATTTGAAGGCTTATCAAAATGAAGTTTGGGATTTATTAACAAATTTTCATGCATTCAATATTTCTTCAATTCCTAGATTAAAAAATGTAGTAGCTGACTTGTTAGCTACTTCAGCTGTAAGGATGGTACCTACAAATAATAGATGTTCAATTGAAATAATTTTCAGGCCTTCTGTTCCAGACAATATCACCAATATGAGGGTGTTTAATGATGATCAACAGATATTGGAATGTCTAATGAATGATGATACATTTAAAGGAGCCATAATAGATGACGAGGAGTAGCAAGCAAACCTCTAGAATGGAAATTTCATTCCTAAAGGAGTCAGAACTTTGGAACAAATGTTTGATTTAGACAACACGTTTAGAAAACCAGTGAATGTCAAGACACACAGTTCGTATTTGCAATTCGAGCTGATAAATCTAGGGTCAGAGCCTGAACCCAAATATGTGAATTTGGGGAAGTGTTGTTCACCCAGGGAGAGGAGTAAATTCACCAGTTTATTCAAACAATACAAATATGTATTTGCTTGGACCTACGAAAACCTAAAAAATTATGATACCAAGATTATACATTATTGTTATTCCAATCAAATTTGGAGTCAAACCTTATTAGCAGACTCTGAGAAAGATGCATCCTAAACTAGAACCCCTAATTCAAAGTGATGTAAAAAAGCTTCTAGATGCTAAGATCATATTCAAACTTAGACATTCAAAATGGGTTTCAAACTTGGTGCCAGTATGAAAGAATTCTGGAGAGATCAGACTTTGTGTTGATTTCAGGAATTTAAACCGTGCATCGGATAAAGACAATTACCCTGTCCCACCCATGGAACAAATATTACAAATGGTCTCAATTTCTGAGTTATTTTCATTGTTAAATGGATTCGCAAGCTATAACCAAGTGCTATTAGTAGAGGAAGATAGGCTCAAGATTACCTTTAGAACCAAGTCGGGGACTTTTGCATATAGAAGAATGCCCTTTGGACTCATTAACTCTGAAGAAACTTTCAAAACGGCTATGGATATATATTTCTGCGGTCTGATTGGACAAAGTGTTGTAGTTTATTTATATGATATCATGATATTTTCTAAGAAGAGAGAAGAACATGCATTTCATTTGAGACAGATTTTCAAACGTTGTAGAAAATATGGCAATTTAAATCCTAAGAAATGCGTGTTCGCTATTATCGAAGGAAAGCTATTGGGTCATGTTATTTTGAAAAAAGGGATATCAATAGATCTAGAGAGAATTAAAGCAATAGAATAGATCCCTTTGCAACATAATAAAAAAGGTATGTAGTCTTTTATGGGGTCAATCAATTTTGTGCAAAGGTTTGTGCCAGACTTTGCCCAAATAGTCAAACCTTTGCAACAAATGATCAAGTAAAGTGTTCAATTCAAGTGGACTGATTCAGAGAAGGATGCATTTAACAACATTAAGACATCCATAGCTCATGCACCATCACTTAAAAGTCCCAACTTTGAAAACGATTTTATCTTGTACACTTTCGATTCAGATGATTCATTAGCAGCGGTGCTTATAGAGAAAGAAGAAGGGGGAGATGAGTATCCCTTATTGTTTATAAGCACTAGTCTACAAGGGCCTGAATTAAATGATTCCATAGTGGATAAGCAATCCTATGCAATTTTTAAAGTGGTGAAGCAATTCAGACCGTATATACTTAAGAACCGTACCAAGGTAATAGTCCTGCACCCGGTAGTTCGATCTCTTTTTGTACAAAAAGTGTTGGGAGAAAGAAGAGGTAACTGGGTAATGACCTTGCAAGAGTACGATATAGAATTCAAACCAGCATCCATAGTTAAAGGACAAGGTCTCTATAAATTGATGGCTAAGATTCAAGACAATGAAGATAACAATTGGGATAATGAAGCTGAATTACACATGGTGGATGTATGTCCTTTATTCACAGCTCAAGACTCATGGTATAGAGATTTAATTCATTATCTTCAAGAAGGATATTTGTTGGAACATTGGAATCCCAAGCAAAGGAGAGCATTACACCTAAAATAAGCCTTATATCAGATTATTGATGGAGTGTTGTTTAGGAAAAACTACGATGGAGTTTTTCTCAGATGCTTGGAACGTGAAGATGCAAATAAGGTTGTGGTAGAACTACGTGATGGACCTGCTGCAGGTCATTTCTCAGGAGCTACAAAAACACACACGATTTTAAGAGCTGGGTATTACTGGCTAACTTTGTTTAAAGATTCTCACGCTCATGTTAGGAAATGTGATACTTGTCAAAGGAGTTGTGGAAGACAAGCAAAGGCAGCAGGACCTTTGAAACCAATTATTATTTCAGAACAATTTGAGCAATGGGGTATTTACATTATCAGAGAAATCAATCCAAATTCTTCATTGCAGTATAAGTACATCCTCACAACAATAGACTATTTCACCAGATGGGTAGAAGCCATTCCATTAGGAAAAAGCGAATGAAGATGCAGTTATGGACTTCTTACAAGACCATATTATGACCAGGTTTGGGGTTCTAGTTTCCTTGTTTTTTTATAATGCTTCATATTTTTCATCTATTAAATTGATTGCATTTGCAAATGAAAAAGGAATTAAGCTACATTATTATGCTAAGTACTATCCGCAAGGTAATGGTTTGGCAGAATCTAGAAATAAAAACCTCATTAGGATTTTGAAGAAAACAGTTATAGAAAATCAAAGGAGTTGTCACTTAGCTTTGCCTAATGCACTTTGGGTTGATAGAGTCACACCTAAGAAATCCTTAGGCGTGTCACCCTACACGTTCGTCTATGGGAAAGAAGCTATCTTTCCTCCTAATATTCTATTACCATCCTCTCAACTAGCCCGAGCTTCTAGAGGAACTGGCAATCAATTTTTGCAAATCCGAATCCATAACCTGTTAAAGTTAGAGGATTCTAGATCCAAATCAAGAAAGAGGTTTAAACATCAACAAGATATGGTGAAGAGATGGTTTGATAAGCACAAATTCAGGAAAAAGGAATTTGAAGTAGGTGATTTGGTTATTAAGTGGGATTACCTGCATGATGAGAAGGGAAAGCACACTAAATTTCAGTAATTATGGATAGGCCCTTTTCATATTGCAGAGAAGTTAGGCCCCTCAACTTAAAAATTGCAAGATTTAGAGGGTGTAACGTCCCTAACCCTTCGATCGGTGAAGAGGATGCTACTAACACCAATCATATGGGAAAACAGCCCCATGAACATGAACAGACATCAATGCTGAAATAAAAATCTTAACATAATACATACTAAAATGCATAAAACATACAAGGATGCATGGTTACTCAACATTCAGTGGAAGCAAACATATACATTCCAGCATTTAGCATGTTCATTATTCTCATGAAATAGTAGATATAACTACAAATATGAAACAATCAGGAGTACTTATATTTTAATGAATAACTCACCCCACAACCAGCTACGTTGCTGCAATGTTCCACCCAACCATAGGCTAGCGTGCTCATCAATCTCTCAACAACACTGCCACCCCCGAGCTGGGCATGATTCCTCAAGGAATAAGGGTCAATGCAGGCTTACACATAGCGAAGGTTTGCCAATCAGCCAAACCCACACAGTAGGGTTTTACCAGGTCATCAAGGAGCTAGGATAGGCTAAATGCCAAGCTGGTGGCCTCAACACCAGTCTTCTCATGCATACCCAGCCTCTAATCCCACTCACAATAGTCTAAAGACCAACCACTGCATACCGCAGTAAAACAACCCATTCATAGCTCTGTGAAGAAGGCAAAGACAACTTGGTAACAATCCCAAACAGAAGGCGAAACACAGCTCGGGTCCAACCACACTCCAGAGTTGTTCTTGGCCCTAGCATGGCCAAAACAACTCAGCAACAAAACCCAAAATAAGTTTGCAGCCTCAGCAACTGAGAAGCAACCCAAAACCAGGGTAGATCAATACCCCAAAATCACAATGAAACTATGGCAGCCTTACACAGTCTCAAAATAGGGGAGAAGCCAAACTCCTAGCGTGGATAGAGGAAAAACTCAGCTAAATAGTGTGGAAATACACAGCCAACCAACGTCCATGAGCCTACAACACACAATTCCCCAATGTAATGGCTGGAGAACTTACACATGTAGAAAAGGGGAAAAGAAAAAACTCTCAGCCTGTGCGCAAAAGGAAAAAGACACAGCCCAGGAAAAACATGGAAGGAAGAAACACACACGCAGTCTGAAATGGAAGAAGAAATCAGACTCTCAATGACATCGAAAAATTAGGGGAAGAACGACAACAACCCAAATCTCGGGTTAAACCAACAGCAAGCCCGAATCGTGGGTTAAAACTATGGCTATTTCACATACATAGCAGAAATCATGCCCTTGAGGCCGCTCCTCTAGCTCGCTGCATGCACAAAAACCAAAGGAGAATCCCCCAACCGATGCGTGAGGAAAATGAACCGACCTCCTCCCGCGTGTCCCTTCATGAGAGTGAACATACCAGGGAAAGAGTGGCGTCGTGGAGAGAATGGCGGTGGAGGTTGCTTTCCAACGTGACGTCAACTTGCTGGTGGAGTGTACGTGTGGGAAAGGACTGACAATCCTGCCACACTCCACTCCAAGCCATAACTTCCTCAACTACTCAACAAGACATTAAAGTGGTTGGATGAGACAAGGGAAGATGGCAAATCAGAAAAGGTGGTAACACATGGATTTCCCCCCCATAGTCCAAGGTTTGAAATCCCCCACACTTATCCTTTGGAATCATGTCTTTTTCATCTTAACATTGCACCGTCGTAGCTGGCTGTAGGTTTATTTTAATTGATGTGCGTGTTTACATTATGCCAAACCATAATGTGCCGGATAGCACGATATACCATCGGCAACTATCCCTATCGCCAAAACATACACAACCAAATCGATGGTGGGGCTTTTTGCTTTAGCTTCTCACCACGATTAATTACATTATATACATCATGCAAACGCGGTCAAAACCGAGGTGTTATAGAGGGGCGTGAAGAGAACTTGCTAGTAAATGGTTTAGTTCTCAAGCCATATTTTTCTTAATTCTTTTTGAGTTTTTTTTGTACATAAATAAATTGTTGATTGTTTTTAGCTTTGCTTTATTTAGATTAGTTCTGTTTGATTTACATTTTACTTGCTTAAGATTTGATTTCTTGTAATTTTTGGTTTTCTTTACCTTATGTTTCAATAAACCAGCACAACTTTTGTTTTTGAAGTTCATCAGAGTTCTAGATAAACTAAAATCTTTGACCAATGACTGCTTGCTATTTGCACATACATTATGCTTAAGCATCCTTTAAGATTAGCATATTGTCTAAATAGATTATGAACACATTGAAGTCCTGTTTAATCCCTGTAAAATAACTAAGGTAAAAAAAGTCCAGAATACTGTTTTGAGGGTCCATTCACTTCACACTAAAGTTTGTCCTAGGAGGCTAACAACAAAAGACCCATGGAGAGGAAGCAGGGTAAGCAATTGTATTATATTTAAATGATCCCATGTGACAAATGAAATCCAAAAGGCTAAAAGAGTCAAGTCTCCCAGGAAGAAGCATATATCAAAAATACATACTGAACAAAACCAGTTTGAATAATATTGGTCGAAAGTTCTTCTTCATTCGTGAGTTGAAATAAAAATATCTCTCACACAAAAGGACACTATGGATAGAAGAACCTGAACCAAATTCCAGGAAAGAAGTGATCAGGGAGGACTCAAATTGAAAAAATTCTAGAACCATCAAAATAATGCAAGATGGCATGGGAATGAGCAACAAACGAATATTATCAGTTCACCATCTATTACAATCCTGTGGTCTCTAATTTGGAAGCTATCTGAAGGTAGAGGTAAAATAAACTTCATGTCTTGGCCTCAGAAGAGTTATTGAGACTTGGAAAGCCTAGTTCTCTTATCCCATTGGACCATAATCAATGTTAAAAAGTTCATAAATCTTGTATTCTAGAAAATCTAATAAAATGATCTAACAGGATATTTTAAAGCAGCTGTTGTTTCAAAAGTCAGTTGTTTAGAGATTTGTGTCTACCAGTTAGTCACCAATTTGTTGCCACTGCAACATTTCCCAAAAATATTTCTGATATTTTATGGTCCCCCTTTGATAATCTTAATTGCCTTTTCCTTCATTGAATTTTTTATTTTCCTGTCCATCATGAATTTTCAGAAAATTTTCGTTTTTACCAAGGGAAAAAGTCTATTTTTGATCTACAGCAGTGGACGGTTTATCATTCTTGAGCTGCTACAGTGGGTTCTTCTTTGATTTCAGGCTGCTACGGTGAGCCATCCTAGTTTGCAAGCTGCAATGATGGGTCGTTTTTCCTTCACTGCCACTATAGCGAAAGAATTTTCATGATCGGGCCACTACGACGGGTATCTTTTGTTTTATGCATCGATGTCCATCTATGTCCCGCTATTTTAGTGAGTTTCTCAGGTTTTGTTTGCTACGGTGACAAGGGTTTTGGTTGTCTTTCAAATTAATTTCCTGGGAGCCGCTACGGCGGACGTTTCCCTGTTTGTTAGCCGCCATGGCAGAAAGCTTCGTGAGTCTTACCTGTTATGAAGGCGGACTTTGAGGTACATTCTTTTGCATCCCATAGCCATTATGGCAGGGTGTTCTGCATGTTTGACCTACTACGGTGGAAGTTTCTATATATTTTTATATGGAGGTTTCGTCCTTTACACTGTCATGAGAAGTGTGTTGAGTTTCAAGCCGTCGTTGCGAATGGATTTTTGTTTTCTCTCCAACATGTTTTGTATCACCGAACTGTAAGGAGATCACAGGAGAATGTTGGTTTCAAGCTGCTATTGTGGATAGAGTTTAGTGTCCAAGCGGCCATTGCGGGTGGTTTCCCATCATGACTTAAGTCTCTGGCCTGCGGTTGGTGCCCAAATAACTAGAATTTTTCAGCCTATCAATTTCTCAAACATCCTAGGTTTTCCTAACTGTTGTAGTGGTGTGGGGGATGCATATAAATGGATTCCAGTATATCACGAAAATTATGGTGATTCAGCCATCTGGCATGTCAAATATTTCCTTCAGTTGATGGCTGACTCCAATATTCTTCATGAAGACAATATGATGGAAATGTTTGCTAGTACTTTTTGGGGTGAATCCTGTTGTTGGTTCTATCAGGGCCTTCCTAATAAATGTATAACTTCTTTTCCAATCTTCCTTTGGATGTTTTTAGAGTAGTGGCATGATGGTAGGGGTAGTATGAATGGTTTGAAAAAGTTCCTTCAAAAGATCTGTACCTTCTACCTATCTGGGATAGAGTATCACATGGAAACATATGATGGACCTTTTTCCATGATACAAAGTATTGAAGACTTGGAATCACTTCTTGAACATTTAAGTGAAGAGGAGATCCATGATACTCCCATCAAAGAGTTTCCTCATATTTATTCAAGAAAGGAAGTAATTAAGCGGTTTATTAAAGAATATGAGGTATCTCCCAATACACAACAAGATTCTGAGGAAGGGAAAATCCAGGATGATCATATTGAAGAGCTTTAGGAGGAGCCCATGATGGAACACATTGTTGAAGACTCTCCTCATGTCACCATAGATGAAAACATTGAATATTTGAGGTATTCTCAAGTGTGTTGCAATGCTGATGTTTTTCTAGAAATCTCTCTAGAGAAACCCCCTGAGCAACACATCCCAAGTGGTCCCTTTGAATATGTCTGAAAAGTTTCCTTGATTGAAGATAATATTGAAGATCCTCTTCATGATATCATAACAGAAGCCTATAAAGAAACTTATGATAAGATCGGTACGGTGTGTGGTGACACTAGACCTTGTTCTCCTCATGTTGATAAAGGTTTGGAAAGTTTATTGCCTTGTAACATTTTATCTGAATATTTTTTTTATGAATACAAAGAAGACATGGATAGGTAGGAGCATGATGCCATGGATGAAGAGTCCCCCACATATGACATGGATGGGAGTGATGACTATTGGAATTTCATAGATAATCCAACTTGTGAAAATCTTATGGAGAATCCCATCCATGATATGTCCAACAAGGGGAGTGTCTATTCAAAAATTTGTGGAAGTCCAATTTACGATACGTCCATAGAGGGGAGCACAGATCTGGATGCCTGGAAAAACCTTACTATGGAAGAGGAGCATTCATATTTTTCATGTGATCATTCAAAGTCATATCATGTAGAGCCGCATAAGGGTATCAGTAATGAAGACATTGAGAAGTAGTGTTGTGAAAAGTCAGATGTGATGCAGTCAGTGGAATATCAGTCTCAACCATCTTTTTCACATATAGAGGTTTCTTATGGTTTGGAGCTACTTGGGGCTTGTGCAACGAGTTATCATTTGATAAGCCCCAGTGATCAGTATGATGATGTAGTCAGTTTGCCTCATTGTTCTGATTGGTATATCATTCCTATCCAGTCATGGATAGAAGCAGCATGCATGAGCACATACAAGTTGGGGAAGATTTTTTATGACATTATTCATGCCTATGATCTCCCATCCATCCTGCCCATTCTAAATCATCATGCAGGTTTGCATTTTCTGAATAAGGTATTCTTACTTTGGATGGTAACCAAAGACAAGGAATTTTTTTTTATATTAATAAAATGCTTAGGTGGTTACATTGGATTTTTTATACACTTAACATTTTTATACCATGCTTAGAGTAGGAAAATAAGCTCCTAAAAGAGAGCATTTACTTTCTGCATTTATGATTTGTACTTAGCTATAATAAAACGTTTTCTTTTATTAGTTAATTACATTTATTTTGTTTAAATAAATCAGCTTAATGGTTCATTTGGTTTTTATATAAAGCTTGTGCTACTGAGGTTTTCTTGTCAAATTGAGATGATTTTATAGGGTATATAAACCAGAGATTTTGGTGTTCTTGTATCCTCTCCTTGCCTTAAAGACCAGATCAAGCACACGTCCCATAGTTGGAGCCAGAAGTTTACCACCTAAGTTGTACTTAGTGGTTTTTTATCAAGTGAGCCTAGTGAACTAGACAACGATAACTTGTTCGGACTTCAGAAGACCTTCAGTCTTGCTTCTGGGAAGATTTTTTGTACTATATCACATGTTTATACCCCATGGGGGAATTGTAATAAATGTTCAAGCATGATAGTGTCTATAAAAGACTTGGTCTCTTAGACTTTAGTTGTCAATCCGATCAGCCTAGGGTGTTTTTTCCCTTGGTTATTATTGGTTGTTGAATAAACGACTAATAATTTCTGAGTTTTTCACTCCATACCTCCAAAGTTGGGGTGGTGGGCTTGGCATTTAGGCCTATTGAGGTTATTAGAGTCTATGAGTCAATGTATAAATATGCTAGGCATCATGGTCGAGTCATATGAACATGTCTAAGTCCTTGTAGTTTTTTTCAACTTTTTAAAATTTTTTATTTTTTCAGTGTTTTTTATTAAAATTTAATTTTTCCAAAACTTAGGCTATTTTTTAATAGTTTAATTGGAAAAGTTGGTTTTGTAATAAAAGTGGGAAAAATAATCAGTTTCGGTCATGTAGGTGCTCATTTTCAAGCTAAGAGCACCATGTAAATCCATGGACCCACTTTTTTCAAGTTTTGAGTAATTTTTCATCACTTAGGTCAGAAAACCCCAAAAAATCAATTATTGATGATTTTAATTAATAAATTGATGAATAATGGAGCAAATACAAAATCCTAGATCAGTGGATTCTTAGCTGATTTGATTGAAATCAGTCAGATCTGAACCAGATTGAATGCATCTGACAAATCCTTGATTGAAGGAGGTAATCTGGACAGATCTAGAGTTGATCTTCAACATCCTTTATGGGGAATTATGCCCTCTCTGTCTCTCCTCCACATGTGTGGGCTCTCCTGGAAGCTCTGTGGATTGATGTGTCAGTCTGTGGGCTGATGTGTCAGCTCAATCAGTCCCCTGATTGACAAATAGGATTATTTTGGCTTCAGATCAGCATTGATTGACTCTCCCTTAGTGGCAGTGGTCTGTATCCTTGGGATTTGCACCCCCCGTGGGCTGGATCTCCTGTTTTCTATATAAATAAAGCTCAGGACGCCTCTTATAAGCTAGTTAGAATGGGGATTGAGGTGTTGTTGCTCTTGTACTATGTTATTGTTTATTATTCTGGAATAAATAAGTTTTGGAGGCAAGATCTATGGTGTAATGCTCTTCATGTGTGGATGGTGATTATCAAATGCTTATGAGGTATAATCTGTGTTATTTATCATTGCTTTTGCTGGTTAATTGTTGGCCTTGAAGGAGAGAGCTCCCTCCTGTTAGGGTAAGAGTTTATTCTAGTTTGATTTATGTTCTTATTGCTTCTTGTTTCAGATCTGTGGAGTTATATGTATTTTAAGTTTAATTGCATGCTTTCCAATTATCTCTTCCAGCAGCACCTATGTTTTAACCATCTGTTTGTGCAAGGATTTCTAACTTGTAGGTGATCTCACTTGTAGAAGAGGTTGAGCTAGTTTGCATCTTCCTCATCTTCAAGATATTCTGAATGACATAGTCCCTTGGTGTTCCACCAAAGCAGACTCCAAATCCCAACATTCCTAGGCTTCCAACACTCTTTCTCTCTCTTTCTCCTTCAAAAAATCATTTTTTTACCTGGTTAACGTGTTTGAAAGCTTTGTTATCATTTGGATATGTTATATCAAAGTAAAATTTACATATATCTTCTATTTCAAAACTCATAGTCTAGATCTCAATTATGAAAAGTATCATTAAGCATTCTAGATCTAGCATAAGGAAATCGTCCGTTTTGCATGGCAAGTTAAAGAAAATCAGTTGGTTGCATGCTCTAGATTTCATTTTCTGTTTTAAAAAGATTAAATCTAGATATCAGTGCATATTTCATTGGCTACACAAATAGCAAGCCAATATCCCAAGGAAAGCTTGCTTTCCTTGGTTCGTTTTTCACCTATTTAGCTAGTTTTAACTTAGTCTTTTTTGAGTTAAGGTAGGTTGATCCAAAGGTACTATTAAAGTGATTTTGGGAATATGTTATTATAACATGCTTCCTAGTTTTTAGCAGGTGTAACAAAAAATAAAAGAATCTACTATTCGAAAGTGGCCTCAGGAGCATTCAAATCCCCCCAGGGGTCTCCCCTTTCACTAAAATTTAAAAATTTTGCAGAGTTGTAAGATCTTGGTTTCATCCTATATAAGGACCAAGAGGTTTCTGATATTTTAGCTTGCTGATATTTTAACCAATAATAATAAAGGAAAATATTTTTTGAGTAGGCTCTTTCGAGTCTGCTCCCCATCCCCCTGGGGGGGATTTGCGTCTGTTTCACTTTTTTGCATTTTTGTTAGAATAATCAACCCATAGTTAGCTACCTTAGACATTAATTAATCCATTTTTGTCTTATTTGTCTAGTTTCCATATTCCACTCTATGCAAGTTGTCCTCCACATGTCCAAGATGGTCAAACTTTCTAAAACTGAGTCATGGAGCACTTGGGAAACCTCTTGGAAGAAATTATACTTTATTCATAAACCTCCCTAGTGCATATCTACTTTTTCTACTTTATTGTCTGCTTTTAGTAAGTTTTATGGCAAAAGGGAAAGGATGACTAGGTATAGTTGACTTGTTTTTTTCCCTCATCATCCTCCACTCTTTTCTCCTAATAAAAGCGTGTATGAGTTGTCCTTCTATCACCTATCATCTTGCCTAATTGATTTTTCCAATTCATGAGATCCTAGGCAGATTTGGAAACTGCTTTATGCACCTATGGGGGATTTCACTAGATTTTGTAAGACTGATTTTGACTAATTCAAATGGAATCCCAATGCATTCGAATCTCTCATGTAATTATTTATTGTGGTAGCCTATGACTTCACAAGTTTGGATATTGTACACTTATTCAATACAGATTAGTGTTCTGCTCCATATTCAGTCTCCTTTGTGTGTAATATGCATGTTTGATTAGCAATTTTTGTGAGTGCAATTGTTCTAACACCTGGGTTCAATTTCCACATGGTATAAGAGCCTTTGTAGATCGATTTCTATCCTTCCATATTGCTATTGTAGGTTTGACGTCTTGACTGGGAGCTATTTTCCTGACTGAAGGGACAGTTTCTGAGCTATGGATCAATCTCATAAGATCATCTTGACTCCATTTAATTTCTTTGAATGGAAAGCATAGATGGAGATACTGTTGAGAGCAAAAGGCCTCTACAGGGTGACTATGGCAACTGAAGCAGAACCCAATGCAGTTGTAGAGAAAATTAAATGGCACAACAGGAGGGATGGGGCCTATGGTCTCTTGTGTCTGAGCATATCTAGAGACCTCCTTTTCCATCTTGACGGATTGACATCACCAAATGAAGTATGGGAGAAGCTTGTTGAGCTTTTTGGAAAAATAGGTGAGATGAGAGGACATCAAATCAAGAATGAATTGATCTCCTTGAGTCCCAGCAGCTTCGAATCCTTGCAACTCTATTTTTCCAAGTTTAAAGCCCTTGTTTTGCAGCTAAAACAATGTGGAATTGAAAAGAAGGAGGAGAAACTAGTTTTGGCCATACTCTCAAAGCTTGGCCCTGACTATTTAGTGTTTTTTTCGAGCTTCCATGCCACCAAGTTGACAGCTCGAGCCTGGAAGGTGCCTAAACTTGCAGAGTTCATGGAATCCCTCACACAAGAACAAGATAAATTGGTGATGATGGGCACCATCAAACCTTCCAAATACCAAGCTCTGGTTGTTGGATATTCGAGGGTGGATTCAAAAGGCAAGAAGAAAGCTAAGAAGTCACCTGAGCAAAAGAGAGACAAGAACAAGTCTCCAGAGGATCCCCAAGGTTCCAAGAAGAACCCCTAGAAGAAGAAGAACAAAGGAGAAATGAGCAAATGTGCATACTGTAGTAAGGGAGATCATCCTGAAAACTCCTGCATGAAGAAGAAAATTGACATGTTGACCCAACTCCTAGAGAAGTATAACATATCCCTTCTTGATAGCTTATATAAGAGGGAAGGAGGATCAAATTTAGAAGACAGAGAGAGAGTTCATGCATTAGTTGCTGGCACATCAAGCTCACCTAGTTTCATCATAGATTCTGAAGCTTCAACACATATGGTTTTGACCAAGGAGGCATTCACCTCTCTTGACATGTCGAAAGGTCCACCAATAGTACTGGGAGATGACTCTCTCTTGGGAAAAGGGAGGATTGATCTTGACCATGGTAAGTTCAGCAATGTATTATATGTTCCAGGTCTTGCCTCTAACCTCTTGTTAGTGTATCAGATGAGCCACACAGGGTCTCCAAAGAAGGTCATATTCTCCCTTGATGAATTTGAGATCACAGAGATCTCAAGTGGTAAAGTCATTGCAAAAGGAGTTGCAAATCACACTTTGAAGGTATACATGTTTTCACATTTTATACCCTACTCAAACCCCTCTGCTCTTCTGATTCATGCGAATGAGGCAAGCAAGATTTGGCATGAAATATTTGGCCATCTTAACTATAAGTATCTTTCTGATCTTATTGAAAAAGAAATGGTCATAGGGTTACCAAAGATTAAGTTTTCCAAAGGAATCTATCAAGGTTGTATCTTAGGAAAACACCCAGAGCATAAATTTGAGAAAGCTAGTCATGAGAGAACCTCTGCACCTCTTGAGTTGATCCATAGTGATGTTGCTGGTACATTTCCTGATATGTCAATGAGTCATGCCAAATATGTCAATGAGTACTGTTGGGTTTACTTCCTGAGACACAAGTCTGAAGTTTTTGGCCTCTCCAAAGTCTTTAAGGCTTTGGTTGAAAACCAGTTTGGGAGGAAACTCAAGATCCTCAGATATGATAATGGTGGTGAGAATGTTAAGTCTAAGTGCATTCAATATTGTGTAGATGTAGGTGTTCAGATGCAGCATTCAATCCCTTACACACCACAACAAAATGGTGTTGCTGAGAGAAAGAACAGATCACTGAAAGAGATGGCAACATGCATGATGGAGGCTAAGACTTTGCCACCAAAGTTTTGGGCCGAAGCTATAAAATTTGCATCCTATATCTAGAATATGGTGCCTCATAAAGAAATTGATGGTATGAATCCTTTCGAAGCATGGAGTGGGCACAAGCCATATGTGATCCATTTTAGGATTTTTGGATCAAGGTCTTGGGATAGAATTCCAATAGAAAAGAGGAAGGATTTGCAGCCCCAAAGCCAAGAGTGTCTATTTTTGGGGTACTCTAAAGATTCAAAAGGGTACAAGCTGATCAATTTGAGCACAAAAAAATCCTTCATTGAAAGGAGTGTTCAGTTCCAAGAAGAGCCTTTAGCAGCAGTTCAAGTTGGAGAGTCTTCTTCACCACCAGAACCACTGAATGTAAGTGAAGAGATAAATGAGTTTGCTGATTCTGATATGTCTGATAATGATTATTTAATTGCAAATCCTAACAGTCCTACAAGATCAAAATGGGAAGCAAAGACCATTCATGCAGTTGGGGAACTAATTGGAAATCCTAGTGATTCTAGGAGGACTAGATCTAAGTTTGAGAGTGCCCTGTGTATGAAAGATCCTTTGTTTGCAGAGAAATGCTATCTGATGGTTGAATCAGACCCACAGACATATGAAAATTTCAGCACATGATGTAATATGGCAAACAGCCATGAAATAATGATTCATCTCACTCCAAAAGAACAACACTTGGGAGCTGGTTGATCTTCTCCCAGGGAAGAACCTAGTTCAATGTAAGTGGGTTTTCAAAACTAAGTTTGCTGCTGATGGTTCACCTTTAAAATATAAGGCAATATTGGTAGCCAAGGGATACTCATAGGTACATGGTATAGACTACAATGAGACCTTTGCACCAGTGGAAAAGATGGACTCCATCAGGATAGCCTTAGCCATTGCAGCTTCGAAGCAGTGGGAGGTACATCACATGGATGTGAAGTGTGGTTTCCTAAATGGAGATATAACTGAATAGATTTACATGCAGCAGCCTCAAGGCTTCGTTACTAATCCATCTCTTGTGTGCAGGATAAAGAAATCATTGTATGGGCTTAAGAAAGCCCCCAGGGCTTGGTATGCCAAGATTGATGGCTTTCTGCTATCATTGAGTTTTGTTTGATGCAAGTTTGATCCTAATGTTTATTTGAAGCTGATTCATGGTTATTTTATGATTATTTTCTTATATGTGGATGACCTTTTGATTACAGGAAACTCAAAGAATGAAATTGCCTCCTTGAAGGATGCAATGAACCATGCATTTTCTATGACTGATTTGGGGTTATTGAGCCAATTATTGGGTCTCGAGATTGCTCAAACCAAACATGGAATAAAATTACATCAGTCCAAGTATGCCTTGGATTTTCTGAACAATTTCAACATGAAATATTGCAAGCCAAGCAAGACTCCCTTCCTTTCAGAAGTTAAGCTTGAAGTAGCAAGTTCTTCTCCTATGGTAAATAATACACTATATAGGCAACTGATTGGGTGTTTGCTGTACTTTACACATAATCGACCTGATATTTATTATGCATTAAGTGTGGCTTCAAGATACATGGATCAGCCTCATGAGATCCAATGGAGAGCAGCCCAAAGGATCCTTAACTTTGTTCAGGGAACAAGGACTCATGGGATCTTCTACAAAGCTAAATATGATCTTGATTTGATTGGGTTTACTGACACTGATTGGGAAGGTGACAACACAGATTGAAAGTAAACATTAGGATATGTGTTCATGCTTGCTGAAGGACCAATCAACTGGTCAAGCAAGAAATAGAGTGTCATTGCACTCTCATCTATAGAAGCAGAGTATAGAGGAGTTGTAAATGCAGCAACTCAATGTTTATGGTTGCAGGGGTTACTTGGTGAGTGTGGCTTCGAATCAGAGTACTCAAATACTATCTATTGTGATAATCAGAGTACCATTCGAATCTACAATGATCCAGTTCAGAGACAGAGAACCAAACACATTGAGATCCATATGCACTACATCAGACAGCTTGTGCATGATGGCACCATTCACCTACTCTTCTGTGCATCTTCAGAACACGTAGCAAACATATTCACCAATTTTTTTTGTGATAACACATTCAGCAATCTCAAATCACTGCTGGGGATTTATGATCATGCTGTGAAGCATGATTGATGACAAGATTTTCAAATTTTGTTTTACTGTCCATGTTTAAGGGAGGATTTTTTCCATTGGGTTTTTGCCTCTTTCCTTGTTTAAATGGACATGCAGTATGTAAAGGGTGACTAAGCCTTGTTGCCAGGCCCTATAGTTTTCTGATATTTTACTCATAAGCCAGGATTTAGGGGGGGTGTTAAAATAATCAACCCATAGTTAGCTACCTTAGACATTAATTAATCCATTTTTGTCTTATTTGCCTAGTTTCCATATTCCACTCTATGCAAGTTGTCCTCCACATGTCCAAGATGGTCAAACTTGCTAAAAATGAGTCATGGAGCACTTGGGAAACCTCTTGGAATCAATTCTACTTTATTCCTGAACCTCCCTTGCACATATCTGCTTTTTTTGCTTTATTGCCTACTTTTATTGAGTTTTATGGCAAAAGGGAAAGTATGACTAGGTGAAGTTGACTTGTTTTTTTCCCTCATCATCCTCCACTCTTTTCTCATAATAAAAGCATGTATGAGTTGTCCTTCTATCACCTATTATCTTTCCTAATTTATTTTTCTAATTCGTGAGCTCCTAGGTAGATTTGGAAACTGGTTTATGCACCTATGGGGGATTTGACTAGATTTAGTAAGCCTACTTTTGACTAATTCGAATGGAATCCCAATGCATTCGAATCTCTCATGTAAATATTTAGCGTGGTATTCTATGAATTCACAAGGTTGGCTATTGTACACTTATTCAATACATATTAGTGTTCTGCTCCATATTCAGTCTCCTTTGTGTGTAATTTGCATGTTTGATTAGCAATTTTTGTGAGTGCAATTGTTCTAACACCTGGGTCCAATTTCTACAATTTTTCCCTTTTTTCTCTGCTCTAGTATAGTACTAACATGTAGGATTGTATATTTTGATATAATTTTGCATTATTCCATATTTTAATTTCAAAAGTAATCATACTACTTACCCCACAACTTCCCGATTGACCCGCAAGGGGAAAGAGATGCGTGGTAGGACTAATTAGAAAACCGGTGTTGTGTTTCTTTGATTCCTTTTTCATCAATTGTTTAGTTAGTCATACTAAGATTAACCCCTCCTTGATTCCCCGATTGAGATCCACTTGGATCAAAAGAGGTTCTTGGAGGGTTTTCTTTTTAACAAGAACACCTATCTTAAATTCTACTAAAAATAACGAAGAATCCAGTGTGTATGCTCTGTACTTGGCTGTAGTTTGTCCGATCATTCAAGCTACATCAAAAGCACTTGAGTGACTAGATTAATTAGTCTTCATATCCCAAATTGACAAACCATCAGGCAAAAATCCAACGCCTCGAACAAACTGTAAGCGTTGGAAAAATACCCAAAGGAGTGGGAACAACTGGAAAGTGACCTTAAGGTGTCGATCTCTGTCACACCTTGATGGGTGCATTATGAACAATAGTCTATAAGACTCCGTTCCAGCCCACATACACCTTGCAGGTAGCTGTGAAAGTTCACTTTTGGACATACTCCAAGTACCCCTCGGGTATATCTGGAGTCCCCTTTTCACCTAATTTAATTCATTCACATTCCACATTAATTTAAAATCTACCAAGAGATATTTGCAAAACATTATTTCAAGTGCATGCAAGCACATTATTTTCTCTGTTGACTCCATTTAAGACACTGGTGATTTATTTCTTTCCATTATATATATATATTGAGTGTCATTTTTGTGCTTATATGCTTTAAATATTGCATCTTGTTATCTTTTGTTTTCACTGGTTAATTTCAAAGCTCATAAACAACTTAATCAATATAACACCATCACACTAAGTAATTAGCCTTAGTAACTTAATAGGGTCTACTCCCCTTGGCTTCATTAGGAGTTGAGCCTAAACGGAGGAGTCAAGAACAAGGTGACAACCTTGAATCGAGACTTGCCCCCAGGGACACATCGAGTGGCTTGAATATTTATACCACATAACCCAGGTGTGTGAAAGGTGGCAACACTTTTTGGCGCCGTTGCCGAGGATAAATATTTTTATTCCCGAGTATGACTTTTGTTTTCTTCCTTTTTATTTTTTCTTTTCTTGATGAATGCTTAGAGTATATCTTTAATTTTCATTTGTTGACTCCACTGACCTTTTGTTTAGTTTTTATTTTTTCAAAGAAAAGCAAAAAATATTTTTTGTGAAACGATTTATAAATGGATATTTTTCTTTTTCACATGGCGACTCCATTGAAGGGATAAAACCCTGCTTTGTCATAAATTTGTTAAGTTTTGTTGTGTGTGAATGAGCCCATGCGACATGTTAAAACCTTTAAAGACTCATCACTTGACAAATCCACCTTTTCAGTACAAGGTTTAATGGTTATATCAAATGCATACTATTAATTTTTGATATGGATGAATTAAAGAAGAACTATGGTGCCCAGATAACCAAAATTTTTCAGCCTGTTGATTTCTCAAACATCATGGGTTTTCCTAACTATTGTAGTGGTGTGGGGGATGTATATAAATGGCTTCCAATATATCATGGAAATTATGGTGATTCGGCCATCTGGTATATCAAATATTTCCTTTAGTACTTTTTGGGGTGAAGCCTGTTGTTGGTTCTATCAGGGCCTTCCTAATAAATGTATAACTTCTTTTCCAATCTTCCTTTGGATGTTTTTAGAGCAATGGCATGATGGTAGGGGTAGTATGAATGGTTTGAAAAAGTTCCTTGAAAAGATCTGTACCTTCTACCTATCTGGGATAGAGTATCACATGGAAACATATGATGGACCTTTTTACCTGATACAAAGTATTGAAGACTTGGAATCACTTCTTGAACATTTAAGTGAAGAGGAGATCCATGATACTCCCATCAAAGAGTTTCCTCATAGTTATTCAAGAAAGGAAGTAATTAAGCAGTTTATTAAATTTTATGAGGTATCTCCCAATACACAACAAGATTTTGAGGAAGGGAAAATCCAAGCTGATCATATTGAAGAGCTTTAGGAGGATCCCATGATGGAACACATTGTTGAAGACTCTGCTCTTGTCACCATAGCTGAAAACATTGAAGATTTGAGGTATTCTCAAGTGTGTTGCAATGCTGATATTTTTCTAGAAAGCCCTGTAGAGAAACCCATTGAGAAACACATCCCAAGTGGTCCCTTTGGATATGTCCAAAAAGTTTCCTTGATTGAAGATAATATTGAATATCCTCTTCATTATATCATAACAGAAGGTTTGGAAAGTTTATTGCCTTGTAACATTTTATTTGAATAATATTTTTATGAATACAAGGAAGACATGGATAGGCAGGAGAATGATGCCATGGATGAAGAGTCCCCCACATATGAGATGGATGGGAGTGATGACTATTGGAATTTCATAGATAATCCAACTTATGAAAATATTATGGAGAATCCCATCCATGATATGTCCAACAAGGGGAGTGTCTATTCAGAAATTTGTGGAAGTCCAATTTACAATACATCCATAGAGGGGAGCACGGATCTGGATTCCTGGGAAAACCTTACTATGGAAGAGGAGCATTCAGAATTTTCATGTGATCATTCAAATTCATATCATGCAGAGCCGCATAAGGGTATCGGTAATGAAGACATTGAGAAGCAGTGTTGTGAAAAGTTAGATGTGATGCAGTCAGTGGAATATCAGTCTCAACCATCTTTTTCACATATAGAGGTTCCTTATGGTTTGGAGCTACTTGGGGCTTGTGCAATGAGTTATCATTTAAAAAGTCCGAGTGATCAATATGATGATGTAGTCAGTCTGCTTCATTGTTCTGATTGGTATATCAGTCCTATCCAGTCATGGATAGAAGCATATTCAAATGGAGGACTATCTGTACCAAAAGGATCTGTACTTGCCGTTGGGTGGAAAAGAAAAACAACCAGTAGCTATGAAGGATGAAGAATAGGAGGTTCTTGATAGAAAGGCACTGGGAACAATATGGCGGTTCTTGGCTTCGTTGGTGGATTTCAATATTTCGAAAGAAAAAACAATAGAGGGAGTGATGAGCACATTGGGTAAGCTCTACGAAAAACCCTCGGCTTCCAACAAGGTATTTTTATGGAAGCGTTTAATTAATATGAAGATGTTGGAAGGTGGATCTGTTGCCAATCATTTAAATGAGTTTAATACACTTACCAGTCAGTTGAGTTCTGTAAAAGTGAAATTTGATGATGAGGTTAGGGCTTATAATCTTGTGTTTATTGTGAGAAAGATGGAATAGCTTGGTCATGGCTGTAAGTAACTCTATCCCTAGTTCAAACACTCTTATGTTTGATGATGTTGTTGGTGTTATTCTTAGTGAGGAAATGTGAAGAAAAAGCATAGGTGAGACATTAGGAAATGCGTTGACCATGGAGAGTAGACGGAGACAAAATTAGACAGGAAGGAGCCCAGGAAATTGTGGCAAGTCTAAAAAGGGTAGATCCAAGTCCATATTCAGAAAAATAGAGTGCTGGAACTGTGGTAAGAAAGGACATCTGAAGAAAGATTGCAGAGCTCCAAAGAAGAAAGGAGATAGACAACAAGAGACTACTCAGGAAGCGAATGTAGCAGGTGATGTGTTACAAGATGCATTGATTCTTGCATTAGATAATACTAGTGATTACTGGGTAGTAGATTTAGGGGCTTCATGTCATGCTACACCCCATAGGAAATTTTTTCATGATTATGTTCAAGTTGATTTTGGACATGTTTTATTGCGGGATGATGAACCATGTAAAATTGTTGGAAAGGGTAAGGTACAGATTAAGTTAAATAATGGAAGTGAATGTCTGCTAAAGGATGTAAGGCACATTCCTGATATGAAAAGAAATCTGATCTCAACAGGGAAGTTAGGAGATAGCGGATGTTTTTCTACATTTGGAGAAATGTGGTGGAAGATCACTAAAGGATCACTGGTAATAGCAAAAGGAGATAGGGTAGGTACGTTATATTTATGTCCTCATAATACTGATTATTATATCTCTATAGCTTCCAAAGAAATAGGTGCGGCACCATGGCATCATAGGATTGGTCACATGGGTGAGAAGGGGATGCAGATTCTCCACTCAAGGAAACTACTTCCAGATCTAAAGCAGGTAAGTTTGGAATTTTGTGAGAATTGAGTTTATGGAAAATAGAAGAGAGTTATATTTCTTAGGATTGGGAAAAAAAAGAAGAGTGAAAAGTTAGAGCTTGTCCATACAGATGTATGGGGACCAACTCAGGTGCAATCTCTTGGTGGCTCTTGTTATTATGTTACTTTTATTGATGGTGCAACTAGAAAAACTTGGGTTTATTGCATTGGACAAAAATCTGATGTGTTTGATACTTTTAAGAAGTTGAAAGCTTTGGCTCAGAATGAGACAGGAAAAAGGTTGAAATGTCTCAGATCTGATAATGGAGGTGAGTACTGTAGCAAGGAGTTTGACATTTACTATTAACACAATGGGATTCACAGAGAGAAGACAGTCCCTAGAACACCACAAGAAAATGGTGTGTCAGAAAGGATGAATATAACAATCATGGAGCGTGCAAGGTGTATGAGATTGCATGCAGGGTTGCCCTTAAATTTTTGGGCTGATGCTGTAAACACTGCTGTTTATTTAATAAACAAAGGGCCTTCAAATGCTTTGGATGGTGGCATTCCATAGGAGGCATGGATAGGTAAATAGGTAAAATAGTCATTTCTGAGAACTTTTGGTTGTGAAGCATTTGTCCATATTGATAAAGATGATAGAAGAAAGCTTGAGGATAAATCCAATAAATGTACCTTTATTGGATACGGGGTTGATGATTTTGGTTATCACTTATGGGATCTTAAAAATCACAAAATCATTAGGAGTAGAGATGTAGTATTCGATGAAAATTTCATGTACAAATATCAGTTGCAGGTAAATCAAGAAGAAAAGGAAAACATAGAGTACACAGTGCTTGATGAAATCAAAGAAATGAAGTTCCAAAGGCACCAGAAAATCAAGAGCAGTAGCAGGTACCTGAAACCCCTACAACTATAAGAAAGTTTACTATGTTAAGTAGTCCCCCTGAACGATTCTCTCCTTCACTATATTATTTATTGATGACTGATTCTGGTGAACCAGAATGTTATGAAGAAGCAATGTAGGTAGAATCTAGAAAGAAGTGGGAGCAAGGCATGGATGAGGAGATGGACTCATTGGTAAGAAACTAGACTTGGGATATGGTTAAGTTACCTGGAAAAAAAGGGTATCGTAGAATAAATGGGTTTACAGGTTGAAGGAAGAAGATGGAGGAAAGAAGTGGTACAAGGCTAGACTTGTTGTAAAGGGGTTTGCACAAGACAAAGGTATAGACTTTGATGAAATATTTTCTCCTGTTGTTAAAATTACTTCAATTAGAACTATTTTAAGTCTAGTGGCAGTAGAATATTTGGATCTTGAATAGTTAGATGTAAAAACAACCTTTCTCCATGAGAATTTGGAGGAAGAGATTTATATGCAACAGCCATAGGGGAATGAGGTAAAAGGTAAGGAGAATTTGGTTTGTAGGTTGAAGAAGATATTGTATGGCTTGAAGCAAGGCTCCAAGGCAGTGGTATTTGAAATTTGATAAGTTTATTATAGAACAAGGTTATGATAGATGTCATTCTGACCACTGTGTTTATTTCAAGAGGCTAGATAACGGAAGATATATTATCTTGTTATTGTATATGGATGACATGCTTGTTGCAGGCTCTAATATGCAGGATATAAATGTTCTCAAAAGAAAACTAGATAAATCATTTGCGATGAAGGATTTGGGTGCTGTAAAGCAAATCCTTGGTATGAGAATAACAAGAGACAGGAAAAATCACAAATTGACATTGTCTCAAGCTGAGTACATATAAAAGGTGTTGCATAGGTTTAGAATGCAAAATATAAAACTAGTCAGTACACCTTTGGCTAGCCATTTCAACTAAGAAAGGATATGTTTCCAGAGACACAGGAAGAGATAGATTACATGTCCAAGATTCCCTATTCATCAGTGGTTGGAAGATTGATGTATGCCATGGTGTGCACAAGAATAGATATTGAACGTGCAGTGGGAGTTGTGAGAAGGTATATGAATAATCCAGATAAAGAGCATTGGAAAATAGTACAGTGGATTCTCAGGTATTTGAGAGGTACCACTTCGCATGCATTGTGTTTTGGAGGTTCAGACACTATTCTACATGGATATGTTGATGCATATATGGTTGGTGATAAAGACAATAGAAGGAGCACCGCAGGGTATGAGTTTACTGTGGGTGGAACAACAATAAGTTGGATTTCAAAACTACAACAAGTTGTTGCACTTTCAACAATGGAAGCAGAGTATGTTGCTGCTATAGAGGCTAGTAAGGAGATGATTTGGTTGCAGAGGGTCATGGAAGAATTGGGTAAGAAGCAGGAGAATAGTAGGATGTATAGTGATAGCCAGAGTGCCATTTATCTTGTAAAGAAATCAACCTTTCATTCGAGTACTAAAAATATACAACTCAAGTACTAGTTCATAAGATCTATTCTAGATGAAGAACTGTTAAAACTGGAAAAGATACATACTAGCCAGAACCCTACAGACTGTTATATTTTTATGATTTAAGCTAGCATTAACTTAGGATCTTAACTGAGAGAATAACAAGCACAACAATCAAACACATAAGACAATGAACACAAATATTTTCCTCGCGGAAACCATAAAGGATAAAAACCCGCAACTTCCTCAGAGATAGAATCAGCACCAATAGCAAAGCCCCAAAAACAGTAAGATGATATCCTGACAATAGTAGCCTTTTTCTCTCTAGCCCCAACAACTTCTTCTTCCTCAACTATGCACTACAACTGAGTGTAAGTGAGTATGTGATAAATAGAGAGGCTCACTCTCTATTTATACTAATTCCCGACTTGACAATGACTCACTAGGGCCAAATTCTCTAGGAGATTCTAATAACCCTAGGGCCCTGGAACTGCGGGGACTTTAACCCTTGAACAATAGGAGGGTTACCCATAATGACTTGACATGACTTTTTTACATTATAGAACCTTCCGATAGGAACATCGGGGCATGAAATGACTCAATTACAATACAAATACTTCCTGGAATAAACATTGGGGTACAATACATGAGATATATAAGTGAATACATTTCAAAGTTACAAATACATCAACACTCCCTCTTAACTAGGAAGGTATTCTTTCGACACAATTTTCAGCGCTGGTCTTCTTCTCTGTATCGACGGAATCATCTCGTCATCTTCATCTTTAAGTTGTCTTAATGTTCAAGTCTTCTTCATTTTCAAGTCATCTTCATCTTCAAGTCTTCTTCATCTTCAAGTCATCTTCATCTTCAAGTCGTCTTCCTCTTCAAGTCTTCTTCATCACAAGATCTGGGTCATCACTAGATCTAGATCATCACTTGATATGGATCATCATCAAGTCTGGATCATCATCACTACTGGATCATCATCACTGTATCATCATCAAATTTGGATTTTCACTTGATCTGGATCATCATCAAGTCTAGATCATCATCACATTTGGATCATCACTTGATCTAGATCATCATCAAGTCTGGATCATCATCATTAGTGCTATCTCTTGATTCTTCTCGTCATAGGAATTTCTACAGAGCCAGCCCTTTTTCATGCTGGTTGTAGGCCTACCCTTCATGTAGGCCTTCAGTGCTTATATCTAACCCTAAGTTAGAATGGCCCACCCAGCTCTTACATCTGACCTCATCTTGTTAGAAAGGCATGCCCATCACTCACATATGACCTCATCTTGTTAGAAAGGCCCAACACTCAAATTTGACCATGTGTAAACACATCATGCCAGAATGGCTCAGCACTTATATCCGACCATGTGCGAACACACTGCATTGGAAGGGCTCTGCACTTACATCTGACCATGTTCAGAAACACTGCATCAAAAGGGCTCTGCACTTACATCTGACCATGCTCACAAACACCGCATCAAAAGGGCTTTGCACTTACATCCGACCATGTTCGAAAACACCGCATTGGAAGGGCTCTCAGTCCCAGACTGAGGATTCCTGGTAACTGACCAGGTGCCTCCATTATCCTAGAGAATGGCAGCTCAACACTAAGCTAAGTATTCCTAGTAACTGACCAGGTGCCTCCATTCCAAGAATGACATTCAGCACTTATATCTGATCATGTAGGAACCAATCCTACAATGACATCAGAATGGCTTGGCACTCACATCTGACACGGAAGGAACCAAATCCTCTCACCATGACAGAATGGATTAGCCCTTACATTTGACCATGGAAGGAACTTAATCCTCTCACCATGTCAAAATGGCTCTAGGTCTCATCATTTACCCTTGGAGGGAACCACGATCTGGAGAACACCAAGCTTCTCCCTGAAGTACTCAATCTTCACTCTGGCCAATGGCTTCATCAACACATCATTTATCTGTTCTTTTGTCGCAACATATTGGAGATTCAATGCTTCTCTCTACACCATATCCCTGATATGGTGATACTTGATCTTGATATGCTTTGACTTGTTATGGAACACCGAGTTCTTTGACAACTTCACACAACTTTGGTTGTCGCAATATATACCAGTAGCATCCAAATAGAGATACAATAAATTGGACAATAGCTTTCTCAACCACACTGCCTCGCAACTAGCTGAACAAGCTGCGACATACTCTACTTCAGTTGTACTCAGTGCCACACAGGACTGCTTCCTGCTAAACCAAGATATCATACTTGATGCCATACTGAATCAGCATCCTGAAGTTCTCTTCCTATCGATGGCATTGCCTGCCCAATGTGAATCAACATAACCCTCTAGGTTAATCTTTTGATTTTCCTCGTACTTGAGCCCATAATCAATTGTACCCTTCAGGTACCTCATATTATGCTTTGCAGCAATTAAGTGAACATGTATTTGATCTGTCAGGAACTGGCTCAAGGTGTTCACAGCAAAGCAAATATTTGGTCTCATGTTGGTCAGGTGCATCAAGGACCCAATCATATGACGATACATCATAATATCAACTGATTCTGATAAAGCATCACTCAATAGATTCAGGTTCGATTCCATAGGTGTGGTTATGGCCTTGTAGTCCATCATCCCAAATCTCTTTAGAATCTCTACTGCATACTTCCCTTGTCCAAGGAAGATTCCATTTGTATTATACCACACCTCAATGCCTAGGAAATAATGCATCATACCCAAGTCTTTCATTTCAAACTGGCAGCAAGCTTCCTCTTTATATCAGCAATCAACCCATCCATACCTGTTACAAACAGATCATCTACATATAGTAGGAGTATCACTGGGTTACCATCTTCAACCTTGTAGTAAAAGTTGGACTCTACTTTACTCTTGGTAAAGCCCAAACTGGATAGAAAGCCATCAATTCTTCCATACCATGTCCTAGGTTCCTATTTCAAATCGTACAGGGATTTACTCAATCTACACACATGAGACTCCCTGTCATGTGTCTTGAAACTGAGTGGCTGCTCCACACACACTTCCTCTTCTACTACACCATTCAAGAAAGCAGTCTTGACATCCATATGGTGTATCTTCCATTTCATCACTGCATCCAGAGCAAGTCTTGATTTGATGGAAGTGTATCTAGATACAGGTGCAAATTTTTTTTCATAATATATTCCTTCTTTCTAGGAGATACCATGAGCCACGAATATTGCCTTATATTTTTCTATGCTGCCATTTGCAACATGCTTGATATTCTAGATCCATTTGGAAGTTACGATGGACTTCCCTTTTGGTCTTGGGAAAGAATCCCAAACATCATTCTTCATGATTGATTGATACTCTTCAATCATAGCATCCTTCCATTCTTTCCTTTTTTCCGCTTCTTCATAGTTGAAAGGTTCTTTATTAATAATGTCACATAGCAATGCTACATAGCTGGAGTAGGATGTAGTTCTCTTTCTTCCTCTGTGTGTTTCTTCTGAAGCTCCATATCTTTCTGCACCTTGGATAATTTCATGTAGCCAAGCAAGTTTCCTCTTGTGAGGATTCTTCTCCTGAGGTGGATCCATAGGTTCTTGAGGTTCTTCTAATTCTCGATCTTCTTCTTGAATTTATTCGTTCATGGTTGTATCATGAATTCTGGGTGCTTCAGTTGTTCTCTTCCTGGATTTGATGTAGGCTGAATATTCGTCAAATGTTACATCTCTACTGATGTCAATCTTCTTGAATCCTAGGAAGTATATTCTATAATCCTTCGAGCTTTCAGAGTATCCCACAAATATACCCTTCTTTCCTGAAGGATCTAATTTTGTCCTCTTTTCTTTCAGAATATGTATGTATACAGGACAACCGAATATTCCGAGATGGCTGACTTCTGGTTTCTTGTCGGAGAAGACTTCTTCAGGTGTATTTCTCTTGAGTACTCTATGTGGAGTATGGTTTTGTACATACACCACTATTTTGGAAGCTTCTGCCCATAGATGCATGGGAAGATCTTGATCATGAAGCATGGCCCTTGCTGCTTCCATGATCATTCTATTCTTTCTTTCTGCAATCCCATTCTGTTGTGGATTATATGGAGTGGATAACTCCCTCTTAATCCCTGAGTCTTTGCATATCTCTTTGAATTCATTTGATGTGAATTCTCCACCATTATTTGATCGAAAGTCTTGATCTTCTTTTCTGTGTGGTTCTCGATCAAGGATTTGAATTCCCTAAACTTGTTGAATACTTCATCTTTGTTCTTCATAAAGTATATCTATGTATTTCTAGAAAAATCATCAATAAAAGAAACATAGTATACATACCCGCTTAGTGAACTGGATGACATTGGACCGCATACATCGGAGTGGATGATTTCCAAGATTCCTTTTGCCTTGCTCTCGCTACTTGGAAATGTATTCTTTGTGTTCTTCCCTTTTGCACATCCTTTGCATAGACCTTCATGCTCTGTCTGCATTTATGGGAGACCTTCAATAGCTTTTCTTGCAAGTGCTAGTGCTCTATAATGCACATGTGCAATCCTTTTATGCCAAAGCTCATTTGGTTCTACCGAGTCATGAACCAAAGCTTGTTCTGGTTGGCCCTTCAATTTGTATAGTCCTCCTTCTTGTTCCCCAATCACTACTGCATCATCGAAAGACTTTCCCTTTGGACACATGAGGACTTGGCCATCTACAATTGTAACCCTCATTCCTTTTGCATCCAATGCAGATATGGAGAAGAGATTCTTCTTTAGTCCAGGTACAAACAATACATCTTTCATCTTGATAGACTTTCCAGAGTCTAGTTTGTATGAGGATTCACCACTACCTTTTATTGGATACTGGTATGGAATCTCCAATTTTCACCTTGTGAGGTGATTCATGTTTAGACAGTTTCACAAAGGATTCCTTGAATTTTGTCATATGTTTGGAAGCACTACTGTCTATAAGCCATTCATTGCTACCATGTGTGATAGTTCCCGTGAGAGCGAAGATCAAAACATATTCTTCATAAATTGAAGAATCATCACTATCTTGTCTGGTTCTCTTCGTGGAATGTTCATCATCCTATGCAACATGAGCATGATGTCTTCTCTTGTTTCCCTTCTTCTTGTGAGAGCTACTTTTGTTTCTAGGACAATCTCTAGAAAAGTGTCCTTTTTCATCACATGTATAGCAAAATTACTTAGACATATCTCTAGGCTTTCTAAAGTTACTCCTTTGGTGAGAGTGCTTACCTTTGTGGTGGCTAGATTTGGTTTTCTTGGATTGTATTGTGAGATCTTGATCTTCACTTCCCATATTTTCTTCTAGAGCTGCTATCCGAGCTTCTTCTTGAGAGCATTGTTCCCATAGTATGCTAAACTTAACTAACTTATTTCTGGCACAGATCCCTTGAATGAATGAATCCCATGTCCTAGGAAGACCATTCAAGGTGGTCATCACAATCTCTACATTCTCCACTTCTTCATCTACTACTTCCAGCTGTTCTTTGATTTGGGAGACCCTTGTGAAGTATGATTGTATGGTCTCCACATTCTGGATCTTCACATTCTTTAACTGGTTCCTTAAGGTCATCTTATGATTTATGTTCTTTCCTTCAAACAATTTGGTTAGGGAATCAAACATAGCTTTAGGTGTATTTAGGGAGGACACCTGTGGTATGAGGTGATCCTTGATTGAATCAACAATAATCCTCTTAGCCATAACCAACTTCTTCTTGTGTAAGGCTTAGCCTCACCTCCCTCTGGAACTGGAATCTCCTCATTGATGTAGGAGTCCAATTCATTTTCTTTCAAGACCAGGAGCACAGAAGTTATCATCCCCCTCAAGATTTTTATCAAGCTTGGTATGATGAGACATCTTAACTAAGAACCTCAAATGGAAATACAAAAGATTTAGATCTTACTAGGTTAAGATGTTGGATCTGGATTTGGAGCTGAATTTCTGCAATGCTGGTTTAGGAGCAGATTAGGGTTTGACTTTCTCGGAGTTCTGTCTAGCCAAAAACTTTGATCTTGATCTCTAAACTTTGATTTTGAGGAGGAGATCAATCTAGGCTTGGGCTCACTCAAAATTTCCAGTTCTGTGGAAAGCCCTAATTTCAGGCAGCAGTGTCGGGTCAAAAACTAAAAATGCTCAGAATCAGATTCTGCTTTGACAGAAAGATGCGCCCTAGGGAGGAGAGTCAACCCAACCTTATTTTTATGAAAATATATGGAGAGAGATCCAAAAAGTAGGAATCCCTAGTTTCCGTAGTTGCATAGTGTCTTCTTCTCAGGTTAGCTTTGATACCATGTTAGATTTTTATCATTAAGCTAGAATTAACTTAGGATCTTAACTGAGAGAATAACAAGCACAACAATCAAACACATAAGACAATGAACACAAAGATTTTCCATGGGGAAACCATAAATGAGAAAACCCCGCAACTTCCTTAGAGATAGAATCAATACCAATAGCAAAGCCCAAAAAACAGTAAGATGACATCCCGATAGCAGTAGCCTCTTTCTCTCTAGCCCCAACAACTTCTTCTTCCTCAGCTATGCACTACAATTGAGTGTGAGTGTGTGTGTGATAAATAGAGGGGATCACTCTCTATTTATACTAATTCCTGACTTGAAAATGACTCACTAGGTCCGACTTCTCTAGGAGAGTCTAATAACCCTAGGGACCTGGAACTGCGGGGACTTTAACCCTTAAACAATAGGAGGGTTACCCACAATGACTTGACATGACTTGTTTACATTATAGAACCTCCCGATAGGAACATTGAGGCATGAAATGACTCAATTACAATACAGATACTTCCCAGAACAAACATCGGGGTTCAATATATGAGATATACAAGTGAATATACAAGTGACTACATTCCAAAGTTACAAATACATCAACACAGAAATGTTGACAAAATGAGTAACTAGAGAGAAACTGAGTTCCTACTTGGTTTCTATTGGCCTTCAAGCATGAAGGTGAAAATAAGAAATTTTCCAAGTCCAAGGTCTAGAACATAGTCCAGCAAGTGCAATAGCTGTGGACTTGCTGTGATCAGTATCCAAGTAGGAGATTGTTGGTTGTGGAGCCTAATATTCCAGATCTAGAGATATTGTTCAGTTGTGTTTGTACCATAGGTGTACTGTACACTCATTCACCCTGCCTTGGGATATGTGTTGTCCAATATTTTTGTGGACCCATGGTATTGGGTTAACCCTAGAATTTTCCCATTGTATTTCCCCTATAAAAGAAAGCATTGTAACGCGATTGTGTATGGTATTGTATTCTATTGGAAGAGAGGCTCCGAGAACGTGAAGAGGAAGTGCAGTGGTTTTGCTGCAATTTGTATCCATTCATATTTTTGGACTGTAATAAAAGGACTGGCCATTTCTTTGTGGATGTAGCCCATCATTTGGGTGAACCACATTATATCTGTATCTCTCTTTAATGTTTTGATGTGTTTTTCATCTTGTTTATTGATTTAATTGTATATATGTTATTACTCCACGGTCCTGGTTTCTAACATCAGTCTTTTAAAGTAGAGTGCAGAAGGTTTTTCAGCAGCGGTTGCTTGCAGTTTAGTAGGGTTTTTCTAACCATAACCTTGAGTCGGTTTCGTAGTGATATTTCTAATGGAAGGAACTGACAAGGTAAAGAAGTTTTAGGTTTTTATGCTGAAGTGATGTATATGTATGCTTGAATTGGCTTACATAAATCATATGGGTGCTAAGAAAGTTTTGTTTTGTAGGTACTATTTGCTGTCGAAACCATGCCAAAGAAGGGAAGGAAGAAGCTTAGAATCACTGAGAGCGATTCTGACACAGATATTGCTGAAGTTCTTCTTGTGGTAAAGGTCGAGATAGTATACAAAGACACTAAACCAGTTACAGGGGCAAGCCTGAGTTGAAATGGGGCTAGATCTATCCTATGATGGTTGATAAGAAAGTTCCAGAAGCTGGATTGGGGGATCTTGCTCTATATGAGAATATTTTGAGGTATGGGTTAACCAAGATAGTGACTAGGCCAGAGGTATTTCCATGTGTAGAGGTTATTGGATGGTTGTTGTCGAAATTAGACAAGGTGGGGATGATAATAAATGATGAAGAAGGCAAGCCGGTTGCATCATTCGCATTGACATTCATTTCAAGGTATACAACTACCAGAAGTAGAAATAAGTGTGACCATAGATTGGGTCACGAGTCTTAAGTTTGAATATACCACCATAGTAAAGGGGATGATGACTAAGGGAAAAACCTTCAGACACAAGCATTCAAGAGAGTATGAAACAACTAATCTTCGAACCCCATTTAGAATAGTATCATTGTTGTTAAGTAGGCTGTATGGTAGGTCTAATGGAAAAACGTATAATTTTGGTTGGATTTCCCTTATATATTATGTGGCAATGGAGGGATCAATTTTCAACTGGGCAGATATTGCTACTAGAAACTTGTCCAAAGGTATAAAGGCAGCTCAGGAGGGTTTAAAGCAGAGCAAATCAGAGTTCTTTATGTCATCCTTCTTGATAGATTTTATACTCTATAAACACTGGTTTGAGAAGACGAATTGTGTATGGGTAGAGGGGAAGGATCCTATTTACATTGCATACCAGATTATGGGAGCCCACAAATATCACAGTCACTACCAGTTAATTTGTGAAGAATTCATAAGGACCTTATATAAGTTAATCTTTTTATATGAGTGTCTATGTCTGTTAGAAGGAGCAGTGGAGTCTATAAAAGAATCTGGTGACTATTTTTTCACCAAAGAGGGCATTTACCTGAGAATGTATGGATGCACCAGAGCACGCTCCCTGCTACCCAAGTATGCCACAGATTACATAGTATTGAAGGAAGCAGTTAGACAGGTATTCCTAGATGGTTTTGGAAGCCATTTGTTTGATATCAAGAAAGTTGTTTTCCCACCAGTACCCTTTTACATGGGAAGTTACAAGTTTAAAAAAGTCAAAAGCACTTCGCATTTCATCAACGAGCTGGAAATATTCCACTTTGGTGAGAAAATATTCCATAGGAATGATTCACAAGGAAAGGTGGTAGCTCACAAGGCTACTCACAAGGTAAATTTTGAGTATGTAGACTACATAGACAAAGAAGAGAAAGTATTCAGAAATGTCTATAGTATGGCAGCCTCGAGCAAGAGGTTAAAAGGAAAAGCATTTGGTGCTAAAGGAAGTAGCATCAATAACCCAAAGCAAGATGAAGGGGATGAGGATGCTGCAAAGAAAGCTCAAGAAGAAAACATTCGTAGGCTTGCAGCAGGGGAAAAAAAGTTATTGGTAGAAGAAGTATAGAAGGATCAGGTAGAAGCTACTAAAAGAAAGAGCACAAAGGCTATTTTGAAGAAAATGGCAGAGTTGGAGAAGGATTTGGCTAAAGGAGATTCAAGTTCTGATCAAGACATGCAGGATATAGGAGGGAAAGTCCAGGATATTGATGAAGTTCAAAGTGGTGGAGGTTCAAAACAAAACCATGTTCGGGATAATCCAAAGAACCTACCAACCACACCTACCAGCATCCTTACAAGAGGTCATGTGCCCATAGCTAAAATGGGACTCGTACCTTTTACACCTTTAAAGAAATACGATGTAGCATCTTTAGAGGATATTCATTTTGATCCTAAAACGAAATCCAATGTATGGAGGATAGAGAAAAATTTGAAGGTAGGAGCTCAACTAGGGGCCCCCACAGTGACAGAGAGAACAGTCATGAAAAATGTAGAAGAGAACCCCAAGGAATTAACTTCTATGGACATTGCAAATGCCTATGCAAATGCTCACAATGTGGATAGGCTTATGGAAAACATTGAGAAATACAAGGGAAATATGGGTGAAATGAAAAAAGTGTTGAGGAAAGAAGAAAAGGTAGGAAGAGAGTCCAAAAGAAAATATGAGGCTACCTTGTTAGAGTTTGAAAGGCTTCATCAAAGACATCAGATCTTACAAGTAGAATGTGATAGTTTGAAATCATCAAATGAAGATTTGATTAAGGAGAAAGGAAGTCTAGAAAATAAAGTAGTATAGTTAGAATTGCAAAAGACTACTGCCGAGGGGAAAACCAAGCATTATGAGACCTAAGTAGCAGCATTGGAGACCCAGAAAGCTTCACTAGAAGTTTTATTAAAAGAAGCAAATGAGCAGAAAACAGATATTGAGCCATTGAAGAAGCATTATGTCACACTTAGAAGTAAAATTCATTAGATGCAGCTTCAAATAGTAGGCGAGATGTTGAAAGTTCAGCAAGTAGAAACGAGGTTGGAGGAAATTGTGAGTACAACTTCTTATTTTTTAGATAGGACTTGGGATATCCTGGAAATTATTCAAGGACGTTTGACTTGGTTGGAAACAACTAAGGAGCCTCTAGTTAATGCACCCATCAAGGACTTAGAGACAGTGAAGTTGGAGTATGAAATCATAGAATTCGAGAGTAAAGCTGTAGAGGAATTGGTAAAGGTAATCTGGAAGACTAAAGGTGTTTGTACATAATTATGCAGAAAAGTTCTCACAATTTATAATCGTTGTCAAACATCTGCAAGGAAAAGGTTAGAAGAATTACCTGATCATGAAGAATTTTTGAAGCAATTGGAGGAGGATGAAATGGGTATTTAGATGGTCAAAGGTTTAGATGAGAAGGTGCTGAAAACTATAATAGCCCAAGCAGTAGTGAGCAATCATCTACTGGAAGATCAACTTCATTTGATTCCATCCAAAGTAGAAAATATAAAATCCCAAGCTGCCAAACATGAGATCACTATCAGATTCCTGGAACCATCAGGGTTTGAAACTATAGCGACAGATGGAAATATTTGGAATAAATTCATAAATGATGTGGCTGGGTCTACTTAGCATTTTGTTTTATTAATACATTTTTGTAATATTTTCCTAAGTTAGCGAGTCCACTAGGAGACAAAAGCCTTTTTGTAACTGATTTGTAAAATAAGCCCAAAGGGCAAGGGAGACCAAGAGACTCTCGAATTTTTATAAATAGAGATCAAGTCGATAGAGCCATGGACCTTTTTTCATGCTATCTTTCTGAAAAGTTATTGTAAGAAGAACTACTCCCTCTTATAATAAAGAAGTTATATTTGCTGCTGGAGAAGGCACTGTGAAGTCTCAAATGTTTGCTGTAGATTGGTTGAATGTTGAACTACTTATGTTTCATCTTTATCTATGAAATGTGACATCATTCTAACTTGCAAATTATTTCATGTTATGAATGATTTCCTATTTATTTCTGTGAAACTTACGCAGTACATTGAGTAATGAATGTTTTAACTAACAATGAGCTATCTCTTTGTTTATCTTTCTACTTATATTCATGTATTCTGAAATATGAACAGCTATCTGTAATATTATAAATGCATGCTTTACAGTACATTACTCATCATTAATTACAATCTTACTCCCTAGGGATAGGTTAGATAGAATTAGTTAGTAGTAGCATAGTTTGTTCTTTATTTATGATTTAGAGGCAAAAGAGGTGAAACGAGAGGTAAGAAACTGTGCATCACATTGTGAACTCTTCGTTATCTCTATTGATTTCACTTAATTAGGCACTTGCATATCATACATAAACATAAAACTAAAAATTACACTTAAACAGTGGACATAGCCACAACTGGTAAAGAAATATTTAACCGTTACTTGATCTACAGTAGTCGGGCTGCAAACCGGTCAGATTCCCCATACCAAACAATAAAAAGATGATTGGGAATGCTTATTGGGGAGAATCCATACTATTGTTTCCTAGAATTTTCCAGGCCTCAACAGTTTTGGCAGTAGAAGGAGGGCTGCCAGTGCATGGCTGACTGAGGAAATTTGTTTTCTCGAGAATACTCCATTGGTGACAGTTGTGAAACCAATGTCCCTCTAAGACCTAGTCCTTAAGAAAGTGTCACGGAGTATCTCTATCCCATTGATAATGAGGTGGTTGATGATTTAAGGAGAATTACAAGGGAATACACAAAGAATATTGGAGGATTACCCATTATTCCTTCTTTGCCGAGAAGAGAGTTTCGTAGGAAAGAACGTCCTTACTTGGAGAACTCAGTATTAGTGGAAGTCCTTGAATAAGTGGTAGAAACATCCATGCAAGAAAATGTGCAACCTCTAGATCAGTTGGGACCAGATTCCCCTCATTTCCCACCTTTCCAAACCCCTGTCCAGTCTCCTCTTCATTATCCACTTAGAATCATGGTAAATGTGAATGCAAATCAGCCTCCTCCATTACCTGCTTGGAGGTCTAGATCTCCTTTAAATCTTACCCCTCCGTTGCATGCCATGCCTCAAAAGTTTGACAAGTCATTGCCCAAGTTTGAACCAAATTAAGGAATTCTTGTGGATGATCATTTGCAAAGTTTCTATCTAGCTTTAGAAGGTTTACAAGTAGTAGAACATGAATATGTAGTCTGCAGATTGTTCCCGCACACTCTCAATGGAAAGGTAGCCTCATGGTATTTTTCCTTTCTGGAAAATTCGAATACAAATTGGAATACCTTTCAGAGATTGTTTAGAAACAAATATGGAATCTAGAAAACCCATGTGGCTTTAATGAAAGGATTGATTTCCCTAAGGAAAGAAAAGAAAGAAAGGGTGCATAACTTCACTCAGAGGTTTTCTTCCTACATGAATAAATTTGATGCAACTGAAAAACCGATTAAGGACACCCTAATTGAGTATTAAACCTCAGCTCTTGGGCCTGACCTAGCCATGTTTGTCAAAATATCAGTTAAGTCCTCGTTAGTGGAAACTTATGAAGAAGTTGAGAAGGTGGAAGCTGAAATGGATAGTATAGAACAATATCTTGTGCAATCAGAAGAAAAAACTTATGGGAATAGAAATCCTATGTTGTTAACTAAACCTAAAGAGGAGCAGTCACAAGAATTAAATGGTGTGGTAAAAATGATGCATAAATTGTCAAATAGAGTAATTGATCTAGAAAAGGAGAAGGAGGCCCATAAAGAATACAAACCTTATTATAAAAAGAGAGATGATAATGGTCAACCCAAGCCTCCCTCACATAGCCCCTCGTCTATGAATTTGACAGAGGTGGGAATGGACAATTTTTGTACATTCCATCAGCAGCCTAACTCTGAGAAACATTTCCCACAGTGGATAAATTCTATGACTTTAGTGATGAACTAGTTATTGGATTCCAAGTTAACGAAAAATGTAGATGAGAAAGAGAAAGGTCATGAACCGACAGAAACCCAAGAAGAAAACACTTTGGTTTTATGGGATTGCATTTCCATGTTTAATATAGAGGACGAAGATGTCACTGACGAAGAAGAAATACCTGATACAAATGTTACAGCAAGGAGTCGGAGCTCATTGAAAGAAGATAACATAATACTGCCCAAGATTTAAAAACTTCAGGAGAACATGAAAAAAAATAAAGAATAATACTCAAACTGTTAACATACCAGAGTTTCTCATCTCAAGCCAGAATCCCAAGACAGTAAATATGCCTGTAAAGTATAAATAAAATAAAGTTGAGAATGTCAAGACGAATTCCACTGAGCATGAAATGGGATATGACATTGTAGAAGATATTTAAAAGATTAAAGAAAATATCTCCTTGTTTGAAATGTGTAATCTACCCCAACAAAAGGAAAAGTTAATAAAGGCACTTGAGACACCAATGAAAGAACCCCTGAATGTTAACCAAGTTGATGAAGAGATTAGTGAAGCAAGTTCAGGAGGAAAGTCTAAATATAGAACTCCAACATTTGTCCTTTTGAAATTTTTAATTACAACGTGCAGAATTGTCTGGTGGACTTTGGGGAATCAGTAAATGTCATGCCACTTTCAATATGAAAGAAAATAAATGGTCAACCTAAGCCAACTATAGGCCAAGTTATGCAATTGGATAGGACAGTAGTGAAAGTGGTAGGAGAAATGGAAGATTTCCTAATATGTTTATCAACAGATGAGAGGATTTGTTAGTATATAGACATTGTTGTAGTAGATATCTTGGACGCATATGGTTTGGTTTTGAGCCAGGATTGGGCAGCAAAATTGGAGGGACATTTTGCATCAGATTGGTCACATGTATGGTTACCTTATAAAGGTTGTCATAATAAAATAAAGGTGTTAAGGGAAACTCAAATTAAGCACAATGTAACTCAATTGGAAGGAAAGAATGAATCGGTTGATTCTGTTTTCTGAAACTATTTTCTTGAGGTTGAATCGGGAAATTATCAAGATAAAGAAGCCAGTAACATATCAGATATCTAGCCCGATCTCCTTCAGTTCTCACAGGCTGATAATGGTTGATTGTAATATAGTAGAGTTAGTCTCATATGTAGTTAGTAGTTCAAATTCAGTAGGAGTAGAAAAATTTTGGATTCTTTATTTTGATGGTTCCAAAACTATAGAAGGATCATGAGCTAGCTGTGTCCTGATTGGTCCAGAGAAAATTAAATATTTTCTTTCATGTAGATTAGAATTTGAGTGTACAAATAACACAGATGAGTGCAAAGCATTAGTCTAGGGAGTGAAAAAAACAATGGAATTAAAAGTAAAAAATCTAAAAGTGTACGGAGATTCTGAAATCATTGTTAAACAAGTTCAAAACAAAATTCATTGCATATCACCAAATTTGAAGGATTATCAAAACAAAGTTTGGGATTTATTAACAATTTTTCATGCATTCAATATTTATTTTCCCTAGATTCGAAAATGTAGCAGCTGACTTGTTAGCTACTTCAACTGCAAGGATGTTACCTACAAATAACAGATGTTCAATGGAATTACTTTTCAGGCCTTCTGTTCCAGACAATATCACCTATCTGAGGGTGTTTGATGATGATCAACAAATATTGGAATGTCTAATGAATGATGATACATTTAAAGGAGCCATAATAGATGACAAGGAGCATCAAGAAAACCTATAGAATGGAAATTTCATTCCTAAAGGAGTCAGAACTTTGAAACAGATGTTTGATTTAGACAACAAGCTTAGAAACCAGTAAATGTCAAGACACATAGTTCATCTTTGCAATTCGAGATGATAAATCTAGGGTTAGAGGATGAACCCAAATATGTGAATTTGGGGAAGTGTTGTTCACCTGGGGAGAGGAGTAAATTCATTAGCTTATTCAGACAATACAAAGATGTATTTGCTTGGACCTATGAAGACCTCAAAAATTATGATACCAAAATTATATAGCATGTTATTCCAATCAAATTTGGAGTCAAACCTTATTAGCAGGCTCTGAGAAAGATGCATCCTAAACTAGAACCCCTAATTCAAAGTGAGGTAAAAAATATTTTGGATTCTAAGATCATATTCAATCTTAGACATTCAGAATGGGTTTCAAACTTGGTGCCATTACAAAAGAAGTCTGGAGAGATCAAACTTTGTGTTGATTTCAGGAATTTAAACCGTGCATCAGATAAACACAATTACCTTGTCTCACCCATGGAACAAATATTACAAATGGTCTCAGGTTTTGAGTTATTTTCTCTGTTAGATGGATTCTCAAGATATAACCAAGTGCTAGTAGCAGAGGAAGACAGGATCAAGACTACCTTCAGAACCAAGTGGGGGACTTTTGCATATAAAAGAATGCCCTTTGGACTCATTAACGCTGGAGCAACTTTCCAAAGGGCCATGGATATAGATTTCGATGGTGTGATTGGCCAGATTGTTGTAGTTTATTTAGATGTTGTCACGATATTTTATAACAAGAGAGAAGAACATGCATTTCATTTGAGACAGATTTTCAAACGTTGTAGAAAATATGGCATTTCTATAATTCCTAAGAAATCTGTGTTCACTGTTACCGAAGGAAAGTTATTGGGTCATGTTATTTCAAAAAAAGGGATCTCAATAGATCTAGAGAGAATTAAAGAAATAGAACATATCCCTTTACCCCATAATAAAAAAGGTATGCAGTATTTTATGGGGACAATCAATTTCATGCGAAGGTTTGTGCTAGAATTTGCCCAAATAGTTAAACCTTTGCAACAAATGATCAAGCAAAGTGTTCAATTCAAATGGACTAATTCAAAGAAGGATGTATTTAACAAGATTAATACATCCATAACTCATGCACCATGACTTAAAAGTCCCAACTTTGAGAAAGATTTTATCTTGTACACTTTTGCTTCATATGATTCATTAGCAGCGGTGCTTACAAAGAAAGAAGAAGGGGGAGATGAGTATCCCATATCGTTTATGAGCACTGGTCTGCAAGGGCCTGAATTAAATTATCCCACAGTTGATAAGAAAGTCTATGCATTTTTTAAAGTGGTGAAGCAATTTAGACCATATACACTTAAGAACTGTACCAAGGTAATAGTCCCGCACCTGGAAGTCCTATCTATTTTTTTACAAAAAGAGTTGGGAGAAAGAAGAGGTAACTGGGTAACGACCTTGCAAGAGTACGATCTAGAATTAAAACCAACAACCATAGTTAAAGGACAAGGGATCTGTAAATTGATGGCTGAGAGTTAGGACAATGAAGATAACAATTGGGATAATGAAGCTGAATTACACATGGTGGATGTATGTCCTTTATTCAGAGCTCCAGACTCCTGGTATAGAGATTTAATTCATTATCTTCAAGAAGGATATTTTTTGGAACATTGGAATCCCAAGAAAAGGAGAGCATTACACCTAAAATCAGCCTTATATCAGATTATTGATGGAGTGTTGTTTAGGAAAAACTACGATGGATTTTTTCTCAGATGCTTGGAACGTGAAGATGCAAATAAGGTTGTGGTAGAACTACATGATGGACCTGCTGGAGGTCATTTCTTAGGAGATACAACAGCACACAAGATATTAAGAGCCGGGTATTACTGGACGACATTGTTTAAAGATGCTCATGCTCATGTTAGGAAATGTGATACTTGTTAAAGGAGCGATGGAAGACAAGCAAAGGCAGCGGGAACTTTGAAACCAGTTATTATTTCAGAACCATTCGAGCAATGGGGGATTGACATTATCAGATAAATCAATCCAAATTCTTCATTGCAGCATAAGTACATACTGATAGCAATATAATATTTCACCATATGGGTAGAATCAATTCCATTACAAAAAGTGAATGAAGATGTAGTTATGGACTTCTTACAAGACCATATTATGACCAGGTTTGGGGTTCCAATTTCCTTGGTTTTTTATAATGCTTGATATTTTTCATCTAATAAATTGAATGCATTTGCAAATGAAAATGGAATTAAGCTACATTATTCTGCTAACTACTATCTGCAAGGTAATGGTTTGGCAGAATCTAAAAATAAAAACCTCACTAGGATTTTGAAGAAAACAATCATAGAAAATCAAAGGAGTTGGCACTTAGCTTTGCCTAATGCACTTTGGGCTGATAGAGTCACACCCAAGAAATCCTTAGGTGTGTGACCCTACACGCTCATCTATGGGAAAGAAGCTATCTTGCCTCCTAATATTATGTTACCATTCTCTCAACTAGCCCAAGCTTCTAGAGGAACTAACAATGAATTTCTGCAAATCTGAATCCATAATGTGTTAAAGTTAGAGGAGTCTAGATCCAAATCAAGAAAGAGGTTTAAACATCAACAAGAGATGGTTTGATAAGCACAAAGCCGGGAAAAAGGAATCTAAAGTAGGTGATTTGGTTCTTAAGTGGGATCACCCGTATGATGAGAAGGGAAAGCACACTAAATTTCAGCAATTATGGATAGGCCCTTTTCAGATTGCAGAGAAATTAGGCCCCTCAACTTACAAATTGCAAGATTTACAAGGGTGTGAAGAGAACTTTCCAGTAAATGGTTTAGTTCTCAAGCCATATTTTTCTTAATTATTTTTGAGTTTTTTTTGTACATAAATAAATTGTTGATTGTTTTCAGCTTTGCTTTATTTAGATTAGTTCTGTTTGATTTACATTTTACTTGCTTAAGATTTGATTTCTTGTAATTTTTGGTTTTCTTTACCTTATGTTTCAATAAACTAGCACAACTTTTGGTTTTGGAGTTCATCAGAGTTCTGGATAAACTAAAATCTTTAACCAATGACTGCTTGCTATTTTCACATACGTTATGCTTAAGGATCCTTTAAGATTAGCAGATTATCTAAATAGATTATGAACACATTGAAGTCCTGTTTAATCCTTATAAAATAACTAAGTTCAAGAGAGTCTAGAATACTATTTTGAGACTCCATTCACTTCACACTAAAGTCTGTCCTAGGAGGCTAACAACAAAAGACCCATGGAGAGGAAGCAGGGTAAGCAATTGTATTATATTTAAATGATCCCATGCCACAAATGAAATCCAAAAGGCTAAAAGAGTCAAGTCTCCCAAGAATAAAGCATATATCAAAAAGACATATTGAACAAAATTAGTTTGAATAAGATTGGTCGAAAGTTCTTCTTCATCCATGAGTTGAAATAAAAATATCTCTCACACAAAAGGACACTATGGATAGAAGAACCTGTAGCAAATTCCAGGAAAAAAGAAACTAGGGAGGACTCAAAAGGAAAAAATTCTAGAAGCATCAAAAGAATGCAAAATGGCATGGGAATGAGGAACAAACAAATATGATCTATTCACCACCTGTTACAATACTGTGGTGTCTAATTTGGAAGCTATCTGAAGGCAAAGGTAAAATAAACTTCATGTCTTGGCCTCAGAAGAGATATTGAGACTTGGAAAGCCTGGTTCTATTATCCCATTGGACCATAATCAATGTTAAAAAGTTCATAAATCTTGTATTCTAGAAAATCTAGGCTTCTTAAAGCAATCTAATAAAATGATCTAACAGGATATTTTAAAGCAGTTGCTGTTTCAAAAGTCAGTTGTTCATAGATTTGTGTCCGCCAGTTAGTTGCCAATTGTTGCCACTACAACATTTCCCAAAAAAATATTTTTTGATATGTTTTTTCCCCCCTTTGAAAATCTTAATTTCCTTTACTTTGATTGAATTTTTTATTTTTCTGTCCATCATGAATTTTTGGAAAAATTTTCATTTTTACCAAGGGTGAAAGTCCATTTTTGATCTGCAGAAATGGAAGGTTTATCAGTCTCGAGCCGCTATAGTGGGCTCTTCTTTTATTTCAAGCCACTACAACGAACCATTCCTAGTTTGCAAGCTGCAATGACGGGCCTTTTTTCCTTCACCGCCGCTATAGCGGAAGGATTTTCATGATTGGGATGCTACGGTGGGTATCTTTTGTTTTATGCACTGATGTCCATTTGGATCCCACTATGTCGGCATGTTTCTCAGGTTGTGTCCTCTAGGGCAGAAAGGGTTTTGGTTGTCATTAAAATTAATTTCTCAGGAGCCGTTACGGCAGACGTTTCCCTGTTTGTTAGCCGCTATGGTGGAAAGCTTCGTGAGTCTTACCCGTTATGGCGGTGGACTTCGAAGTTCATTCTTTGGCATCTGAGAGCCACTACGGTGGGGGGTTCTACATGTTCGACCCGCTACGATGGAAGTTTCTATATATTTTTATGCAGAGGTATCGTCCGATAAGTTGTCGCAGGAAGTGTGTTGAGTTTTAAGCCGCCATTGCAAATGGATTGTTGTTTTCTCTTCGATATGTTTTGCATCACTGAGTTGTAAGGAGATCATAGGAGAATGTTGGTTTCAAGCCGTTGTTGTGGATAGAGTTGAGTGTCCAAGCCGCCATTGCGGGTGGTTTCCCATCATGACTTAAGTATCTGGCCCGCGGTTGGTTGGCGCCAACAGGGTTTTGGGTTCGCACATGTAGGTGAATGAAAGGTTTTAAAATCCTGAAAATCCTTTTGATTTTCCCATTTCATTTTTTTACGGATTTCGGTGAGTTTGGAGAACACGACCCATTTGAAGCCTACTGTGCGATTGTTGCGGTGAAGCTCATGTGGCCTGTACTCACTGGTCATTTCCATTTGCATGGCATCTTGCTGACCGAACAGGTAGGTTTTTCTTACCTTTGTTCCCAGTAAATGATTTGGTAAGTTTTGTAGCTATTCGTCGCTGTTGGTGGTTAGTTTGGCCGAGTATTTAGGGGGTTTTCGTTTCCCATTTCTTTTGGTCGGGCTATCACGACATTTTTTTCCCTAGTAAGTACATAGGCCTTATGCATATTCAGAGGCGTTTTCTCCCAGTTGGATAGGTCATAAATGAGTTGTCAGGAGGTCAAGCTTCACACCGAGATGCAGATAGATAGCCGCTCATGGGTGGGCATTGGACTAGGCTATGGTTTACGTTTTCCATGCAAATACCGTAGGTTGAAAATCCTTTGGGATTTGTGGCACTGTTTTTTCGCTAGGGAATCGCTGCCATTATTTGGGTTCTTTGAAGTTTTGTTGCACTTGTGAGAGAGTTAGGGACGTTCGGGGGTTTCAGTATTTTAAAGTAGAGTGCAGAAGGTTTTTCAGCAGCGGTTTCTCGCAGTTCAGTAGGGTTTTTTCTAACCGTAACCCTGAGCCGGTTTCGTAGTAATGTTTCTAATGGAAGGAATTGACAGGGTAAAGAATTTTTAGGTTTTTATGTTGAAGTGATGTATATGTATGTTTGAATTCACTTACATAAATCATATGGGTGCTAAGAATTTTTTTTTTTGCAGGTACTGTTTGCTACCATAACCATGCAAAAGAAGGGAAGGAAGAAGCTTAGAATCGCTGAGAGAGATTCTGACATAGATATTGCTGAAGTTCTTCTTGCGGTAAAGGTCGAGATAGTATACGAATACACTGAAGCAGTTATAGGGGAAGAGACTAAATTGAAATGGGGCCAGATCTATCTTATGATGGTTGATAAGAAAGTGCCAGAAGCTGGATTGGGGGATCTTGTTCTATATGAGAATATTTTGAGGTATGGGTTAACTAAGATAGCCAATAGGCCAGACGTATTTCCATGCACAGAGGTTATTGTATGGTTGTTGACGAAAGTAGACATGGTGGGGATGATAATAAATGATGAAGAAGGAAAGCTGGTTGCATCATTTGCATCGGCATTCATTTCAAAGTTATACAGTCTACCGGAAGTAGAAATAAGTGTGACCATAGATTGGGTCACGAATCTTAAGTTTGAATATACCACCATAGTAAAGGGGATGATGACTAAGGGAAAAAACTTAATACTTAAGAAGTCAGGAGAGTATGAAACAACTAATCTTTGAACCCCATTTAGAATAGTAGCATTGTTGTTAAGTAGGTTGTATGGTAGGTCTGATGGAAAAACATATAATTTTTGGTGGATTCCCCTTATGTATTATGTGGTAATGGAGGGAACAGTTTTCAACTGGGCAGATATTGCTACTAGAAACTTGTCCAAAGGTATAAAGGCAGCTCAGGAGGGTTTAAAGCAAAGAAAATCAAAGTTTTTTATGTCATCCTTCTTGATAGATTGTATACTCTACAAACACCAGTTTAAGAAGTTGAATTGTGTATGGGTAGAGGGGAAGGATCTTATTTACACTGTATACCAGATTATAGGAGCCCACAAATATCATAGTCACTACTAGTTAATTTGTGAAGAATTCATAGGGCCCTTATATAAGTTAATCTTTTTAGAAGACTATCCATGTCTATCAGAAGGAGCAGTAAAGTATATAAAAGAATATGGTGACTATTTTTTCACCAAAGAGGGCACTTACCTGAGAATGTATGGATGCACCAGAGCACCCTCCCTACTTCCCAAGTATGCCATAGACTACATAGTACTGAAGGAAGTAGTTAGACATGTATTCCTAGATGGTTTTGGAATCCATTTGTTCGATATCAAGAAAGTTGTTATCCCACTAGTACTCTTTTATGTGGGAAGTTACAAGCTTAACAAAGTCAAAAGCACTCTGTATTTCATCAACGAGCTGGAAATATTCCACTTTAGGGAGAAAAAATTCCATAGGAATGATTCATAAGTAAAGGTGGTAGCTCACAAGGTAAATTTTGAGTATGCAAACTACATAGACAAAGAAGAGAAATTATTCAAAAATGTCTATAGTATGGCAGCCTCGAGCAAGAGGTTAAAAGGAAAAGCATTTGGTGCTAAAGGAAGTAGCAGCAATAACCCAAAGCGATACGAAGGGGGTGAGGAAGCTGCAAAGAAATATCAAGAATAAAGCATTCATAGGATTGCAGCAGGGGAAAAAAATTTATTGGAAGAAGAAGCACAAAAGGATTAGGAAGAAGTTGCTAAAATAAAGAGCACAAATGCTATTTTAAAGAAAATGGCAGAGTAGGAGAAGGATTTGGTTAAAGGAGATTCAAGTTCTGATCAAGGCATGTAGGATACAGGAGGGAAAGGCCAAGATAATGATGAAGTTCAATGTGGTGGAGGTTCAGAACAAAACCCTGTGTGGGATAATCTAGAGAAATTGCCAGCCACACCTAGCAGCATCCTTACCGGAGGTCATGTGCCCACTGCTAAAATGGGACTCATACCTTTTATACCTTCAAATAAATACAATGTAGCATGTTTAGAGGATATTCGTTTGGATCCTAAAATAAAATACATTGTATGGAGGAAAGAGAAAACTTTAAAGGTAGGAGCTCAACCAACTGTAACCACAGTGATGGAGAGAACAGTCATGAAAAATGTAGAAGAGCACCCCAAGGAATTAGCTTCTATGGGCATTGCAAATGCCTATGCAAATGCTCACAATGTGGATAGGATTATGGAAAACATTGAGAAATACAAGGGAAATATCGATGAAGTGAAAGATGTGCTGAGGAAAGAAGAAAAGGTAGGAAGAGAGTCCAAAAGAAAATATGAGGCTACCTTGTCAGTGTTTGAAAGGCTTCAACAAAGAAATCAGATCTTAGAAGCAGAACATATTAGAGGAAATTTCAATTTAAAATGGGCCTTCCAAAAATAATAAAAATTACATTTCATCATGAATTAGCAATCAAAATGATTTAAAATTCAAAAAGGGAGCACCTCTTAAACAATTTTTTAATATAAATTTGGGGATAGGTATCATAAAAAAAACTACTTTTTTTGTTCGTATTTTCGACATATCTCCCTGTGGTTTTACTCAAATTTCAATCAAGAGAGCTCATTGTATGCGGAATTAAATTCTGCATCCAATGAATACCCACTCTGCATACTTTTGATGGGCCCCTCTATCGCAAAAACAGGAAATACTAGAAAAAATGTGATGATGATGTCATCATCACATTTTTTTCTGGTATTTCTTGTTTGTGTGGTAGCAGGGCCCATCAAAAGTATGTCGAGTGGGTACTTGTTGGATGTGGAATTTAATTTTGCATCCACCAAGCTCTCTCAATCAAAATTTGAGTACAAACACGGGGAGATATGTCAAAAATACGAACAAAAAAGTAGTTTTTTCTTTTCTTCCTCCAAAATTAATAAATATTATTTTATTATTTTAACTATTATTTTATTAATTTTCCTTAGGAGGTCCATTTTTTATTGAAATTTCCTCTAATGAGACAGTTTGAAATCATCAAGTGAAGAATTGATTAAGGAGAAAGGAAGTCTGGAAAATAAAGTAGCATAGTTAGAGCTGGGAAGACCACTGCCGAGGGGAAAACCAAGCATTATGAGACCCAAGTAACAACATTGGAGTCCCATAAAGCTTCACTAGGAGTTTTTATTAAAAGAAACAAATGAGCAAAAAAAGGATATTGAGCCATTGAAGAAGCATGTCCTCACACTTGGAAGTAAAATTCATCAGATGCAACTTCAAATAGTAGGTGAGATGTTGAAACTTCAGCAAGTATAAACGAGGTTGTAGTAAATTATGAGTACAACTTCTTACTTTTTAGACAGGACCTAGGATATCCTGGAAATTATTCAAGGATGTTTGACTTGGTTGGAAACAACCAAGGAACTTCTAGTTAATGCACCCATCAAGGACTTAGAGACAGTGAAGCTGGAGTATGAATTGATAGAATTCAAGAGTAAAGTTGCAGAGGAATTGGTAAAGGTAGTATGAAAGACTAAAGGTGTTTGTACAGAATCCTAAAAAAAATTTCTCACAAATTACAATCGTTGTCATACATATGCAAAGAAAAGGTTATAAGAATTACCTGATCATGAAGAATTTTTGAACCAATTGCAGGTCAGATGGCAGGAAGGTGAAATGGGTATTCAGATGGTCAAAGGTTTAGATGAGAAGGTGTTGAAAATTGTAATATCCCAAGCAACAATGAGCAATCATTTACTAGAATATCAACTTCATTTGATTCTAGCCATAGTGGCAAATATAAAACCCCAAGCTTCCAAACATGATATTACTTTCAGATTCCTGGAACCATCAGGGTTTGAAATTATAGCGACATATGCAAATATTTGGAAGAAATTAATAAATGATGTGGGTGGGTCCACTTATTATTTTGTTTTATTAATACATTTTTGTAATATTTACCTAAGTTAGTGAGTCCACTAGGAGACAAAAGCCTTTTTGTAACTGATTTGTAAAAGAAGCCCAAAGGGCAAGGGAGACCAAGAGACTTTTGAATTTGTATAAATAGAGATCAAGTCGATAGAGCCAGGGACCTTTTTTCATGCTATCTTTCTGAAAATTTATTGTAAGAAGAACTACTTCCTCTTATAATAAAGAAGTCATATTTGGTGCTGGAGAAGGCATTGTGAAGTCTTAAATGTTTGTTGTAGATTGGTTGAATGTTGAACTACTTCTATTTCAGCTTTATCTATGAACTGTGAGATCATTCTAACTTACGAATTATTTCATGTTATGAATGATTCCTGTTTATTTCTGTGAAACTTACGCAATACAGTGATTAATGAATGTTTTAACTAACAATGAGCTATCTCTTTGTTTATCTTTCTACTTATATTCATGTATTCTGAAATATGAACAAATAGCTGTAATATTATAAATGCATGCTTTACAGTACATTACTCATCATTAATTTCAATCTTGCTCCCTAGGGATAGGTTAGATAGAATTAGTTAGCAGTAGCATAGTTTGTTCTTTGTTTATGATTTAGAGGTGAAAGAGGTAAGATGAGAGGTAAGAACCTGCGCATCACATTGTGAACTCTTCGTTATCTCTATCAATTGCACTTAATTAGGCACTTGCATATCATACATAAACATAAAACCAAAAAATACACTTAAACGATGGACTAGGCCACAACCGATAAAGAAAGATTTAACCGTTACTTGACCTACGGTATCCGGGCCACAACTGGTAAAGCAATATTTAACCGTTACTTGAACTATGGTATCCAGGCCACAAACCGGATGGATTCCCCATACCAAACAATAACGAGCTAATTCAAAATGCTTATTGGGGAGAATCCCTACTGTTGTTTCCTGGGATTTTCTAGGCCTCAACAAAAGCATATGGTCCTACAATCTTGGGAAACAAACACACATGTCCATCTAGGAAGGATGCCCCAATACCCTGATCCTCAATCATGGAAACCAAAATCAAGTTCTTCTTCATCCAAGGTACATATAGTACATCTCTCAAAAACCATGGGACTCATGGACTCCCTCTTAAAGGTATTGGTCCCACGCTCAATTGCTCTAACAGCTGTGTCATCCCCCAACACTACCTCCACATCAATCTCTAGCCATGAAAGCTCAAAGAACATCTCTCGAGCACCTGTCATGTGGCTCGAATCTCCACTATCAATATACCATGTGCTGGTGGTGGATGCACTCAAAGAATGACCTGTAAACAAGGAATACTCTCTCTCACTGTCAACATATGCACTAGTGATGATGGATGCTCTCTCTTTATCAACATGTCTAGTGCAAAGAGAAAAATATCTCTCAAATCTCATTGTAAAATCCTTAATCTCTACTGAAGCGGTTGTATGCTTCTTCTTCTTCTTCTTCTTCCATGGACACTGCCCAACATAGTGCCCCATCTCCTGATAAGAAAAGCATTTCATAGTGCTCAAATCCTTCTTCTTCCCATCCTGCTACTTGGCTCCACCCCTCTTGGGACCTTTCTTGAACTTCTTCTTCCCCTTTGTTGTCAAAGCCACATCCTCCTCATCCTCCCTATGAGTAGAAGCACTTCCCTACACAAGAACCCTATGAGTCTCCTCCTGAAAAAAATCATCACATATATTGTCCTATGTAAGTAAGTTCTTCCTAGCTACCAAAGCCTATACAAACTCAATCCAAGGCTTTGAAACCAATTCATAGCTGTTTGCACTAGCTCTGCATTAGGAACAACCTCCCCCACTACTGCAAGCTCATCTCTCACCTGAGAAATCCTAGTAAGGTAAGTTATCACAACCTCCCCTTTGACCATGTTGATACTTTTCAACTTCTCCCTCAAATCCATCTTCCTATTCTTGTTTGAGATTTGAAACAAGCTGGTTAATTAATCCCACATCTGAAATGCACATGTCTTACTCAAGATGTGAAGAATCACATGGTCTTTAACTGCATCTAGGATTATTCTTCTAGATTTTATGTACTTCTTGTTGAAGGCAGTAAGTGTTGCTGCATCGGTGTGTTAGAATAATCAACCCATAGTTTACCCACTTAGACATTAATTTAATTATTTTTGTCTTATTAGCCTAGTTCGTGTGTACCACCTTGCGCAAGTTGTCTATTACCTATCCATAATGGTCAAACTTGCCTCATTTGATTCATTTAGTGCATGGGAAAGCCCAAGGAATCAAATCTACTTTATTCCTGGCCTCCTAGGCGCCCTTCTGCTTTTTCTGCTTTATTCCCTGCTTTTTCAATGTTTTAAGGCAATAGAAAAGCTAGACTAGGTGAGGTGAACTAGTTTTTTGTCCTCTTCATCCTCCACTCTTTTCTCCATGAAAAATCATGTATGAGATTCCATTCCACCACTCTTTATCTTGCCTAAGCCATTTTTCTAATTCGTGAGCTCCATGACAGATTTGGGATCAACTTTTTACACCTATGGGGGATTTGCTTATTTCTAGTAAGCCTGCTTTATGCTAGATTCGAATTGCTCCTAATGCATTTGAATCCCTGATGTATTTTATTTATAAAACTAACTATTATTATACAGGGTTGGCTATTGTACACTGAGTTAATACAGTTTAGTGCTCAGCTCCAATTTCAGTCTCTTTTGTGAGTGATTTTGTATGATCAATTGTTAATTGTTGTGAGTAAAATTAATCTATCACCTGGTTCAATGTCCACATGGTATCAAAGCCATTGTATATTGTTATCTCTCCTTCAAAATTGTTTTACAGGTTCGACATCAATGACTGGGAGCCTTCTATTGACAGCCGGGACATATTTTCTAAGCTATGGATCAATCACAGAAAACTATCTTGACTCCCTTCAATTTATTTGAATGGAAAGTAGAGATGGAGATACTGTTGAGAGCGAAAGGCCTCTACAGGGTGACTATGGCAACAGAAGCAGAGCCCAATGCAGCTGCAGAGAAGATAAAATGGCACAACAGGAGGGATGAGGCTTATGGCCTCCTATGTCTGAGTATTTCCAGAGACCTCCTTTTCCATATTGATGGATTGAAATCACCGAATGAAGTATGGGAGAAGCTTGATGATATTTTTGGAAAGACAGATGAGATGAGGGGACATCAAATCTAAAATGAGCTGATTTCTCTGAGTCCAACGAACTTTGAATCCCTGCAGCTATATTTCTCCAAGTTCAAAGCACTAGTTTTGCAGCTGAAACAGTGTGGGATCGAAAAGAAAGATGATCAGATCGTACTGGCCATCCTCTCAAAGCTAGGCCCTGATTATTCAGTGTTTGTTTTGACCTTCTATGCCACAAAACTGATAGCTCGAACCTGGAAGATGCCTAGCCTTGTAGATTTCATGGAATCTCTCACACAAGAACAGGACAAGCTGGTGATGATGGGCACCATCAAACCATCCAAAGATCAAGCTTTGATTGCTGGAGATTCAAAGGTGGATTCAAAAATAAAAAAGAAATCTAAAAAGCCACCTGAGCAAAAGAGAGACAAGAAACAGTCTTCGGAGGATCCACAAGGTCCCAAGAAGAACTACCAGAAGAAGAAAAACAAAGGTGAAATGAACAAGTGCGCATACTGCAATAAGGGAAATCACTCTGAAATATCTTTTATGAAAAAGTAGATAGACATGCTGACCCAACTCTTGGAGAAGAATGGCATCTCCCTTCCAAAAATCTCAAAGAAGAGAAGGAGGATCAAGTTCAGATGACAGAGAGAGAGTTCATGCTCTAGTTGCTGGCACATCAAGCTCACCCAGTTTTATCATTGATTCTGGAGCTTCAAGACACATGGTTTCAACTAAGGAGGCCTTCTCCTCACTGGACAAGTCGAAAGGACCATCTATAGTACTAGGAGATGACTCTCGCACTGAAATTTTAGGAAAAGGAAGGATAGATCTTGATCATGGTCAGTTCAGCAATGTGTTGTATGTGCCTGGTCTTGCCTCCAACCTCCTATCAGTGTACCAGATGACCCACACTGGGTCTCCTAAAAAGGTCATATTCTCCCCCGATGAAGTTGAGATCACAGAGATCTCAAGTGGTAGAGTCATTGCAAAAGGAGTTGCAAATCATGCTCAAAAGGTATACATGTTCTCACACCCTACCCTACTCAAACCCCCCTGCTCTTTTGATTCATGCTAATGAAGCAAGCAAGCTTTGGAATGAAATATTTGGCCACCTTAACTACAAATATCTTTCTGATCTTAGTGAAAAAGAGATGGTCATAGGGTTTCCCACGATAAAATTTTCCAAAGGAGTCTGCCAAGGTTGTATCCTAGGAAAACACCTAGAGCACAAATTTGAGAGAGCTAGTCATGAGAGAACCTCCGCACCCCTCGAGCTGATCCACAGTGATGTTGCTGGCCCATTGCCTCATATGTCCATGAGTCAGGCCAAATATGCATTGAATTTTATTGATGACTTTTCCAGGTATTGCTGGGTTCACTTCCTGAAACACAAGTCTGAAGTTTTTGGCCTATTCAAAGTCTTTAAGGCTTCGGTTGAAAGCCAATCTGGAAGGAAACTCAAGGCCCTCAGATCTGAAAATGGTGGTGAGTATGTCAAGTCTGAGTTTATTAACTATTGTGCAGATGCAGGTATTCAGATGCAGCATTCTATCCCTTACACACCACAACAAAATGGTGTTGCTGAGAGGAAGAACATATCACTGAAGGAGATGGCAACATGCATGATGGAGGCCAAAACTTTTCCACCAAAGTACTGGGACGAAGCTATCAACTATGCAGCCTATAGTCAGAATAGGGTGCCTCATAAATGGCTCTATGGCATGACTCCCTTTGAAGCATGGAGTGGGCACAAGCCAGATGTGACCCATTTCAGGATTTTTGGCTCAAAGGCTTGGGCTAGAATTCCCACAGAGAAGAGGAAGGCTTTGCAGCCCCAAAGTCAAGAGTGTCTTTTTGTTGGATACTCTGAAGATTCAAAAGGGTACAAGTTGATAAATTTGAGCACAAACAAAGCCTTCATTGAAAGGTGTGTTCAGTTTGAAGAAGAACCCCTTGCAGCAGTGGAAGTTGGTGAAGCCTCTTCACCACCTGAACCTCAAGAAGTAAGTAAAGAGTTTGTTGAACATGCTGATTCTGATTTGTCTGATGGATATGATTTTATTGCAGACCCTAACAGCCCTACAAATCCAAAATGGGCAGCCAAGACACTACATGCAGCAGGAGAGCTAGCTGGGGATCCCAATGACCCAAGGAGGACTAGATCTCAATTTGAGAGTGGTCTGTGCATGAAGGATCCTATGTTTGCTGAAAAATGCTATTTGATGGTGGAGTCTGATCCTCAAACATATGAAGAAGCAGCAGGAGATTCAATATGGCAAACAGCCATGAAGGAGGAGTTTAGCTCACTCCGGAAGAGCAACACATGGGAGCTAGTGGATCTTCCCCCAGGGAGAAAAATACTACAGTGTAAGTGGGTTTATAAGACCAAATTTGCTGCTGATGGTTCACCACTGAAGTACAAGGCCAGATTGGTAGCCAAGGGCTACTCACATGTTCATAGATTACAATGAGACTTTTTCGCCAGTGGCAAAAATGGATTCCATCAGGCTAGCCTTAGCCATTGCAGCCTCAAGGAAATGGGAGGTACATCACATGGATGTAAAATGTGCCTTCCTGAATGGAGATATCACTGAGGAGATATATATGCAGCAGCCTCAAGGTTTTTCTACTAGCCCTTCTCTTGTGTGTAGGTTGAGAAAGTCATTGTATGGGCTAAAGCAAGCCCCCAGGGCTTGGTATGCCAAGATCGATAGCGTCTTGCTATCACTGAATTTTGTTTGGTGCAAATCAGATCCAAATGTCTATTTGAAGTTAGTTAATGGTTCATTAATGATCATTGTGTTATATGTTGATGACATCCTCATTACAGGAAGCTCAAAGGCTGAGATTGCTTCCTTAAAGGGTGCTATGAACCAAGCCTTCTCCATGACAGATTTGGGGCTCTTAAGTCAATTTTTGGGGCTTGAGATTGCTCAAACCAAAGCTGGAATCAAGGTGCACCAGTACAAATATGCCTTGTAATTGTTGAACAAATTCAGAATGAAGAATTGCAAAGCAAGCAAAACTCCTTTCCTTTCAGGAGTGAAGCTGGAAGAAGCTGATTCTTCACCTATGGTAAACAATACACTGTATAGGCAATTGATTGGATGTTTGTTGTATTTGACACATACTAGACATGATATTTGTTATGCAGTAAGTGTGGCTTCTAGATTCATGGATCAGCCTCAAGAGATCCATTAGAAAGCAGCCAAAAGGATCCTTAACTTTGTTCAGGGAACAAGGACACATGGGATCTTCTATAAAGCAAAATCTGATCTTGATTTGATTGGATTTACTAACAGTGATTGGGCAGGTGATAGCACAGACAAGAAGTCCACATTAGGATATGTGTTCATGCTTGTAGAAGGGCCAATTAGTTGGTCAAGCAAGAAATAGAGTGCCATTGCACTCTCATCTACAGAAGCAGAGTACAGAGGAGTTGTTACTGCAACAACTCAATGTTTATGGTTGCAGGGTTTACTTGGAGAGTGTGGTTTCGAACCAGAGTAATCAAACACCATATACTATGATAACCAGAGTACCATTCGAATCTGCAAAGATCCAGTTCAGAAGCAGAGAACCAGACACATTGAGATCCATATGCACTACATCAGAGAGCTTGTGCATGATGGCACCATTCACCTACTCTTCTGTTCATCTTCAGAACAAGTAGCTGATATCTTCACCAAAGAATTTTGTGAGAAGACCTTCAGCAATCTCAAATCACTGCTGGGGATTGCTGATCATGCTGTGAAAGCATGAGTGAAGACAAGATTCTACAATTTTGTTTTACAGTCCATGCTTAAGGGAGGATTTTCCCAAGTTTGTTTTGCCTCTTTCCTTGTTTAAATGGACATGCAATATGTAAAGGGTGACTAAGCCTTGTTTCTAGGCCCTATAATTTTCTGATATATTACTCATAAGTCAGGCTTAAGGGGGGGTGTTAGAATAATCAACCCATAGTTTACCCACCTAGACATTAATTTAATTATTTTTGTCTTATTAGCCTAGTTCATGTGTCCCACCTTGTGCAAGTTGTCTATTACCTATCCATAATGGTCAAAATTGCCTCATTTGACTCATGTAGTGCATGGGAAATCCCAAGGAATCAAATCTGCTTTATTCCTGGCCTCCCAGGCGCCCTTCTGCCTTTTCTGCTTTATTCCCTGCTTTTTCAGTGTTTTAAGGCAAATAGAAAAGCTAGACTAGGTGAGGTGAACTAGTTTTTTGTCCTCTTCATCCTCCACTCTTTTCTCCATGCAAAAGCATGTATGAGATTCCATTCCACCACTCTTTAGCTTTCCTAAGCCATTTTTCTAATTCGTGAGCTCCATGACAGATTTGGGATCAACTTTTTACGCCTATGGGGGATTTGCTTATTTTTAGTAAGCCCGCTTTATGCTAGATTCCAATTGCTCCTCATGCATTCAAATCCCTGATGTATTTTATTTATACAAAAACCTATTATTATATAGGGTTGGCTATTGTACACTGAGTTAATACAGTTTAGTGTTCAGCTCCAATTTCAGTCTCTTTTGTGAGTGATTTTGCATGATCAATTGTTAATTGTTGTGAGTAAAATTAATCTATCACCTGGTTCAATTTCCACACGATGGAAGGGGGAACAACAATAGGAACTGTTGTAGTGTTATGAACCACCTCATCCCACAACTCATTCACCTCCAATATCAACACTATCCTATCTTTCCATGGGACAAAATTCCCAGCGCCATCAAGCCTATCCTCCATCCTAAGTCCAGTATCCATTATCTCTGCAATGTTCAAGTTTCAACAAGGTAATTCCCACTCTCAAAAGAAATCACTGAAGTCTAAAATTTTTCACTGTGTATAAATTTGTCCTCTTCTTCAACAAAGCTCTGATACCATGTAGATTTTTTAGCACTTTCCCAACATGGTTTCCACTCCGTTTTAAAACATTGTTTCATAACCAACCCAATTATTTTTACTGCTGCAAATTAGATTTTTTCTCATAAACAACATAGGATGGAAACACAAGAATGCTTCTACAACATTTTTACTAACAACAAACACATTCAACCATGAAATTTTAGACACAATATTTTTGGTCCAATGACCCAGGAAAAACCCCAACCTCAGTGGAAAACCTGTGAGATTTTTTTTTTAATTTTCAGGAAAATAAATTACAACAATACTTAGAAAAAATTTCAGACCAACTTATCTCAACTAGATGAAAATTTTCTGCCTCGTTTTCCGTTCCAAACAAGAAAAATCAAACTCAGATTTTTTTTGTTTTCTTCCTCGCTTTCTGTGTCACTGTACGAACTGTATGGATAGACCGTATGAGCTGTATTGATATATTGTATTGACTGTCTCTACGGACCTCGAAATCTATGCTCATATTTTTTTCTTGAAAATCATGCCCAGAAATATGCCTAAAAAATCATGCACATTGTACTGAAACTGTACCGTACGAACTGTATGGACCAACAATAAATGTTGTTGTCCTTTCATCGATTTTTGTGCCCTCTCTTGTTGATGTCCTTTCCTTGAAATGTGTGCCAAGAGAAAAAATTATTGTTGCTGGTATTTTATCCTCTTTCTCAGAAAATGGCTCTCCTTCTCTCTCAAAATGCAAAAGTGCCTCTTCACTTTGAAACTTTCCCTTTTGGTGAAAAAATTAGGGTGAGTGAAAATTCATCTAATCCTAGGGCTCATATTAGTCTAGATGAGTGGTTGTGATTAAAATCACTTTTCTCCACAAAATAATTAATTTCGCTCACTTTTTAAATATTTCACTTAAAGTGAATTTTTTCCCTAAAGTGAAATTAATGCTCATCTCAAGTCATTAATATAAAGTCCAAGTGACTCAAAACCCCTTTTCCTAGTGACTTAGGAAAACTCCACTTAGGGGAACACTTCCTAGGTAAAATTTAATAGTTACTACAAATTCTATAAAAATAGACAAGATAGATCACTACAAAGCCTTAATTAAAAGAAAAAAATCCATTATGTAAGTAAAATGCAAGAATATCTCCTACACCTCTCCAAAGTGGCTCCTAAGAAATTTTGGAGGAAAATTCTAACTCCAAAACAAAAGAAGACAATAAAATTGCTTTAAAATATTTGAATTCCTATCTTAAAAAGCTTTATGAATCCCTAGATATCAGAGATAACATTCAAACCCTTCTTACAACGAAAGAAGTTATCTTGTTAGAAGACATAGGTTTTGGGGTTAAGCGCTTAGCAAATAGGAAAACCAAAGACATTGAAGGCTACCAAGAAGAAACATTAAAAATTGGAGGGCATGTCCTTATCCAACACATCCACAAACTCTTTAATATAGCGGTCAAGGAAAGGTTTATTACAACTTGAACTCAAAGCCTCATTATTCCTATTTTCAAAAGTGGTGAAAAAAATGACCCCTCTAATTATCATACTATTGTGATTAGCCCTCTCTTATCTAAGTTATATGGTATTATCTTAGAAAATAATATCAATGAATGCATAGAAATGGAAGGTAAGTGAGATAAAGGCCAAGCAAGTTTTAGAAGGAATCATTCAACCACATACCACGACATTACGCTTATGATAATTGCATGGAATGTTGTATTAATAAGTATGACCTACTTTGTTTCTTTGTGGATTTTAGAAAAGCTTTCGATACAGTGCCTATAAATATCTCGTGGAATAGGATAGAGGAGCTCAAGGTTCATTTTGATTTGAGATCTGTCGCGATAATGTTATAAAAAAATATCATTTCCAAGTTTAAGAATAGTGAGGGGTGGAAAATGGATATAAATTGTAATATTGGAGTTAAACAAGGTTTCCCCCTCTCCCCTACCCTTTTTGGCATTTACATTGATAAGCTAGAAAAGTGTTTAGAAGAAGAAGGTGGTGCCAATACACTCTTAGCTGGGATAATTATCATCCTCCTACTTTATGCTGATGATACTGTTCTTATGGAAAGGTGTCCTTCTAATCTTGATAAGAATTTAAGAAATCTTAAAAAACAATTCTCTAACATGGGTATGACTGTTAACACCGTTAAGACAAAAAAACATGGTTATAAAATCTCAGAAAGACAACTATGCAAATTTTATTTATGATAATAGAATTCTAGAGGAAGTAACTTCTTACAAGTATCTCGGAATTGATATTCATCACAAACTCAATTGGAATTATAGCATTGATAAAAGGATTAATGGAGGGTGGAAAACTTACTTTGGTCTTGAAAATAACCATAAATTAGCCAATTTGGTCAAGTGGGATAAAAATAAGTTCTTCTTTGAAAATATTGTCACCCCTGTTATCTTGTATGGTTGTGAAGTATGGGGGCACAACATTTCTAAAATTTTTTAGGGTGCATCATTTCTCAATGGATGTTAATCATCATCATTTTGTCAAAATATCTAATTATCTTCTTCATCTATCAACATTTCAGTCATGTTGTAAAATAAAATAAAAATGCTCCAAATTTAAATATATATATATATATATATATATATATTTTAAATGCATATCAACTTTACCACCATCACAAATGCAATGTTCCAATTCAAAAATTCCCAATAAAGGCATAATTTTGGAAAAATTGTCTTGATTAGCCTTGACTCTAGGGGATTCGAATGGCACAAGAGGGTCCCGAATTTGGTAGGGAATAATGTGGGGAGTCTTAGGAATATTAAATGAAATCTATAATAGATTTATGACAGGTTATAGGCATCTGTAACTCAATTTGGGAACATTGGAAATATGGTAAAATTACTAGTAATTTATGGTGCAATTCCCCCTAGGGTGTGAGCAGAAAAGGCTCTCCAAATCCTATGCTAACCTCCCAACTTGTCAAATAGAGTATGGGAACTGTAATTAGACTTAATTTACTATAATTTCGTATGGTTAAGATTTATGCAACATAGGTATAAATCTTCATATTCGAATGCATAAATTCAACGATATTTACTTGAGGGAAATGGCATATAAAAGCTCAACATTGGCTCATAAATTGTGTATATAATGGTTAAAAACAGACAAACATGAAAATATACCATTAAAAACATTGTAATAACTCACTAAGAACATTTAACATTGATCCAAGTTGCAACATACATTAGATATACAACTCCATTGAAATGGGAAATCATCACATGGAAACTAGTCACAACAATGCTTGGAAATGTGTACATTTGCATATGTATTTATTATGATTTTGACTTACATAGAATATGGGATACATATTAAAGATCCATAAATCATTCACACATTCTTGGGAATCAACTGAACTCAATGGGGTGCAACCACCCTTCACATCTATGATCTATGAGATGCCTTTCCACTGTCAATCTTTATCATTTCGAATCATGGCCGTTGGTTTATACAGCCCTTTACCTCATTTCTACCACCACTTGTCCCAGGGGAAAAATTCCATCTCACAGATGCCTTCAACACCCTTGCAACTCAGGGGATGCCTTCCCAATCACCTCTTTGATATGGTCCTTTCCCCATATATCTATCATAATCAAAAATTTTGAATATGGTGCTAACAGGATTAGTCAAAAAATTGAAATAGGAGAATAAGAAACTATAGCAAGAAAATAATAAGATCAATTAAAGAATGAGTAAAATTTTCACCAAGCATAACAAGATCTGCACATTCTCTCATAAGTTTAAAAGAGACAACAAGAAGTTGTTTATACAGAGAAAATATTGGAGGACCAAATGATTTCAAGAAAGGAAGAAAAATTAGATAAGCAATGATATATTAGATATTCTAGAATAATTGGGGTCTCAAGTTGTGACAGGATACACTTCGATTCCTAGTAACTAAAACATAGAAGAGATTCAAGCACTTTTTGTCTACAAAATCACTTTCAGAGGTCGAGGCTTTCAGCTACAACAAAATTGTGTTGTTTTGGATCAAAGGATATACTTAAGTGCTACATAGGCTCTCATATAGGTTACAAGATCTCTACTAAAATATCATATATTCTGTAGAACCTATTTCATAAGTTTGCAAGGCTTTCTACAAAATTTCATGTAGCAAATGTTTTACGTTGTTTTTCAAATTTTGTGTTTTATAGGCCTGTTGAAATGTTTATCTTTAGTAGCTTCTTATTCGTGTATATTATGATGGTTTACTCCCAAATGCATATCTATATGTGGACTAGGTATTGAGGATAAGGTTGGTCAATGTTGTCCTATAATATGAGAGAAACCTCCTACAATAAATACTCAAATGCACAATATAACATAAATAACAGAACACAGAAGGAATTTATTGATCGCAGGCCACTTCGAGGGGACAACCTCCTTTGAGCAAGCTCAATATAAATAACTCTTGAATTCCTTCGTTGGCCTCCACACGTACTTATTTACTAATTCTAATATAAACGACTATTACTCCCCATGAATTTGGGATAAACACGTACTTATATACTAAGTCTAATCTAAAGAACTATTACTCCCCTTGAATGTGGGAAAATACAATATACTCATGGGACGAGTTAAAAAGCATATACATCCAACAACAATATACTAACAAAGTAAACGATGTGTTGATGGGGTTCCTAACATCCCCTCCCTCTTAGAAAATCTTTGTCCTCAAATCTTTAGATGTGTAAATTGTTGTTGAATTTGAAGGAGTGGTTCCCATGTAGCATCCTCTGGTTGCATGTCGTGCCACTAAATTAATGCCTCTATTATGGATCGAGAATGAATATTACAAGTGCTCCTATTGAGGATGGCCTCCAAATCCAAAATGATGGATCCTTCATTATCCAATTCTGGTAAAACAGTTTGTGCTCTGATGTTTGTGCCAGTAACATTCTTAAGACAAGAGACATGAAATACCGGGGGAATGTGATACAAAGGAGGAAGTTTCAATTTATAAGCAATGGTCCCAATCTTCTGAAGAACCTTATATGGCCCATAGAACTTTGGAGCCAACTTATGCCATTGTTTTAGTTTCAAGGAGGATTTCTTCTAAGGATTTAGACAAAGAAAAGCCATATCACTGAATTGAAAAGTGCACTCATAACAGTTTTGATCGGCTTGTTGTTTCATTCGATTTCTTGCCATGTGAATATTGTCCTACAAAATGTGAAAAATTCGATCTCAGTTTCAGAGAACCATGTCAACTGATTGACTGGTGATCAACTATTGGGGGTGTACAGAAGGATCATGAGAATTTCTTAACCATCATATTGCTTCATATGGAGTCATTTTAGATGAGTGTGGTAGGAGGTATTGTGCCACCATTTAGCGAGAGGGAGCCACTTTTCCCACTAATGTTGTTGTTCATAGGTAAAGAAACGAATGTAAGTTTCCAAACATTTGTTTATAAATTTATCCTGACCATATATTTGTGGGTGATACCCAAGTGTGGAAAAATAGTTCTGTCCAAAAATGACTTGTGCAAGTTGCATCGCGATCTGAGACAATGGAAGAAGGGATTCCATGAAGAGAGAATATCTAGGCCATTAAAATTTGTGTGACTGAGGAGGTAATATATGGATGGAAGAAAGAACAAAAATTCCTATATTTGGAGAGATGATCAACCTCAACCAATATCATTGTCTTCCCTACATATTTAGGGAGCCCTTTAATGAAATCCATTGAAATATCTGTCCAAATTCATGTAGGGATGAGAAAGGGTTCAAGCAATCCTAGAAGGAATGTCATTTCACCCTTGTGGCATTAGAAAGTATCACATTCAACCACAATATTTTGAATTTAATTTTTCATTCCCTTCCAAACTAATTTACATCATTCCTTCTCATACGTTTTGAGGAACCCAGAGTGCCCTTCCGATGGAGAAGCATGGAGTTCATAGCAGACATCCTGTTGAAGATCTATGCTCTGGGGACACACCATACGACCCTTGCATCTCAGAGGAGCACCATACCAAGAGTAATGTGATACCATATAAAGGTTATTTTCCAACCATTGTATTATTTATGTAATGTCCCAACTTTGAATTTCTAGACAAAGGCATAATTTGGGAAAATACAGGATTAACTAGTCTAGACTCTAGAGGCTCTAAATGGCACCAAATGGTCTCAAATTTGAAGTGGAATGATATGGTGAGTATTAAAACCTCTCAATAGAATATATGGACACTTTATAATGGGTTTTATATCTCTTAAAATTCACTTTGGTTTTATGACAAAAAGGGCAAAATTACTAGGAAGTTGTGATGAAATCCCCCCTAGGGTGTAAGAAAAAAGGGCTTCCCAAATCATATGAGAAATTATCAAGTTTATAAAAATAGTATGGGGAATTATATAGGAACAAATGGGCTGGAATTATATATGTATATTTTTTCTTCAAACTGATTATAGATCCCCATATTCGTTTGTTAATTTTCAGTAATATTTCTTAAGGGAAATGACAGTAATAGCTTCACTTTAACTCGTAAAAAATCACATGAAATGGTTCAGAACAGAGAAGTTAAAATTTACACCATGTATTTAATACAAATAAATTCTTAAAAAACATTTAACATCATGGAAATGACTCATTATAGTTCAGATACATTTATCCTTTGAATTGGAAGCCAACGCATGAAAACTAGTCAAACAATAGCTTGGAAATGTGGGCATTTTGCACATGTATTTTTTTATGATTCAACTTAGATAGTATAGATACACAATATTACAGAGAAAATAATCATGTACCCATTCTTGGGAATCAACCAAGATCAACTAAGCATAAGCACCATTCTCACAAGCGCGCCATCACAAGAAACATGGGGAATAGTGAGATGGAGATGAAAGAATGGGGAAATGGATGAGTCATGAAATATATAAGTATTAAATATGAAATTTAAACAATAAATTAAGCTCCAAATGATAGGTATGGGAGGCCTCTACAAAAACCAATTTGGATAGGAATCCAACTCCCTATAAATTGACTCACTAGTAGGGAGAATGAGCACTCACTATGCAATGGACAAGCTAGTGCTTTCCAAAATGCCAAAGGAAATTATAAAAATGATAAATATATATTTTCCTTCCTCATGAAATATTTTTATAATCCTCATAGGGTCCCATAAGGTAAAATTTCTATCCATAAGCTTCCTCCAACTCATCCTAGTTGTTCAGTAACCCCTATGACACTTGTCCTTGTCTTTGTGCCTCAATTCTCTTCCAAATTTGAATGGATGCTACTAACCACCAAATATGCCCTCTTGGTGTCTATTTTTATCCACGGCATGTTATATTTTCATAGTTCTGCAATCAGTTTTCACTTTGTCATAGAATATTCCATCGTAGTTGTCATAAAGTGCAGGGAATCTCTCTCGAAGTGGCACACATTTTCTTCGTAGTATCTTCCTCTTCCATGGGGATTTACTCCTATTCATCAATTAGAATTCCTTGGATCATGATATGTTACTTTACACCTATTCACCTCCCAAGAACGTTCCATTCCCCATAATTTTGAATTTGGAGGTAGGTCATGACAAGTGTATAGAGGAATCTAGCTACCCAAGGTCTCCATGAGCCTCCAAGTGTCTCCATGAAACATTTCCACTTTTTTTTTCTCCACATTTATTATTTATATGACCTAATTTAATGTGTATATGGTAAACTAAGGTCCTCTTGGATCTCATAGATCCCTTATTGCAAAATTTAATGCCTCCACCTTAACCTAGGGAACTAGTAGGTTGGTGAAACATTGTTTACTGGTAGTCTTACTCACCCACTTTTGTTGCCTTTCATTTTGATCATTGTGAGTGAGGAAGTACCTTAAACTGTTATGGTCAGTTTTGACCACAAATTTGTTTCCCACCAAGTAATGTCTAAACTTGATCAAAGAATGCGGGATGGATAACATTTCTTTATAATAAATGGAGTAAATATTATCATGTGTCTATAGCTTCCTACTCTCAAAATCTATTGGGTGTTTCCCTTGTTTTAGGATTGCTCCAATTACTTCTCCTGATTCATCACATTCCAAGACAAATGGTTTAGAAAAATAAGGCAAGGCTAGAATGGGACAATTTCTTATTACTTCGTTCATTCTTTGAAAATATTTTCATCCCCTTCATGCCATTGGAAAGCATATTTATTTCTCAAATTAGTGAGAGGAGAAGTGAGTTGGGAGAACCCCTTCACAAACTTTCTATAGTAGGTGCAAATTCCAATGAATCCTCTTAATCCAGTGAGACTTTTGGGATGAGGCCACTCTAAAATGGATCTTATGTTATACATATCCACCTTCACACCATATTTACCAATGATGTGTCCAATATAAAATATATATATCAAACCAAACTCACATTTTGACAGCTTAGCAAACAATGATTGATCATGCATAATTTTTAATACCTCTTCTAAAGGATGCAAATGTTCCTTCCAAGTTTTACTGTAAATACGAATGTCATCAAAGAAAACTAGTAAAAAATTATGAAGTTGCTTGTGGAAGATATTGTTCATGCATGATTGGAATGTGGAAGGAGAATTTGTCAAGTCATAGGGCATGACAACAAACTCAAAGTGACCATGGTGACATCTGAAAGCAGTCTTTGGTATGTATTCTTCCCTCATTTGAATTTGATGATAACCATATCTAAGGTCAATATTTTAGAAGAACTTGGCCCCATGGATCTCATCCACGAGCTCATAAATTCTTGGGATGGGGTATCGATTATTTACTATCTTCTTGTTTAATGCTCTGAAATCAATGCACATTCTCAAAGTTCCATCTTTTTTCTTTACCATAACAACTAAAGAAGCATATGGGATGGAACTAGACCTTATCAGACCCAACTCCAAGAGTTCTTTAATAGCCTCTTCAATATAATATAAAATCCTTTTGGGGTGTCTATAGGGATGCATTTTTATAGGTTTTGTTACTATCTTAACTCAATGATATGCTCCACCCCTCTATCTGGTAGTCTTCTTGGGGAAAGCTCTCCAAAAACCGTTTCATACTTATTCAATAGTTGTTATACCTCCTTAGGATGCTTGGAAATATTCAATTGAGGTTTATGATATGTAATTAAACATTAAGAATCCCATTCTATGTCTCCATGCCTCAAGATAGACCTCATGTTGTGAGAGGACACCACTTGATTTGGGTAAGTGTGCATTCCCCTCAACAAGATGGGTTTCCCTTCATAATTTTTGAACCTTATTTTAGGTACTTGATAATTAAATGTATGCTCCCCTAAATAATACAACCATTGCAATCCCAAAACTACAAATTTGTATCAAATAAATTTACTACATAAAAATTGTCATGATAGTATGATTTCCTAGAGTAACTTGAAGCTTTGGAATCCATTTAGTGCAGTCCATAGAATTGTTACCTGGAATGATGACTATGAAAAAATCAAAAGTTTCAGCTTGTAGCTTTCTCCTCTCCACCAAGGTTTCATATATGAATTTGTGAGTGGCTCCTCCATCCACTAGAACCGTGACCTTTTGGCCTTGTACGTTACCCTTGAGCTTCAAGGTGTGGAATCTAGGTACACCCGAGAGTGCTGCAATTTTTCCTGTATCAGGAGTGGGATGTTCTTCTTTTTTTGTTTCATACCCCTCTTCTTGGGCTGCAATTTGTGTGTCTTCCTCCTCCTCCCCCTCTTCAGCATCTTCATAAAAACTTCAATGTAGTGTGCCTTCCCCTTGGCACATCTATGTCTCGGAAGCCAAGGTTGTTGGCATGTAAAACATAGATTATTTCTTCTAAGTTATTATTTGATTGGTCCTCCTTTATTTTATTTGGTATAGGAGTCATTTTTCCATTTTTTCTTAGCTTCCTTGAACTTGGAATGGAAATTTGGCTTGGGGGGGTATTTGGTTCTTGGCAATACATTCTGCAAATATTTTTTCAAATTCATGGCATCCTTCAATGTGGTTGGCTTGTGGGATTTCATGATCCCTCTCAAAGGTTATATAAATCCTTCAGTAAAAAAAAAAACCAACCTATCTATAGATACATATAAAACCATTACTGAAATCTTTTCAAATTCCACTCAAATTCTAACATATATGATTCAGGAGTTCCTACTTGCTTCAATTGTGCTAGTTCTTTGAAAGTAAGTTCAGAGTCTTTCCTCTCAAATCTCTCCATAAATGCATTAGAGAAACCCTCATAACATAGAATATGGTCTTGTAACAAGGTTATAATAACATGGAACCACCAATCACTATATTACCCTTGAATATGCAAAATAGCCATTTTCAATGCATCTTCTTCAACCATAAGATTTAATTGAAAATACACACTCAATTTTTGCAACCAAACACTGGCAGACATTTGTGAGGAACCATCAAAGGAAGGAATGGTTAGTTTTCCCATGTTGTAATTTAATTCATGATTAAGAGGAGGTTCCCTATTCCCATTTCCTCCTTTCTTGAACTAAAGAGAATCTCTAATGAACTGGTAAAAAATTTGGACTTTCCTACATTCATCACTTAGTTGCTACCAATCATTTGCTGCTTTTATAACATCATAAGTAGTGTAAGGACCTTATTTGGACTCTAAAAAATTAGGTATATCAGATATATTCTGATTTTTGAACTCATGGGGTCAGTTATGAGGTCCAGTATTTGAAAAAATGGCTTCCCCATGGGTCTTCCTCTCATCATGGGGTGAACTACTACTACTCTTGGGTGCTGACTTGCCCCCAAGTTGGCTAGCCAACAATTCGAACCCTTGCATGAGATTTTTGGTCATACTATAAAGATATGATATAATGAGTTTGTCAAGGCCCTTGTTATCTTCTTTTCCTTCCATATCTCCAAATCCTAGTTCTTTCCTAACATCTTCATAACTAGGATTACTTTATTCACTTCCTTCTCTTTCACTATTAATATCTCCAGTCTCAGTTTCTAATAGAGGGATTATATCATCAAGAAACATGAATATAAAAATCTCACAGGTTCTAATATCATGCTCTAATACCACTTGTAATTTACCAATTCAAAAATTCTCAATAAAGGCAGAATTTTGGAAAAATTTTCTTGACTAGCCTTGACTTTAAGGGATTCAAATGGCACAAGAGGGTATCGAATTTGGTAGGGAATGATGTGGGAAGTCTTAGGAATCTTAAATTGAATCTATGACATATTTATGAGAGTTTATATACATCTACAACTTGATTTTGTAACATTGACAAAAATGATAAAATTACTAGTAATTTATGGTGCAATTCCCCCTAGGGTGTGAGCAGAAATGGCTCTCCAACTCCTACGAAACCCTCCAAAATTGTCAAATAGAGTATGGGGACTGTAATTAGGCTTAATTTACTATCATTTTGTATGGTTAATATTTATACAACATATGTATAAAGCTTCATATTCAAATGCATAAATTCAATGATATGTACTTGAGGGAAATGGCATATAAAAGCTCAACTTCGACTCATAAATTATGTATATAATTGTTCAGAATAGATAAATATGAATATATACCATTAAAAACATTGTAATAGCTCACTAAAATCATATAAAATTTATCCAAGTAACAACATACATCAGATATACAACTCCATTGAAATGGGAAATCATCACATGGAAACTAGTCACAACAATGCTTGGAAATGTGGACATTTGCATATGTATTTCTTCTGATTTAGAATTACATAGAATATGGGAGACATATTACAGAGACATAAATAATTAACACATTATTGGGTATCAATTGAACTCAATGGGGCGCAACCACCCTCCACACAAGTGCGCCTTCATAGAAAAACATGGGAATATGGAAGTGGGGATTGAGAGAATGGGAGGAGAGATGGGACAGGAACAGTAGCAGCCTCATGCATAAAAAAAATCCATGAATCTCCAAATGAGAGGTCATAAAAAAAATCCAAATGAGATTTCAGGGTGGAATCTCCCATATCCAACTTGTATGAGAATTTCACTCTCTCGAAATTGGCTCACTAGCAGGGTAAGTGAGCACTCACCATGCAATGGACAAGCTAGTGCTTTCGAAAATGCCAAAGGAAAATTCACAAATGATCAAAATCCATTCTCATTCCTAATGACATATTTTTATAACCCTCATAAGTTCCTTCAAGGTATAATTCACTCCCATAGTCTTCCTCCAACTCATCCTTGATGTTTAGTAACCTCCATGACACTTGTTCTTCTCCTCAACCCTTCATAATCCTCCAAATTCAAATTTCTGCCACCTAGTCCCAAGTGTGAAATATTGGAGGCGATTTGTATCCCTAACATGCCACCTTGTCATAGGTATGCAATCAGGTCTGACTTTTCATACAATCTTCCATCATTGTTGTCATAAAACGTAAGAAATCTCTCTCCAAGTGGCACTTAGTTTCTTCCTAGACTCTTCCTCTTCTATGGGGAGTTACTCCTTCTCACCCATTATATTCCTTGGGATAGTTATATGTAATTTAACACCTCTTCAGCTTCCAATAGAATTCCATCACTCAAAACTTCGAATTTGGGGTTAATTCATGACATGTGTAAGGAAGAATCTAGCCACCCAAGGTCTCCATGGACCTCCAAATGTCCTTATGAAGCAATGTCACTTTATTTTATCCATATTTATTATTTGTATGAATCAAATTAATGTGTAAATGACAAAATAAGGTTCTCTTGGGTCCTATACCTCTCTTATTTCAAGATTAAATGCCTCCTCCCCAACCTAGGGAACTAGTAGGTTGGTGAAACATTGTCAACTAGTAGACTCATTGGGATGGGGACATGACAACAAATGTATTCATTTTGTCAAAAGATCCAATTGTCTTTTTCATTGCACCAAGACAAGCGAGGTTCTCTCCAACCTAGTATGGGGGATATCTTGTCACGTTAGTCACATTATGCTAGCCGACATAATAAAAAAAAAAATGAAAAATATAAATTACATATCGACTTAAATAAAATATAAAAAAAATCAAACTAGCATAGATCTATTTTAAACCCAGATCTATCAAGTACAAAGAGGGATCCAAGTAGTAAAAAATGTACACCTCAAGAAATTGGGTCCCTCTCAGTGCTTGATAAATCCGAGTTTAAAATGGATCTATGCTAAACTATAACATTTCAATCATGTTGTAAGAGAAAATATAAATGCTCCAAATTTAAGAAGAATTGTATATTGTGTCATGATTTTTAGAATAAAAAAACATATTTATAATTTTCACTATTTTTTATAGTATTAAAATGAGTATATGTTGGAGTGGAGATTTTTCAAAAGTATTAAGTATGAGTACTTGTTAAATGCATCATTTAATTCCACTTTCCACGTGTACTCAATTAATGTTTATAAAGAGATAAATCAATAATACATGGAAAAATTAGTTTTTGTTCCCCACTTTCACAAATATAGAATTCACAATTTAACCGAGATTCGGTTTCTATGTTTTATGAAATTTCAATTATAAAATAATAATAATATTAGCCTTTAATATTTTTTATTTCTCGATCATTGCATGTCAAATGTTATTTAAACCAGCATAGATCTAAATCCTAGGCTCTATCAAGCGTCGAGAGGGATCAAATCTCCAGAGATACAAACCTCTTCTCAGGTATGAGCTCTTACTTAAGATTTGGATCCAAGCTGATTTTAACATATCTAGAAATAATATTAAAAAGAAGAATGTAGCACTATCCAAAAACGTTCTCAATACTATTCCGCAAACCAGATAATAGCTGGAAAATTCCTTTCTAATGGGGAATTCAGTTTATAAAGTAATGTAGAATATTTTTTATTGACTATTTGAATTTTTTTTCATTGACTTATGAATAAATGCAAAGTATATAAATTTTTTTTTTTTATATAATAAATTTTAAGTTTTTAATAAATGTTATAAGTATCCCTATCTACAAAGATGGTCAAAATCTATTTTACAAGAGGGTTATAAATAGATGAAAATTCTTTTAAATAACGATAAATGGAAGACGAAACAGAACTTTTGGTCTAATTATATAAAACCTTGTCTAATTATATAAAAAAACAAAATGTAACTCTTTGCAAAACAATTTGATTTTATATTTATTGTTAAAAATGCATGTAGATTAGGTTAGGTGACTTAGTGAAAGCGTGCTGCTTGTAAAGATCACTTTGAAATTTAATTGGGGAAAGAATATGGTAAGTTTTTTAATTTTTTAGTATATTTATTTATTTCGTTTAGAAACTTGTTAGAATATTAAAAAAAATGTTACAATTATATATTAACAATATAAATTACATGTTATGATATATTTTTAAAATCTTAATTTAATTTATAAATAGAAAAGCATAATTTAAATACTTTTAAATTTAGATTTAAAAAAAAATTACCAAATTCCAACTAAAACCCAGCTAAATAGATTACTCAAAGAATGCCTACGTAACCAGGCATGTTTAAAGCTTAGAGATGGCAGCGAAAAAGTAGAACAGTCACCATCAATTTTCATTCAACCAAGAAACTTCAACATATAACATACTGCAACAAGATAGAAAAAGAAAAGAAAATCAATCGAATTATCAGCACGTCAAACTCTTTTTTATTGAACTCCAAATGTATGATACCTTAAAATCTTTACATTCCTGCTTCACAATAGAAAAAGCTGAATACGATGGAAATATTCACATTCTTCATTTTAAACAATAGGATCATTATCCTTATTCATTGTTGGCTGGTGCATGAGAAATCGTAGTAGTGCTAAAATTAAACATATCATACTCGCGCACAGCAATGACAGAGGTCAAGATGATCATGTCAATTTCAAATTTCGCAGAATGATCGATCAACAGCCTCGGGCCTATGCTCATACACCGTCGTCCAATCGAATAGCACAACCTCGGGCCGCCATTACCCTTATCCTAATACAGCTAGATAAACAAATTCAACCAAGTATTCTCCGGACTGTAAAATTGAGACCAGAATCAGAAAGATTCTGGCATAATCATGGTTCACTGAATATACAGGCATGGTGAGATGATAAAGTTATACGAGATTTAAACTAGGATCCATTTACATTGTAATATATATTTAAGCATTATTTTTTGTCGACATGTTAGTAACGTTACATCACGTTACAAGATCTCTCTCATAATATTCACTTTCATTGTTATTTTTTGCCGACATGTTAGTAACGTTACATCACGTGACAAGATCTCCCCCATAATATTCACTTTCACTATTATTTTTTGTCGACATGTTAGTAACGTTACATCACGTGACAAGATCTCCCCCATAATATTCACTTTCACTATTATTTTTTTCCGACATGTTAGTAACGTTACATCACGTGACAAGATCTCCCCCATACTGGGCTGTAGAGCGCCTCTCGGCACAATAATAATAATATTAACATATAATATTTTTTATTTCAAGATCATTGCATGCCAAATGTAAAATTATATTGTTGTGGGATTAATTAAATTTTATTATTAAACAAGTTCATTAAGAGAATAGGATGATTTTAATCATGATTGATCATTATTGATTAGATTGTGACATCCAAATGTGTTGTATTTTTCCTTTTCAACCCTTGGGATTTCCATTATTATCTTAAACTTAGGGGTTGAAATTAAGCATTTGCTTATGAGAAGATTCATTTTTATGCAAAGTTCCCCTTTATTTAAAAGTTTTAAGCACTCTATCTACTACTATTTTGAATACATGGTTATTGCAATAAATTACAATGGTACAAGTAAGTTAATATGTTGGCAAACCCAATTTTCTTTTAGTGGAAATTCTTAAGCAAATTTTATGGATATTTTTCCAAAAAGCCAGTTTTATATGGAGTGAGCTAACGAACCGACCATTTGCACCCGGGCCCACCCGAAGCCGTCGACGGTCGAGCTCAACCTCGTTAACTCTCCGTCGGGTCACTCCTCCACTGGCGCCTCTTCTCTGGCGTTTACCTTTCTGTCCACTGGCGTTCGCCACCCTGTCAGACAAAATCACGGCTGCATGCAGTTAATGCATGGCCAGCTACTCCCGTTTTGGAGAACGTAGCGCCCTGATGCCCGACTCCCCTCCCCTCCCCTGTTTCCTTCCTTCCTGCAGTCGAGCTCTCTTTCACAGCAAGTTTTGTTCACTAGAGGAGGTTTTAGAGCAGGAGGAAAACCGACCGAGATTGGCTGTCCATCGCTAGTAGTGTTAACAGACTGTGTTCAAGTCTTCTCCCGAGATATACTGTAAGCAAGACTGAAGGGCTTCAGTAATATTAAGCTCTTGTGGCAGACAGGTATTGTTTTAATCCTTGTAGAGAACTTATCGATATGAATGTCAGACAAATCAGCTTCCTGCTCCTCTGCAATGGGACACACACCCACTAACATACAGGAAGAAGAACATCCACATACCCAAATTTATAGTTGTAATACCCTAAACTCTAAACCCTTTGTTGGCACAGATATAACAGCAACAATAGCACAAAATTACAGTGCAGATTTTCCAGATTATTTGCTTTTTCCAGATTATTTTATTTCTAGATTATTTGCAGATTTGCAAAGTTCTTGAGTATTTAAGAAAAAAAAATAGACTTGTATATGAAATTGAGAATAGGTCCAATAAATCTTTAGAGCTGATGCAATCATCTTAGTGTCAAGGATAAAGTAAAAGGACTACAATAGTAAAATTATATAAACATCAAGCATTGAGTTCTTAAAAGAAGCAAAGGTAGGAACCTTGCAAGAGTTAAAAGCTTAAGGGAAGGTGGACAACTTTCTTCCATTATCATGTAAACAAGCAAACCTTTGAAACTAGAAATTGGGCGTATTAACCATTTCAAGCAACACATGAAGCAAATCAAGATATGATGAAGAGGCACGTTGTAAGCCTATAGAATGTCAAGATCAATATCCCAATGAAATATAATGATTGAACCAGGGATGTTTCTTGAGGAGACAAGAGTAGAGGAAATGAAAGACAAGATTTGTTTTCTTCAAATACAATTCATCCCACCCTCAAACCCATAAGAGAGAATGAGATTTCTGGTACCTTGCCAGCCTAAACAACAATAAAGAGCCCCCTCAACAATCAACTCACGAAGAGAGTACATGTCACAAGTGGGATTTGAACCTAGGTGGTGAAGATAACATTCCTCCTCTCAACCACTTGAGATAAACCCAATTGGCAAATGAAATATAGAAGTTTACTAAAAAAGTAATATAAATTGCTTGTAGAAAATATGTAGATGTGAAGACCAAAATAAAAAATGGATAAGGTACTAAAAAAGACTGTACAAGTGCCAGAAAGAAAACAGAAATCTTACCTTCAGGTAGGACAAAAATTGCTTTTAGCGTGCCATTATGAAAATAAAACACCATCATTAGAAAGGAGGATACATGTGAAAAGAATAGATAAGTAGAGAAGGAAGAATTTACAAGGGCCAGAAAAGAAACTGGAAGCTTACCTTTAGGACAGGCACAGAAATTGCTTTTGTCTTGCCAACACAAAAATAAAACACCATCATTATGTGGAAAATTTGACTTGTGCTTTTCAAGTCTCTGCAGTACTTAAAGATGACATTAGAGAAGAAATAAACAAAGAACTAGCAAAAATGGAACATAAAAGAGATTAAGAGTTGGAAGGACATTGCAAGCCTTATAATTCAGAAGCAGTGAAAGAGAGTCCTGAGTGTTAACTTGTTGGATGTCACGTCCCGAACCCTCACAACAAGGAAGAATACACTACCAACACCACACAAGAATACGGGAAAACATCCCCAAGAACATGAACAAGGATAAATAAATGCTGATATTAAAAAAAGCTTAAACATAAAACATAACAGGATGGATAATTCCTCAAATGCAATTGCAATGCAGATGCATACTAAGATGCATGAAACATATGAAGATACACAGTTACTCAAATATTCAGCAGAAGCAAACATAAACATAAACCAGCATTCACCATGTCCATCATAATTCATGAAACAGTAAATATAATTGCAGAGATGAAACAATTAGAAGTACTTATCTTTGATGAAGAACTCGCCCGCAACCAGCTACGTCACTGCAATGTTCCACCCAACCATAGGCCAGCGTTCTCATCAATCTCTCAGCAACACTTCCACCCCCGAGCTGGGCATGATTCCTAAAGGAATAAGGGTTAATGCAGGCTTACACATAGCCAAGGTTCACAAAGCAGCAACCCAACACAGTTGGGATTCACCAGGTCATCAAGGAGCTAGGAAAGGATAATGCTAAACTGGTGGCCCAACACCAGTCTTCCCAAGCATAACCAGCCTCTAATCCCACTCACAATAGTCTGAAGACCAACCACTACATACCGCAACAACACAATCCCTTCACAGCCCTATGAAGAAGGCAAAGACAACCATGTGGCAATCCCAACCAACAGATGAACACTGCTCAAGTCCTCAAGACAACTCAAAGTTGTTCTTGGCCCTAGCGTGGCCAAAACAACTCAGCAGCAACCCAAAACCAGGGTACATCAACAGCCTGACACACCATGAAAACGATGGCAACAATCCACAGTCTCAAAACAGAAAAGAAGCCAAACTCCTAGCATGGACAATGGAAAACTCATCCAACGGATTGGGAAATCAGTAGTCACCCAACATCCACGAATCCACAACACACAGCTCCTCAACACAACGTTGAAGAAAGTGACATAGACAGAAAAAATGGGGAAAGAACAACTCATAGCCTGTGTGTAGAGAACAAAATACAGTCCAAAACGGAATAAGCCCATACATAGTCCGAATGGAAGAAGAATCGGACTGTCAACAGCATCCAAAATTGTGGGAAGAACAATAGCAACCCAAAACGTGGGTGAAACCAACAGCAAGGTAGAAATTGTGCCCTTGAGGCCGCTCTCCCAGTTCGCTGCATGCACAAACCAAGAAGAATCCCAACTGGTGGGTGAGGAAGATAGAACGCCTCTTTGCGTGAGGATGAACTGACCATGGATAGATGGGCCCCGTCATGGAGAGAATGAATGAAGGGCATAGTCCTTCTTCTCCCATCGTGAGGTTCCCTCAGCCAGTGGAGTGTGCATGTAGGCATGGATTGACAGTCCTGCCACCCCACTCCCAAAAACAATAACTACCTCAACTAAAAAAATCAAGACATTAAAGCGGTTGGGTGAGACAAGGAAGATGGCAAATCAAAACAAGGTGGTAACACATGGGTTTTCCCCCCATAGACCAAGGTTTGGCATCCCCCCCACCCTTATCCTTTGGAATAATGCCCTTTTCATTTTAACGTTGCACTGCCGTAGCTGGTTGTGGGTTTATTTTAATTGAAGTGCGTGTTTACATGATGCCAAATTATAATGTGCCAGATAGCACGATATACCATCAGCAACTATCCCCATTGCCGAAACATACACAACCAAATCGATGGTGGGGATTTTGCCTTTAGCTCCTCACCATGATTAATTACATTATATACATCATGCAAACGGGGTCAAAACCGGGGTGTTACATTCCCCCCCACCCCTTGGAATAACACTGTCCTCGGTGTTCCAATACATAGGAATACATATACAATACATATACAATTGTACATCAAAATTTCAAAATTTTGCAGATCTGTCCCATGTTCAGTTATTCACTTTGAACATTTAGGACCAAGCCCCTCGGATTCCATGAACTTCTCCCACTGGTTCTTAGCTTTTATCTTATCTCGAAGCTTAGGATCTTTGCGACTGATGTCCTCATCATGTCCCCTCATTGGGCAGTCCCGGCGTAAATGATGTCCTCCGCATTCCCAACATTTCACTGGCTGCTTCATCTTTACCTACTCAATTTCCTTTGAGTCTTCATGCCTGGACCGTTTCCGAATGGGTTGCTTGGACGAATGTCCCATCACTAATCCACCTTCCTTTCTTTTGCCGATTGTTCCCAGAAGGCTTTTCACCTCCCTTTGCAAACCAATAGAGTCTTTCAAAATCTGGTGGTTCATTTCATTCTGCCTTTTCTGTATCCTGAGCATCTCCCCAAGTTTTTCTTGGGTCTTGGCAATCATTTGAAGGAGACTTCTAGCTAAGTCCAACAACTTTTGATCTACTACCATGATCAATGCGCACCACCTGGTTTCACTTTTCTCACCTGTGAAATGCACCATTAAAATTCTGTTTGACCAAGCATAATATAGACATTAAAATTAGTTAGTTAATTACCCAATTGGCATGACAATCCAAGTCTTATTAAAGACTTTCATATTTTTCATGCCTTCCCAATAGGCACATGAGCTCATTCATGTCCATTCTTGGGCAGGGAATTAACTATTCCATTATTCATAATTTACTTTCAGCAAATACACACATTCCATTTTCAGTCATACATGCATTCAACAATCTTTTTTTTTCACAATGCATAAATATATATATGTATATATATAATTAAAAGGGCAAGATAGAGCAGCAAGAGTTTTTCCCCCTCTTTGTTTTGTTCCATCCTGGAACCCACACCGCCATTGTGGCTTTTCATGCTCTTAGCCTCTTTCACTTCACCGTGAATGTTGGACCAATCTTGGTCATGACACCTAGTGTCTCTGGTCTATTCTAGACCTCTAAAACATGAAGTCTCTCCACATGGTTTGTCTCAACTGCTAGGAACCCCACGGTCTCACTAGCACCTTTCTCATTACCGCTCATTCCAAGCTCTCCAAGACAGTCACATGTCCACATGCACCCCTAGGATGCTCTCATAGTCCTCGCTCCCAGTGATACATATATCTAAACATTGAATAGATTCACATGTTTAGTTTATTCTCATCGGTTTCATCTCTAGAACAAGAGCTTAAAACATCATAACCAAATCATATACACATGTATATTCATAAGCAAAATTACTCAGTACTTGTATGTATTGTGCATTCCCTCGTTCGTCCACAGGATCCTGCTTCGCTTTGCAAGCCTTGGGATCGCCTATCGACTTGGATGTTAGGTCAACATGCAAGCTGCTCCACAACATCAAATAATTAATGTTCATCCAATACACAATCATGTCAACTGGGCTTGGAACTTTACCACGACCATCTCTAGGTCTAGGATCTACTATGGATCCCTAGGCATATAACAACCCAACATACACTTATACCAACATACACTTGTATCAACCATAACCCTTACTCCACAACCCCTCACAACAACCATTTACCTTTTACCTTTTACCTTTACCTTTTACCTTTACCTTTACCTTTTACCTTTACCTTTTACCTATCCACACAATCAATATAAGCAAACTCATCAGCGTTATTGCTCTAAAAACCGTAATCATATTTCATATCATTCACTATCAAGTATTGAGACACCAGGAGTGCGTCCACTCCCTACGGTGTAATCAATATTGAAAACCCTTTCATGATCCGACATCGGGAAAGTGTGCACCCCTTTCCGATGTTAGCCATGTATGCCCTAATCATACTCAAGCAATTGGTCATAATGGATATTAAATCAAAACATGCCCTGCATATTGAATTCAACAATCAAACATGCATATTCTTAGCAAGGGTCACAGAACACTTATCCATTTGTCGACGCAGTATGCCTTTGTTAGGGAGGAATGGGGGCTCCTTCTCTGAGTTAACAGTCCCTCGGTTTGCCATCCCAACTCCTTTTCACATTTCATATTCACACATGTCTTACTGACATAATTTATACCATCTCACTCATGTTGCTACCAAACATGTAGTGGAGATGAGACATTTCCAAAATGTCCAATGGCGTTTCACCCGAAACCCATTTCCAAGGGAAAACCTTCCCATGAAGTTTGGCTCTTGCAGGCCATCACACATGATCTTCCTACAACGTGCACCCCTAGCACATTCATCAAATAGCCAAACAGTCAATCATTATTTGATAATACAATCCAAATTGATTGTTACATAACCAAGCAATTACATTAGTAATTAAACTCAATAAGAATTTGCAATTCTGTCTACTACAGAAATTAGTTTGCTTGGCAAAGAGGTGATCCTCCTGTCACAATCTTATACAAGCCAATAGTGATTAGTAGTCGTCAGCAATTTCTTAAATTTGAAATTCGCAATTCAAATTTAACAACCCATTATGCATACCAACTGGCTTCATAGCCATGAGACTCTTCTCATAAGGTTTGGCTCTTTTACATGGTAGATTCTGGCATTGGTCAGGGTCTTACCTCTCATTGCCATGCTATAAACAATCTACCTGAAACCTGAGCTTCAATCAACCAAACACTTGGTAAGTCTGGAAGCATATAAAATTCTCATTGCTACAACCATCACTGAAGCATTTTCAGAATTTATAAAATTCAAATACTTCCAGCTATTAATCGTATCAACATTACCAATACTCATTTACTTCACACAATCATTACCATACTAGCATTTGCAAGGTATAGTCACATCATTCATGTAATGAAATGGTTAGACACTCCTTACTTCACAGGCGTATCATTTGTACTACCTTGCTCTTCCATAGAGCATTTTCAGCAGACAATCGATCATGACTATCCTCTTTTTGAACTTACAATCCTGCATTCATAACAACCTTTGAAATGGTCCCTGAATTGTCATCAATTCATCATTTCAGCCATTAGTTATTCATAATATCACATGCACTCATCTCAATGCATTCATGCAATGCATCACAACATTGCACCTATACTTATGCAATCAGTCACTCACCCCCTTCATATGCATCCATCCAATGCATACTACAAGATTCATAAAATCTTCTTAATGCCTATCCATTCAATGCTACCTTGCATTGATTCAGGAATACTATGCATTCAACATACCATGCATGGCCTAACCATGACTACTTCATGTAGGATACATTACTATAATCAAGATCATCAGTACTTACTTTTCTTGGGCTACTAAGCTCAATTAATATATATAGGCATGACACCTTTCTATATTCAAACATCCACATGGTATGAGGTCTCTTACCTTTACCATTCCATGGAATTTGTCATAATCAAACTCTTACCTTCATGGGTCCCACTTACACCCTTGGCATGACCAATTTGGTTGGTCCTTTGCAGGAGATTGCAGAATTTGCTTACCAACTTTTGATTATGGACTTGTTGCCTCATCCCTTTCTTCATAGGGTTGCTGGTCACATTTGTCAGCATCATTCAGCCATGTCCATGTTGTCATTGGTTTTTCCACTAATGCCAACACCAATTCAATAATTGTCATTAGTGGTTCATTATAAATGTATAATCCTCAATATCCTATGTACGCAAAACATATCCTCATGCATTTCATGCATAAAACTTATAAAATGTAGTTATAATCAGCAAGATAGGGTTGAAGGAAACTTCCCTTTTCAAGTCTTTCATCCTTGCATGGAACTCCTCTTCCACACAACAGCTGGTCAACCTTCATAGTCCTTGCTACCTCTGGGCATGCAATTCTCCATATTTGTCCATTTGATAGCAGTGGCCGTCATTAGCACTTTTCTACTCCATGCTCAGATTCTGGTGACTTTCCCTTATTCCTTACTGGATAAGCTTTCCAACGCCTATCCACATGCTTCATTCCGACCTCGGGTGTGAAAACTACACCACTTCTAAGAATGAACATTTTCACCAAATCTCGGCATTTTACAACTACATTTTGGACTGGGTGCCAACTTTAGCTACCTGTAAACCCCACTGAAAAACAACTGAAAATCCCACTAAAAAAAGCTGAAAATCCCACTGAAAACAGTTGAAATATGTTGGAAAAATCCCACTGAAAAACTCAAATTTTTCCTCCGCAGAATCGGCTCTCATTTCATCTATCAATCCGATGTTTCGGCTATCAAAACAACTAGCTTCTCCGCTGTTCATCGGAAATCGGATCTTCTAACCTGTCAGACGGCTAGTTCTCTAAGCTTCTGACACTTTGACAATTCGATCTCATTGGCGGTCCAATCAACTGAATTTTTCTGATGTGTCGGGTTGATCTTTCTTTGGCTTCCTGCATATCGGTGGACCGATCCTCTAATTTTCTCCAATGTGTCGGCGGTCTGATCCTCTACAGTTTTCTGACGTTTTCTATACTTAGAAAAATTTTCAAATTTTTCTCCTTCTTTCTGTCGCCACATTGGATGCTCGATCAACTATCCTTCTCCGATGTTTCGACCATCTTTGGAAGATATCTACCAAAACTGTGGCTCCGACTTCCACTATTTTCCACCGAAACTTTCTCTTTTCTTCTTCTGTTGCATCAGCAACTTCATCTTCTATTTTCTTTCGATTCCTACTGCCGCATCGGCTACTCAAACGGCTAACTTTTTTCGACGGCTTCCATACTTAGATGAATTTTCAACTTTTTCACATCTTTCTACTTTCTTCCGCTGACGGCATCGAAAGTCCTTTCGGCTAACTGAGCCGACGTATCAGCTGCTCAAACAGCTAACGCCTTTCGATGACCTCAGCACTTAGAAAATTTTTGAATTTTCCTCTTCTACATTCCACGAAGCCTAACATTTGTCGACGGTCGAAACCATTAAGCACTATGTGTCGGCGAAATAGTTCCTTCCGCAGCTGCAATGGCGGAACACGATCCTCGATCTCCTCCCGATCGGCGGCCCAATCTACTATGGCATGACCAGATCGGTATCGGCGGTCTCTTCACATCGGAATTCTAGTGCCTTTGGCTTCTGCAATGGCAGAACATCAAACCTCTGTTTTATTCCAATGGCCGACGAATTCTATACTTAGAAAATTTTCAACTTAACTTTCTTGCGGCGTCGGCGGTCGGAGGACTTACCCGTTGGATGCGTAGTTGTTTTTCCATCCACAACAGCGGGCGCTCGAACAACTTTCTGCTTCTGATGGACGCCGAACACTTAGAAGATTTTTCAAAATTTCCCTCCAACTGTTCCCGTCGGGTGCGCTTTCGCCTAACTTTTCTGCTACAGCGGAAGTCTAGTCCACTAAGTGTTCCAATTGAACTGACTGTTCAACACTTAGACAATTTTTTCAAAAAATTCCTTTCCACCTGCCCCTTGTCAGATGGCCTTCTAGCTACACCCTCCGACGTATCGGAGGAACTTCCCACTAACTCTTTCGATGACCCGATGAGCTCGGCACTTAGAGAATTTTTTCAACAAAATTTCTATCATAATTACTGATCCCTACTGGACAGAATGAAATTCTGCTTCTGTCACTGCACCTTGGTGGTCCACTCAGGCCCATGCTGTAACATGAGATCTGATACCACGCTGTCACGTCCCCAACCCTCACAACAAGGAAGAAAATGCGATCAACACCACACAAGCATACGGGAAAACAACCCCAAGAACATGAAAAAGGATAAATAAATATTGATATTAAAAAAATCTTAAACATAAAACATAACAGGATGCATAATTCCTCAAATGCAATTGCAATGCAGATGCATACTAAGATGCATGAAACATACAAAGATACACAGTTACTCAAATATTCAGCGGAAGCAAACATAAACATAAACCAGCATTCACCATGTCCATCATAATTCATGAAACAGTAAATATAATTGCAGAGATGAAACAATTAGAAGTACTTATCTTTGATGAAGAACTCGCCCGCAACCAGCTACGTCCCTGCAATGTTCCACCCAACCATAGGCCAGCGTGCTCATCAATATCTTAGCAACACTGCCACCCCCGAGCTGGGCATGATTCCTCAAGGAATAAGGGTCAATGCAGGCTTACACATAGCCAAGGTTCACAAAGCAGCAACCCAACACAGTTGGGATTCACCAGGTCATCAAGGAGCTAGGAAAGGCTAATGCTAAACTGGTGGCCCAACACCAGTCTTCCCAAGCATAACCAGCCTCTAATCCCACTCACAATAGTCCGAAGACCAACCAATGCATACCGCAGCAACACAATCCCTTCACAGCCCTGTGAAGAAGGAAAAGACAACCATGTGGCAATCCCAACCAACAGATGAACACTGCTCAAGTCCTCAAGACAACTCAGAGTTGTTCTTGGCCCTAGCGTGGCCAAAACAACTCAGCAGCAACCCAAAACCAGGGTACATCAACAGCCCGACACACCATGAAAACGATGGCAATAATCCACAGTCTCAAAACAGAAAAGAATCCAAACTCCTAGCGTGGACAATGGAAAAATCATCCAACGAATTGGGAAATCAGCAGTCACCCAACATCCATGAATCCACAACACACAGCTCCTCAACGTAACGTTGAAGAAAGTGACATAGACAAAAAAAAATGGGGAAAGAACAACTCACAGCCTATGCGCAGAGAACAGAATACAGTCCAAAATGGAAGAATCCCATACATAGTTCGAATGGAAGAAGAATCGAACTGTCAACAGTATCCAAAATCGTGGGAAGAATGACACCAACAGCAAGGCAGAAATTGTGCCCTTGAGGCCACTCTCCCAGTTCGTTGCATGCACAAACCAAGAAGAATCCTGACTGGTCCGTGAGGAAGACAGAACGCCTCTCTATGTGAGGATGAACCGACCATGGATAGATGGCCCCTGTCATGGAGAGAATGAATGAAGGGCATAGTCCTTCTTCTCCCATCGTGAGGTTCCCTCAGCTGGTGGAGTGTGTGTGTAGGCATGGACTGACAGTCCTGCCACCCCACTCCCAAAAACAATAACTGCCTCAACTAACAAAATCAAGACATTAAAGCGGTTGGGTGAGACAAGGAAGATGGCAAATCAAAACAAGGTGGTAACACATGGGTTTTTCCCCTATAGAACAAGGTTTGACATCCCCCCCACTCTTATCCTTTGGAATAATGCCCTTTTCATTTTAACGTTGCACTACCGTAGCTGGTTGTGGGTTTATTTTTATTGATGTGCGTGTTTACATGATGCTAAATTATAATGTGCCGGATAGCACGATATACCATCAGCAACTATCCCCATTGCTGAAACATACACAACCAAATCGATGGTGGGGATTTTGCTTTTAGCTCCTCACCATGATTAATTACATTATATACATCATGCAAATGGGGTCAAAATCGGGGTGTTACATTGGAGTGCAGAATAAAGAAAACAACATTAGAATTTTCAGCCAAGTGCGATACAGTAACTATCAGATGTTTACTGCAAGACACAATCGATTCCACCAAGCAACAATTTCAAAGACACGACATCAGGAAACAACTGTAACTAAAGTAAGGGTGACAAAAAGAAGAATAGCATCTTGAGGTGAGACTTTCTGATGTTGTTAAATTGTTTCTCTCTTTTTTGGCACATGATACATTTCATCATTTATACCATCAGGTAGTTGGTCTTGAAGATATCAATCGACTGCATTCTTGTGCAATGCCTTCAGATCACTCCTTCAGGTAGTTGGCCTTCAAATCACTCCTTTCCTAGCATTCTTGTGCAAGGCTAAACATCCTACAGGCTACAGTATTTATCTATTTAATTAAATTTTTGACAGTAGATTGCCAAAGAACTAATTATAAAGACTGCATTTAACTATTTATGCCATCATCTAGTTGGTCCCATAGATATCAATTGAATGCATGAGATAAATTATTTCGTACCATTACCCCATCTTGTGTGCAATACTGGGTATCCCACATTATTTAATATTTATCAATTTTCTCAGATTACATTTTTCCAGTAGATGGCCATAGAATGCGACTTCCTCCATATGCATATGACTACAACTCTTGTCTCCTCTGTAATGATTACAGTGTTCACATGTTTGTTTTCATATTGGATTTTTGGCAATTTGACACTGGCATATTTGAATCTTGAATGTATCACAGGACCAGATAGTTAGTCGCTCTCTTGTTGAGAATGCAGATTAGTTCTTCTACATGCTGGATAGAAGAATGGTGGAAAACACTAGTGACCCTAATAGTTAGGGTTCAAATCCCAATAGTACCTGATCAAATACCAGTTTAGATAATCTTGATAGGTCAATTAGCCTTCACAAAATTTTGGATTTCAATTTCAAGAGATATATTTAGACTAACGAAAACTCTGGTCTATTGTGTAAATGATAGAATGTTCACTTGTTTGTTTTGATTTTTTATTTCTCAAGTTTGGCGGTGAGATTTTGAATCTGGAAGTGCCATACTAACTGATTCCTCCTCTACAAGGTGCCATACTAACTGCAAACTTATCAAATATGTGATAGATGTAGTCTAAGGTAGAACAAAGTCTTCTGAGAGTGCCGGTCCATAGCATGTTTGCAATCTCTTTCTAAACTTGGAGTATGCACACACAAACATAGTCAAACCGAGCCATCATCAACTACCTTGCAAGTTTTAAAATTTGATAGGAAATTCAATACTACTGAACATACTTTTCAAAGTCATTCAATGACCTTCCTATGTTGGCATCCAAGAAACAATTACAAAAGGCTCAAAAGATCATATTTGTCTTAGTAATATTTCAATTAGTAAGACATTGTTTTGTCAAGTTAGAAGGAAATGTCAAACAAGTATTTGCCTTCTTATCTCAAGTGTTTGCACATTACTTATTTCTTTCTTATGTTAAGTGTTTGCACATTTTTTGTAGGCTTTGATACAAAATGGGTAGGAAGAACATATGGGAGACTGTAATGGGTCTAGATTTGCAAGATCCCAAAGATGTGACCGTTTTTTCTGCTAAAGATATCGTTTGGTCTGAAATACATAGGAGGAATGGAACGATTGATTGGGTTGCCAAAATCCTGTCAGAAAGAGTTCCCCACTTTATTAAAGGGGAGGAAATGAATCCGGATGCTCCTTGTGATTTGTACCGTAAAAAAAACAAAGGCCCAAGAAAGAGGGATAATGCAACATTATGTTATGAAGTGTAACTATTTCAAAATTTCATTTTTTGGATGTGTGTAATCATAGTACACTTTTTTCTTGTCATATCTACATAGTACACTTATCACTTGTCAAATGCACTAACTTTTGAAAAACATTTATGTAGATACAACTGTTCATTTGGCCCTAATGATAAGAGGGGAGAGAACCCAACTAAATGAAGGGTCAATTCATTTGTGAAAAGAAGGGATTTCCAATGCCATATTATTGTTAAGGTTATGGTAAGTAATCCCGATGTTGCAATATTAACTTATAACAATCACGAGCATAAAGAAACGCAAGGATTGCCTTGTCATGGGAGGCATAACACATCAGGTGAGCCTAGATCCATGCATAAGACAAGGTTGTCAAGGGATATCATTTCCTATGTAGAAAGTTGTTTCTACTTTGATGTGCTAGTTGATTCTGTGTGCAAAATGCACATCAACAAACATGTGGACATTGATGCAACAAATCGGGATAGGGATTTATTCTTGTGCAGGAAAGATGTAGAAAGCATCTACAATTGTTTGAGGAAGGGAAAATGTCAGCTTCACCAGAAAGATGAGCTAAGTGTGAACCTTTGGTGCCAAAATCATAAAGATGATATTTTTTTCTATCTAAATCCCAACCGTCGAGATGCCCCTTTTATAATTGGGATTCAAACAAAGTGGATGTTAGAGACAATGGTTAAGCTCTCTCATAACAGCTTAATAGGAATGGATTCGACCATTAGCACAAATAGATATGGAGTAAGTGTGATTTCAATGATCGATTTAGCTTGATCGTTTGTGTTATAGCCATTTCAGTTGTAGCATAAATCTAATTGCAATATGTTCTTTCATTATGGTAGAATCAACTATACACACTTGTTGCATTTGATGCGCAACAAAGTGGAGTACCAGTGGCATGGATTGTGGCATCTTGGAATACAACACAAGACATTGCACTGTGGCTGGATCGACTCATGCAGAGATGTTACCAAGCACGTCCAGATTGGAAAGTCAACGCATTCATGGTTGATGATGCTTTGGATGAAATAGCAGCTTTGAGGTAATTTCAATCTTGTTATTTTGCAATGTACCTTGTATTTATTTTGTGGATGTCACATTTATGCATATTATATATGGTAGGAAGATCACACATTCCAAAGTTATTTTATGTGTTTGGCACGTACGGAGGGCATGGGTAAAAAATATGAATCAGTTGGTCCCCAATCTAGATAGAGCAAAATTAATGCTTAAATAATTGGGTGATATCATGAATTATTGTTCCAATCACGATGCCACTTATGCAATTGAAGGATTTTCCAACAAGTATGCAGATGGGAAAAAGTTCTTGGACTATTTCCAAACAAATTGGGTCTCCGATGATAAACTTTGTAAGTGTGCATACTCTTGTTTGTATCTTTCTTTTTTTTCTCATAAATATGGGATATATGCACTCAATTAGTTTTATACTTGTAGGGATGTGGGTAAAAGGTTGCCGAGATTTTCCCCATGCAAATCAAGAGACAAACAATGCAGTTGAGTCATACCAGTGCTTCCTAAAGACGAAGTTTCTTTTTGATAGAAGAAAGAAATGCTCTCGTAGAATGGACTGGGTGATATATGTACTTTTAATTAATGTTGAGCCATTTTATCGATTCAAAGAGATTTTGAAAAGGGAAGGATATCTGAACAATTATAAGAAAGAGAAGCTACTTGAGTCATCATCAGAAAGAGCTAAAACAATCCCAGATAGTGACTGCTTCCCACATGAGAGCACATCTCATGCTTATTGGGTGAGGAGTCAAACCACTCCTGATAGGCGGTACCTTGTCACTTGGTATTGTCCAAATTTTAGGGCGTGTGATTGCCCGTGGGCTGTTCGTGGCAACATTTTCAAGCACTCTATAAAGGTTGGTTGGTTGTATTTCTCCACAAGGGATTCATGTACGTTATTGGATAATGATGTGGGGCCTTCTTCATTGAATTTTCCTCCCAAGATAAGTAGAAATGAACCAAGCCATGTTGTAGATGCTGATAATATTCTTATGGCTACTGACAATGTTGATCATGATGTTGATGCACTCCAATTATCTAGAGAGAAGTTGTTTGGTTATTTTTAGTTGATTCAAAATAGTCCTCCTGTCACATTGAGTAAAAATGAACAAATGATTGCTCTTGTTCAAAAAATGTTGGATGAAGCCAACAAGATTTAGATATTGGACCATGACTTCTCCCTTGGATTGGGTGCATATGAGTCATCTTTGAAGAGGAAAAAGAGTTTTCTTAGCCCTAAAAATAAAAACAAAGAAAGAAAACAAAATAGCGGCTTCGATATTGATATGAATGTTCATCCATCTGAATATGAACCCTATCAGTTTCAGTACCTCAATAAGCGGGGGCGTCCTCAATCCCACAATGCATCCTCCATTGTCATAGGTGAGTTTCATAGAATAAAATGATGCATGTGCTTAGAATAGAATATTATTGACCTCTATTTTTTTAATTTGTGGTGTATGAATGTTTTCAGAGGTACAACAATCCACTCCTATGGATCATTCAATCCAAGGACTTGGATGGATGCAAAATGATTGTTTAGTGCCTATATTTTCAGGTACCCTTGTTAATACTCTGTGACATAATCTCTATTTTTGTTTCCCTAGTTTCCAGTACAGAGCATAAGCAGTACAAAGCTATTATATAGAACCATTTTTACTTTGGTGAATTCAAGTTTATGATTATAAATATAGATTTCTAAGTTGGACCATGAAATTTGTATGTTGCAAGTATGATTGTTGATGACTGGTTTCTTGGTTGTTTCCATATGCTGATTTATTGGGACAGCCAGGACTAATATGTTGTGATTTAGCATGTACAGAGGAATTGTAGTAGAAGAGCGTATACACTGGATACTATCTTCATTTACCCTTTCCCATGTTGCTCAACTCCTCCTGCTTCCGAATGAAAGTAAAAAAGAATTGGATGAGGAGAAGGCGTGGAAACAATATTTTGTTTCTATACGTAATGTGATACGTGTTGTAAATGAAACATGCCCTGGTAATGTTTTGCATCTACTTTTGGCTGCATGGAACTTCAAATGCAAAAGAATATTTGCAGCGAACAGAAAGAATGAGGAAGATGTAGATTGGTATTTTGAAATCCAGTTAGCTGAGGAAGAAATGAAGAAAGCTTGCTTGTGCGTGTTGGGTAACAGAAGCCAAAGGTTGTGGAAGCTATTATTACTAGCCATTGTATATGTGTACTTTTCATCCATGGTGTTTTATATTTTTGTTTAATTTGAAATGCCAAGAAAACCCAGGCATGTAAGGATTGCATTGGTTTCTAAATCTCCAAGAAATGCTTTATGGCATTGAAATTTCCAGGAACTGAATACTTTACTGTATTGAAAATTTTGCTACTGAGTTTAATGTTTTGCATATTAGCCACAATCAATGCGATTGCTTAAAAATTGCCTGGACACATTGTTTGTACTGAAAAATAGGTGGAGTATATGTGTCAAGTAATTAGTTCAAATGGAACATAAACAAAAGTTATGCATATACAGATGTGCTTCGGCCTGATCTTGTGATTTTTGAATTAAATCCATTTTTAATTTAAAGCCATAGTTGGATTAGGAAAAATTATTGAATGCATATCATTGTATACAAGTTAAAAATGGTATGATGATCAAGCTAGTTTGAGCCAAATTTTCATAACTAGAATTCTTAGATTTCAAGATAAAATTGTAAATTCATCTATGCAACTTCTGTTATTTCCCATAAACTATGAATTTGGAAGAAAAAAAAAGTGATTTCGTTAATATTTATGACTTTTTGATAAAAACAAATGATTTTGTTAATCTTTACAACTTTTGTATTCCCCATGATTACATAAATCGCTTTCTTAGATCCATAATTTATTGATAAAATGGAGAAGAAGAAACACGTAACATAAATTATGAAATTGGAAGCTACAGAACATGTGAAATTGGAAAATTTTGTGAAGTAAAAGACATTTTATCATTACTGGCAATATGATCTAGATGTAGTGCTAAGAACCACAACATAAAGTTTCCTAATGATCAAGGTTGCAAGGTTTCCAGCAACTCATGATACAAGGCTACAAAGAGGTATAAGCCTGCAACCCTAAGATACAAGATAAAATTGCTAGGTTGCTAGGTTGTGGACAAGATAAAATTGCAGGAGTTGAAGGCCTACAACCTGCAACGCAAGTTTCATAGAAAGAAAACCTATAATTTAATGTTACGAGGGCATAGAACCTGCAGCACACCTATGCAAAAACCATAATTTTACAACCACCTAAATCCACAAGACCCAATTATGAAACATGAGCAAAAATTGAAACATATTGGGATAGAAGATATTAGGGCATAGAACCTGCAACACACCTATGCAAAAACCATAATTTTACAACCACCTAAAGCCACGAGACCCAGTTATGAAACATGAGCAAAAATTGAAACATATTGGGATAGAGGTTTGACGTTCTTAATTCTGCGATTAATAGGTTTCAAATCACTAACAAAAATCATTTATATGTAACATAATATATACCTCCTAAACCAATAATTGTTGCTATCAGACAAATAAAAATAGAAAATGAAAGAAATCAACATTTCAGATTTTAACTTAAGGTTGACAATCATATCCCGACTTCAACAAATATTATGAATAGGTACTACTAACTAAAGTGCAATACCCTCAGTGGGATTTAATATTCAGTTGATGAAAAATGGTGGTAGACAGGATGTTATAAAAATAGTGAATCTAACAAAAACCAACCTATGCTCAAAATTAGAGAATATATTTGCATGTAGCTCAAAATGAAATATGTTTCATCTTATTCAAATATAAGGTATACACTTCAAAAATTACGTTTTAAATTTTTCTATAAAAATTTGCATAGTGAAAAAAATGGTGACGTTCAGAGGTATAAAATCTGAGTGATTTTACCCTACCACACAGTTCCTTCACCTGGACTTTGAGTAATCATAATGTGGAACCTTGGAAATCGAGAGAATAAACTCACAAGTTCATTAACCAAAGGAAGAGATATTCTCTATCCCAACAAACTCAATTGATCAAGTGTCATTTCAGCATCCCGCAAAGACCGATCCGATCTTGATGCTATAAGTTTTAATGCATCTTTATCTATTTCCAATTCTTCTTGTAATGCTATTGCCTGCAATATGTTTATGATGTCAACATCCTTCAATTTGGTGAAGAAAAATTTATGACACCTGGTTACAATTGTATGAGGTAGATGATCCAGATTTTTCATCCATTACAACCAAGAGATACCAGCCAGTGGTTCTTGATTGAGCAACAACCTATAAGATATATTTATTAACGGTTAAATTATAATACAGTAAAAGGATAGGAATGTTAATGAATGAATGAATGGTTGCAAATCAGATTTCTCAAAAAATAGTTAGGGCAATCTATGGGACCCAACCAAGCTTCATTCCCCATAATGACACGGATATCTCTTTAGGGAGCACTATATTAGGTAGGTTAAAAGCATAGTCACAAAATTCTTTATGTTGACTTTTACCTGTGGTCCAAAGTCCTTATGTATTTTTGACTTTTGCTTTTAGCCTTCTTTAAGTGCCCCTGGAAAATGGTCAAGGTGGTATTTCATTACTCTTCATATTCACATGTGAATCTTGACGTGAATAGTAAATACAATTTACCATAACCACAAGGATTAGGTTTCCAACAGGGGCTGTGGGCCACTTTAATACCAGTGGCGTTGTCCCAAAAAGGTAGGAACTGTCACCTGCAAGAACACACATTGGATGCCTAGCATTGAAACATCACACACATTGGATGCCTAGCATTGAAACTTCACAAGCACAATAAGGATGTAAATTGTAATAATTGATGAGATGATTTTGGATATAATACTCAAACATTTTCGTCAAAAAAGGAAAAATAAAATCTATGCTTGTGGATAAAAATGGGTACAAATAAGATATAGTGCTCAATTATGGCCAAGATTAACTTTACATCTTTAGATCCAGGAAAATCTATTCCATGTTGATATGTGGAAATTGTGATGGAAAACAGACTTCAGAAAAGCTTTTAGTTGATACAAAAAACTTTTGGTATCCTATTTCCAGTCTTATCAGCAATCTGTCCTATAAAATAGAGGTGAATTCTTTGTCTTTCTAGTGAATTGGCAGGAATAGCTTGGGCATTTACAACACAAAACATTAGAAACTCATTATTATCTCATGGAAGGCACTTGGTTTTTAGGCTATACTAGTAAGTTGCATTCCTTTAAGGTTCTTATAGCACAAAGCTTATTTTTCTCACATCTGTTGTGCTTTTCTCTGCGGAATAACTCTACTAATATCACAGAAAACTAGTTGCAACTTCAGAAGAAAGACTCAGTTCTTGTTGACCCCCCTGCTTCAGTCTCAGCTATTACATCAGTAAGTGCTTGTGAAAAAAAAAGTTTTCACCAAGTTCGTAGTTCTTAAATTTTTTTACCTTGGTATTTGTAGGCAGTGGCTATTGTTTATAAAATTGATGCTATTAGTAGTTGGAAATTTAGATTAGTTCAGTAATCTTGTTTTGTTTTGGGACAGGCATTTTCATTCTTAGTTTTGGCTATTTAAATGGGTAGAAATTAATATTTATAATATTGATACTATCAGTAGTTGGAAATTTAGATTAGTTCAGTGATCTTGTTTTGTTCTGTGACAGGCATTCTTGGTTTTGATTTTATGATTTAGTCAATTTTTAGAAAGGTCTAATCTATGTTCTCTTTCAGCTTGGTGTTTTGAGAATGTAAAGGTTTGTTTATATTTTCTGCTCTAATATTGAAGTGTCAGATCAAGTTCTTTGAGTCTAGTTTACAGCTTTGCATAATGTTAAGATGTTTTTGCTGGACTGAGGTAATGATTTCAAGCGTTTGGGTTTTATTATTATTGTTCTACTGTGAACAACTTGCCTTTTGCTTGTTCCTTTCTTGGGTGTTTTAAGATGATTCAGTATAGTTGGGGATTTTCTTGGCATTTTGGGGTTTTTATTTTTTTTGGTTTTCTAATGGATTTCATTTTCCCTCTCTTATCTTCATGCTGTAATTTTTACCTAGTCTTTGGGTGTTTGAAACTGTAGAACTATTTTAAATTTTTTTGTACGTGTGTTTGGGAGTCACTCCAATGTATGGGTTTTTAAAGGATATTAAATGGGATTTGTGCCTTTTTATAGTTCACCCTATCTTAAATGGAACCTGACCTTTCTTCAAGGCAGAGAGCGGATTTGTGCCTTTTTATAGTTTACCCTATCTTAAGTTGCTTTAAAAGGTAGTACCCCATTGATGCATGAGAACCATCACCTCAAAATCAAAACCTGTTTACACATTGTTTACCATATAATGTTTTCATGGGCAAGCAAAACAAATTCTTAGTAACAAAACATGAGCTACAAATATTTACTGTGTAAACAGATATAGCAAATATGGAGTTTTCTTCAAATTTAGGCACCACACAATAAAACAATGTTTTACACAATCCTGCTCTACATTTTTCCAAAGCTAAAGACGCAAAGAACACATAACCAAAAGAACATAACATTATCAAGATAAGGATGCTGCAACCAACGTTTAGGTAACATCGTCACCATATAAAGTTTTGATGGACAAGTAAAAACAGTGCTGAGTAACAAACTAGGAGCTACAATTATTTGCCAAATGGAAGAAAGTATAGAAAATGTGCAATTTTTTTTTCAAAATTAGACACCACATTGAGCCTTACAAATAAAATGCCTCGCACCACATTGAACATAACAAAGTGCACCCTATATGTTCTGATATAACACTACAACCAGAGCTAGACTACCACTGATAGAGTATCCAAAACTAAAAAAAGAGACAAGATTGCTGGCACTCGAGATTATTCTCTCTGAGCTTATATGCATGTCTACCATTACAATTTGAATTTACTGATCAAACATGCTTCTATCAAATATTTTTGTCATCCCAAATTTCAAAATAAGGCAAGCTTTCAAAGATGTACATTAACTGATACACATATGTTCACCTCATACATCATGATGAGTGTTGGGTTGTCACAAGAACTTCCTTGTTGGCTAGACCTTATACAATGGTGATTGAGATGATAAAGCATGAATGCTGATATTTACAAGTGGATTACATGAAATTCATACCATGGATCAGCCTAAGTAAGCTTTGTCAACTGCCTGAGGTAAGAAATATGAGGCTAAAAACTTTTGTGAGTTTTGTTTTTGCTTTTCTTAACTAGCATAGATCTATCTAAAAGGGGATCTATAACAAGATCTATAACAAGATCTCTAACAAGATTTATAACTCATGTGAAATCAGATTTATAACAAGATCTTTCTATCATTACATTTTCCCATTGAAAGAGCAAAAAATAACTCGTCGTCCAAAAAACAAAATTTTGTACGATCCAATGTCATTACAGGATGAGGCACATATTGGCTTCTTCTTTAATGAAATAGCCACACCATGACAGACACTAAAAAAGATATAACAAACAAACATATACATATTCCAGAGCTATAACAATGTCTGGCAGCAGATTTTGATGGAATAGACTTTGACACCACTTTATCTTTCACACTCTCCCCTAAAGTAGACATCGTCCCTGACAATAGACCACTCAACATCCTTTTAATATCTGAGTGGTGATTTATCATAAATGATTGAAATTGAACAACAATATTTTTTGCCTCTTTATAGAGGGGTTTTAAATTGAATTTTCGAAATTCATACTCCCCTTTCATATGATTACACACAAGTTCTGAGTTGGTGAAGACCGAAATGTCATTTACGCCATAGTTTTGGGCTGCTTTTAGCCCTTCAATAAGCGCAATATAGTATGCTTCATTGTTTGTTGTCCTAGCAGATATATCCCACTTTGTTTGAAAAACCTCATTAGAAGCATTGTTGATTATGACATAAGCCATGGTTGCTCGTCCTGGATTGGGGTAACATGACACATCAATGCACATTGTCCATTTATTCACCATCATGTATGTTCTCCTTTTGAATAACCTGGAAAGACACAAACAAACACAAACAATTTTTGATGAGATGGTAATTAAACAATTAAATCAAATTCCTTAAAAATGTCACAAGAAAGCATAATGTTAAGTTGGTTAAGGCTATAATCAAGAAAATTTTATAATCAAGAGGAAAACGACTATAATCAAGAAAATCCTACAGCATTAGCTTTTGCAAACTTGAATTAAAAGGAGGAAGGGGTTATGTACCCTACATTCCGAGTGATACATATCAATGTGAATGAACTCTGTGCTTCAAAGGACAGAATTACAGTGCAAGGGTTTCTGTTGGTTTTCTCCCTCAGGTTGGATTGTATCAAAGTGAATTGTTTTTAGTTTTTTTTGTTTGTTTGTTTCAGTACGACCATTCTATCTTTTCCATTTTTTCCTTATTTTATGTATTATATTGTCTCTATTTATTTTTTTCCCAATTTGCATTGCAGGTGCGTGAAAAAGAACAACAACAAGAGCGTTGGTTTGGTTTGAGAGAGACTGAGTTTGTTGCAGAGGTAGAGGTGAGGTATTCTTTTGTTTCAGAGGCAGAGATGAGGTATCATTGTTGAATTGGAAACACATTAGTGAGGCATCAACTCAACGTGTCTGGTCTGAAAGATGGAGAAATCGGGGATCGTTGAAAATTGGTCTACCCTGTAGTCAGGTTTGTGCTTTTCTTTGAATCAAGTGCTATTGATTTTCCTCGATTGTTTACCTAAATATCAAATAGGATGGAGTTGAAAAATATAATAACAGACTAAAGACGTAGATACATGGTTTGTATTTCTGAATTCTACAGTCCCTCCTATTTCAGGGCCTCTAGAGAGAACTCCTGCGCAGATTTTCTTAAACTCTTGGAATAAACAGACAAAATTGAAAAAATAGCTTATAAGCTCAAGGTGTGCTGAAATTATTAGGACATTTAAAAAAAATACTCAAGAACTTTGCAAATATGCAAACAATCTGGAAATAAAATAATCTGGAAAAGGCAAATAATCTAGAAAATATGCACTGTAATTCTGTGCTATTGTTGCTATTAAATCTGTGTCATCAAAGGGTTTAGAGTTTAGGGTATTACAACTATAAATTTGGGTATGTGGATGTTATTCTTCCTGTATTTTAGTGGGTGTGTGTCCCATTGTAGAGGAGAAGGAAGCTCATTTTTCTGACATTCATATTGATAAGTTCTCTACAAGGATTAAAATAATACCTGTCTGCCACAAGAGCTTAATATTATTAAGCCCTTCAGTCTAGCTTACAGTATATCTCAGGAGAAGACTTGAACATAGTCTGTTAACACTGCTAGCAATGGACAGCCAATATTAGTCAGTTTTCCTCCTTCTATAACACCTCCTCCAGTGAACAAAACCTACTATGAAAGAGAGCTCGATCGCAGCAAGGAAGGAAATAGGGGAGGGGAGGGGAGTCGGGCACCGGGGCGCTACGTTCTCGAAAACGGGAGTAGCTGGACATGCATTAACTGCATGCAACTGTGATTTTGTCTGACAGGGCGGCGGACAGAAGTGGACGGAAAGGTAAACAACGGAGAAGAGGCGCCAGTGGAGGAGTGACCTGACGGAGAGTTAACGGGGGTGAGCTCGACCGTCGACAGCTCCGGGTGGGCCCAGGTGCAAATGGTCGGTTCGTTAGTTCACTCCGTTTTGTATTGATGGGAACTTCGACCATATATAATTATTTATATAGGCTTTTCCTATTCTAATATGGTTGAGATAGCTAAAATTTGGGGGGAAAAGAACATATCAAGGTAGAACTTTACCTCACTAGAAAAATGGATTAAATGGAAAGGTTGAGTTTTCCCACTTATCGATTCACTCCATGATAGAATGTTTGATGTGTTTGCATATCTTGTTTATAACATACAACTGTATTTTGAATTGACTTATTGACGGGAATTGGGGAGATATTGAAATTTTGATTTGGGATAATATACATAATTTGAATGTTTTACAGTGTTTCTTATTGTGAGGTTTATGTTCTTGATGGAAAGTTCCACTTATGGTTGATCATCAATGGGCATGGGATGACGGTCAATGTAGTGTAGGTTGTCCAACATGCCCCCTATGTAATTGCCATGGGCAACATGTTATTGAAGGATACCAAAATATTTCTATAAGTAGTAGAAGGATTCACAATATTTCTTTTCTACATCAAGCTCATGTTGATGAATCTTCTTACCCATGTATTTATATTGTGTCTCCTTCTTTCTTATATTTTTTCTATTTACACCTAATAGAAATATTTTGGGCTTGTTTAATAGGAAAGAATGGCGAATTTTGTTTGAGGAGATTTGACATGAAACAAAAAGTCATGTTGCGAGAGACAAACAATGAAGGAGACCAAATAGGAATCACAATATTAATTTCCAAAAACATTTTTTATACTTCTCAATCTAAAAAATGGAAAACATTCACTCAAACCTGAAGAAAATTAGGAAAAAGAATTCCACATCCATCACTTACATATTGGCTCTAACAGAATCAATATATTTTATATAACAATGGTTGTTTCTCATAATCAACATGTTGGATTTCATATTTGACATAGTGGTTCACATAGATTTCTACTTCATCTTGAGAGCATTAAACAACATGCTTGCAATACAATGAAGGAGACCAATATGTTGAGATTACTTTGTTGGGTTAATAATAAAGGGTATAAGGGATAAATTATAATATTACTTAAATTAATTTAGCTTGTCAAATGTGTGTTAATTCCCCTTGATGATAGAGGTTCCTTTGACATGTGTTAAGCCCCTTTAATGATGGAGGAAAACTAACTATGGGAGCTCAAACACCTTCCTTCAAACATGCATAAATTGATTTACAGTATTCAAGGTTTTCACTGAAATTGTTTTCATGGAAATGCCCTACCCAAGCCACTAAGACACAAACTAAATAGTTTTTATTTATTTATCTTTGGCATGGATTCACATAAGGATGAATTACTATTGATTGTTCTCTTTTATATGTCATCGTTGAGGAATATTTATCAGATGTTCTCCTCCTCTTGTTCCCTATCCTACAAGGGTGTTGCTTTCACACATAAAACATATTTTCTTATCTAACTCCATGGCACTATCATCCAGCAACCAATTACCACTTTTTGGAGGAAACCCTAGTCAAGACACACACTTTGTTAGTAAAATAATGTGTGAGAAAAAAATTCATTATTTCAACCATATTTTTACACAATCTTTTGGACTCCAAAATGCACAAACATGGTATCATCCAAATCTACTAGAACAACCCAAGTTTGGTGACACAATGGGGGAAGGTCCTCAATGCCACTTAGAAGTTCTTCACTATGGTGTGTTGATATTTCATTCACAAATATAACATATTATCCCTTCATGTGACCCCTAATATGCAACTTTGTTACATTTCCTTCCTGAAGACTTAATCTATGACATTCACCTATTAGCAAACTAGTTCATCCTACACTTTGGCATGCCTATAAAAAATGGTTGTAGTATGTTCAACCTCATGAACCTATAGGAAGAAGAAAAGGAAGCTTGTTAAGGATTTATATATTGATCACAAAAGTATATAAATGAATTCACATCATAGATCCCTAGAGACACTCTTTATGATATTTTCACACATGCCCTAAACTAAGAAAACAAAGCCAATGTATTTCTGGAAGACACCAAATCAAAAAGATATGTCATTCAATGTTAGAAAACATGATCATAGAGAAATAAAAATTAAACAAGATGCAAATATCAAACACATAAACACATTACAAGAGAGACACCAATATAATGTGGTTCACCGAAGATGGGCTATGTCCACACATAAATTGCCAGACATTTTATTATTATACCCTCCAATAAAATGAAGGGATACAACCTACAACAAACCCGCTAAACTTCCTCTTCACTCTCTTATAGTCCCTCTCACACAATCATAGAGTTGTTTACAATGTTGTAATAGAATACACATTCGACTTATAATGATTTCCTTTTTATAGGGGAATTGCCATGGGAAAATACGACGGGTCACCCAATACCATGGGTACGTAAACCGTTCGTAAACAAACATCCCATAAATTTTATTTCGAGGGATTCGATCATGAACCCCCTTTATTTGGGCCACTGGCCCCCGAACCCCCTCAGCTGGGGTGGACGGTCTCCCCCCCCCCCGCCAAATCCCCTTTCTGTGATGAAAGTAGAGTAAAACTGGGGTACAAACACAACTAAATAATGACATCTCTGAATCAGCAAGATCAGGATCCACAACAAACAATCTCCCACTTTGAAACTGATCACAACGACTCCACCATTGCTACACTTGTTGGACTATGCTCTGATACTTGGACTTAGAAAATTTCTCAACTTCACCTTCATGCTTGAAGGCCAACATAAACTAAGAGAGAACTTAGTTTCTCTTTGGTTACTACCTTTGTCAACATGTCTGCATGATTCTGGATTGTATGTATCTTTTCCAACTTTAACAATTTATCTTATAGAACATATCTTATGAAATGGTACTTGAGTTTTATATGTTTTTAGTCTTGGAATGGAAGGTTGAGTTCTTTGTAAGATGAATGGCACTCTGGCTGCCATTGTACAACCTGCTATTCTCATGCTTCTTACACAATTCCTCCATGAACCTCTGCAACCATATCATCTCTTTACTAGTTGTTGTAGCAGCAACACAATCTACTTCCATTGTTGAAAGTGAAACAACCTATTTCAGTTTCAAAATCCTACTTAATGTTGTTCCACATATAGTACAAACATACCCTATATTGCTCCTCCTACTATCTTTATCACATGCCATATTTGCATCAACATCTCCTTGTAGAATAGTGTTTGGACCTACAAAACATAATGCATGATAAGTGGTACCTCTCAAATACCTGAGAATCCATTGTATTTCCCTCGAATGCTCTTTACCTAGATTTTTCATATACCTTCTCACAACTCCCACTGCATGTGCAATATCTGGACTTGTGCACACCATGGCATACATCAAGCTGCCAACTGCTAAGAATAGGGAACCTTAGACATCTATTCTATCTCTTCTTGTGTCTTGGGGCACATATCCTTACCTAGTTTGAAATTGTTGGCCAAATGTGTACTAACTGGTTTTTCATTCTTCATTCTAAACCTCTCCAACACCTTTCCTATGTACTCACCCTGAGACAATGTTAACTTGTGATTTTTTTCTGTCTCTTGTTATTCTCATACCAATGATTTGCTTTGTATCACCCAAATCCTTCATAACTAATGATTTAGCTTGTTTACTTTTGAGCACATTTATATCTTGCATGTTAGACCCTGCAACAAGAATGCCATCCACATACAATAACAAGATAATATATCTTTCATTATCTAGCCACTTGAAATAAACAAAGTGGCCAGAATGACAAATACTATAACCCTTTTCTCTCATAAAATTATCAAATTTCAAATGCCAATGTCTTGGATATTGTTTTAGGCTATACAAGCTCTTATTCAACCTACAAACCAAATTCTCCTTCCCTTTAACCTAATACCCCTATGGTTGTTGCATATAAATATCTTCATCCAAATCCCCATGGAGAAAGGTTTTTTTACATCTAACTGTTTACAATGCAAATATTCTATTGGAACTAGACTTTGAAATAATCCTAATTGAAGTCATTTTAACAACATGAGAAAATATTTCATCAAAATATATACCTTTCATTTGTGTAAACCCCTTTAACATAAGTCTAGCCTTATACCACTTGTTGCCTCCTTCTTCTTCCTTCAACCTATAAACCCATTTATTATGCAATGATTTTTTACCTACAGGAAACTCAACCAAATCCCAATTCTGATTTCTTACCAACGAGTCCATCTCCTCATTCATGCCTTAATCCCACTTCTTTATAGTTTCCACCTACATTTCCTCTTCATAACATTCTAGTTCACCAGAATCAGTCATCAATAAATAATACAGTGGAGATAATCATTCAAGGGGTCTACTTAACCTGGTATATCTTTTTACACTTGGAGGAGTTTGAGGTACCTATTGTTGTTCTTAATTTTCCAGTACCTTTGGAACTTCATTTTCTTTTATTTCATCAAGTGCTACATACTTTTTGTTTTCATGTTCCTCTTTCTTTCCCTACCACTGATCTTTGTACATAACTTTTTCATTGAATACCACATCACTACTCCTAATGATTTTGCTATTTTCATAATCCCATAAGCGATAACCAAAATCATGAACTCCGCATCCAATAAAGGTGAATTTATTGGATTTAACCTCAAGCTTTGTTCTATTTTTTTTTATCAATATGGGAAAATGATTCACAACCAAAAGTTCTCAGAAACGAGTAGTTTACTATTTTACATGTGCATGCCTCCTCTGGAATCCCAGCATCCAAAGCACTTGAAGGTTCTTTGTTTATTAAATAAACAATAGTATCTACAACATCAACCCAAAAATGTAAGGGAAACCCTAGATGCAATCTCATACACCTTGCACGCTCCATGATCATCATATTCATCCTTTCTAACATGCCATTTTCTTGTGGTGTTCTTGGGACTGTCTTCTCTCTACAAATACCATGGTATGAATAGTAACTATCAAACTCATTTCTGCAGTATTCACCTCCATTATCAAATCTAAGACACTTCAATATTTTCCATGTCTCATTCTCAACCAAATATTTCCACTTCTTAAAAGTAGCAAACTCATCATATTTATATCTAATGCAACAAACCCAAGTTTTTCTAATTGTATCATCAATAAAAGTAACATAATAATGAGATCCACCAAGATATTGTACCTAAGTATGTCCCTATTGTTACGGAGAGAAATTCCTATGGCTTGGGGTACCACAACAGACAAACTTGACTCCAGAAATCAATCTTTCCCAATATGCAATAGAAATAAAATGTCTAACACTAAAGGATCAAACCTCGTACCTTATTCCGGACGGTTGAAGTAGATCCCTGTTGATCTTTCCAATCTTTAGCTTGAATTGATATAATACTTCCTCAACAACAAGTAAACAATACAAGCATACTATATATCATGGTGTTTGATCTATTCTAGCATATATAATCAATAATGTAAAAGCATTTGACATATTCCAATGGATACAATATTCAATCAAATACACATCATTGGACAAGGAAAGATAGTTCTTATTAATATAAATCAGAGATTACAAGATAGATACAACCTCTAACAACACGTCTGCGAACCGGAGAAACTGAATCCCCCACTTGTGCCTCCACCACCTCAATCCTCCATCTCTCGATAGCAAGCTCACTAGCAAAGGCAAGCTTGGGAAGAACACAACAGTGCTCCAAAGGGACAAAGGGATGCAGACTCAAGTATAGTTCTGGCAACAATGGACTATAGTTTCGTTGCTTCAATCTCTCTATATGCCTTCATTGTACCAAGGGGTTCCTTATATAGCTTCAAAAGGGATAATGAAGGGTCGAATCCGAGCGATCTCAAGGCATATGGAAGGCCAGGAGTCGAATGAGTCGGATCCAATTCAAGGAAAACTCCAAAAGGATTTGGACTTATGCACACATCCCCATGTACGCGGTTATAGGAGTCAAACCCATGTATGTACGCGGTTATCGGGGAAAAAGCCACGTATATCATCTTTTACATAGTTTTTAGGGATGATCAAGGTAACATCAAAGGATAAAATATGGTCCATGGGGTCTAAAGAGTCTGCAGCGGGACAGGGGAAGGCCATACAAAGTGTGATTCACCTAGAGTGGTGAAATCCACTATAACAGATGCCCCCTAATGTGTGAGGTCAGAGGGGTCATATGATGGCCGAAATACATTATAAGTCCATCCCAGAAGTGAAGTGATGAAGGATCCCAAATGGAATACCAACCAACCAATCAACATAGTACAATGATACAACTTTGCATATAACTGCAAGTACATATAGCAGTCCTGGATACATAAGAGTACAATGGCCATGGATAGGCATAATACATGATATCACATATGTGGTCATCGCCATGTACAATATACATAGATCAGAATCTCCATGATGAAGATATACAAAGGACCATGATCTCCAAAATGGCTGAAGATATACAATAGATAAAGATCTCCATAGTGGCTGGAAATGTTTGACATACACTGGAATCAAGTCACGAGAGCTGAAATCTCATGAACACTGGCACGATCAAGGAGGTAGCATACAAGAGATGCCACCAGTCTGGAAGGTCTTCTACACAAACTGCTACGAGTACATGTCCTACTATATGAATAGAGGTGTCGAGGTCAAACATAGTAGTCCATCGTCTAATTACTGGTCATTGATGTATACCATTAACAGATGCAAGATTACCCACCGATGATGATAATGGGAATCAAGGTACTAGAGTGCAAACTAACAAGTGTGAATAGATGTGTTGAGGTCGAACACTTGAGAGAATCCATCGATTAGGGGACATTGATGTATTCCCAAGAAACTATCGATGGTGAGAGAACCTGCCACTAATGACTGCAAGTCTTAAGGCAGTCAAAATGACTCTAGACTCCAATCCCAGAATAAATGATCTGAAGTCGATGGGTGAAATCCGCTGGAAGGAGGGCATTAAGGCATCCCCCATCATCCAACACGAGGCACTTAGCAAAGCTGTCTAATGTGGAAGGACTCGATCATAAAGTCCACGAACCAGTAACTGTACCGAGAATGGCCGACATGCAAAGTCAAGATAACTGAGGAATGGCCGACACAGGTTTCAACTTCCTTCGAACGAGAGCATAACGACATATGGTGACTGAATGAAGGTAGCATAGACTCGATATACAAACTGGGACATCTCTGTGACACAGGAGGCATCAACAGAGGATCCATAGGGACTGGAAGCTTAACCAGTCGGTGGAGATAAACTCAGATAAATGAGTACAGCTCCTAAGTCAAACTATAACCCAACCAATGGATGTGATATACAGTTCTCTATTCGAAGGCGACACGACTCGACAGCTGCCAAAGATAACATCTTTCCTTGTCCGGATTTTTAGTTTTTTGATTTTTTTTGGACTTTTTCAGTTATTTGAAAAGCTTGAAAAAAGAATAAACTAGCTTTATAGTTACAAACTAGGAGGAGACGAGTGTCATCAGGGCAAACAAACTATTTCCAAGCAGTGGAACATACCTATGCTCAATGCAAGGATACATGTGTAGGATATCGACACTTGGGGGAAAATCCCCTCCCGGTAAAAAGGGAATCAAGCTGCGAAGGATATACAAAATGGCTCTGCATGGATAGACATGAGACAAGCTCGGGCTATATGGCTGAAACACAATGTCAGGGGAGCTGGCATAAAGCTGAATAAGGCAGGAAAAGCTCATGATAATGAATTCACAACTTGTCATAGGGGGATTCTGGGGGGAACAGGCCAGCATAAGATCAAGAGGAGTATGAGTCTCTTGCTAAATGTCATGGCAATACTATACAACGGACTCCCACACCCTAAAGGAGAAAATGTCGGCATGGGCACCAAATGCAAATAAGGCACTAACTAGGGTACCCATGTAAGGTAAAGTTCTACCACTCACATCATGCCACTTCTATAGCAACAAGAAGGTTCCGTGACATAATAGAGTGGGTTCGTACCTAAGGTCATGGTAACATGGTCATAAGGTCATGCAAAATGCAAATGGTGGTGAACCTAACCTATATGCCAGTATAGATATTATACCTGAGATCAGTATGAACGGGTCAATCCAAAGGCTGAAACGGCATTGAAAACGGTCTTCTACATCACACATAATGTTAGAAACGGTCCAAAATGGTTAGAAACTTTCAAAACTATAGGAAAGGGGGTAAAAATTTTCAAATATTTGAAATTTTTTCTATAAATAGTAAAAAATATGAATCATTTGAAACTTTTACCCATTGGAGCTTTGATATTCAACTGCAAATTCTAGGAGATCTAGCTGGCGGAATTCACAATCGTTTCTTCCAGGTAGTTACTCATGCTCTCCTCATGCATTTCAATATAATTTTTATTGATTTTCATGGTAAAATGAGGTAGTTCAGGCCAATTCTACATGAGCGCTGTGGCCCACGCGGGTATCGAAGCTTTTTCCGTGTATAGGGCTGGCTATACACGGAAAAGGGGATAGAAACCGCGTACATACGCGGCTGTTTGTAAAAAAGTCACGTATGATGCCGCACAAGTGGATTTACAAGAATCTAATGGACAATTGGGTAATTTATCATGCAGGATGGTGCTAGAATGGAGAGAGTGCGAACATGGTGAAGTAGAGGAAGATATAAGGGCCGACGTGATGGCTCAACAAGCTCTAAGAAGATGCGGACTCTACAAGTTTTGGTGCTTTGGTGGCTTGAGGGCCAAATCGAGACTGCTAGAGATGCTGGTAAACTACTGGGATCCAGACTCATAGTCCTTCAGGATAGATGGGATGTCTCTCAATATAGAGGTGGAAGACATATACTTCATCACAGGTCTATCTAGATGAGGGGAGGTGGTGAACCTTCATTCCTAAGGTGGGATAGGTGGTGGGCTTACTATCGACAAGTACGTAGCTGTGTACTGCTACCCAGATACTGAGAAGTTGGGGAGTCAAGTCCCTACCAATGCTATACAGGTGCTGGGCCTAAAGGCCATACTACTGATGCTGGGTAGGATAGTAGGCTTAGCCTCACTCCATCAGGCCTCGCGGCCACTGATGTACTATGCAGTGGAGTGTATGAGACTGACCATATATGAATGGAGTACTACACTCCTGAGCAACATGAAACACCAGCTCAGTGAGTGTAAGGCAGGTAGGATACGGAACTTCAGGTTCAGCAGCATATTGAGCACTTTTTTCTTCGAGTGTGTTCCAGGATTGAGCCCTAGAGTGGAAGTTCCTCTCCACGGGGTTCGAGATCCGGCCCAACGACGTTGGGAAGACGCTATGCACAGAATGGGGGGTGGTAGGGTGGCCAACCCATATCCAGCTGACTTCTTTCCATGGTGGCGACGACAGATTGTTGCCATATATGACTACCCCTATGGAGGGATATATTTTTGAGGGGACCCGGACATGCCATTGCTACCAGGATCAGCATACGGAGAGATAGGTACCGAATATCGACTCTCACTCTTTTTAAAGTTTTTTGAGTTATTTCATTTTTTTGTATTTTCTTGATTATGTGAAATCAAAAAGACATGTTTTTGTGTGACAACACATAGTGACATCTACCATTCATGTGTAGATGTAGGACCACGATGACTAGAGGGCTTCCCACGTCATAGACGGAGGGGAAGAGGGGATGACATCACAGGTGTGGATGCAGAGCGGACGCTCCAGGGAATTCATACCAACTTCGTGCGACTGAATCATAGGGTTCCCATGGCGCAAGTCGAGGACTTGCCTGAGGCCATGCAGCAACAGGTGGTGGGTGTGCCACGCGCATGGGTGCATTTATTCCGACGGCTAGCTAGAGCCGTAGTGACGTATCATGATCACAACCCTCCCCCTCCACAGGATTAGACACCTGGGAGTATATATGTATTGTACGACCGTGTTTTATGTGATGGAAGCTTTGAAAGCTCCACTTTTGTATATGACACTATGTATTACCACTTTTTTAATATATATAAAAAGTTTTGTGGTGATCGGTTTATTTATTTACATGTGTAAAAATGTTTGTGATTAATTTATTATGAATGAAACAAATGTCAATCTAACACGTAGTTAGCATATGAGTCAGCAACTTGATTATCATTTCTTGGAATGTGTATATATGTAATACTGTCAAATTTCCGTTCTAACAATCTCACACGTAAGAATCTTCTCAATAACGTCGGATCTCTAACATGCTACAAACCATTGAGCTGTGACACTACTAACTCTGAATCAAGACGTACCTCAAGAGATAAAATGCCATGTGAAATGGCATCTCATAGAAGCTCGATAACGGCACTATATTCAACAACATTGTTGGAAGATGGCCATAGACATACATCTCCTGAAGACAGTACCTGACCCATAGGAGTATAAATCACCCAAGTAGCAGAGGCTGAGTGTTGAGTGTGACAGCTTGCACCATCTACGAATCCTATGTAGGTGGAAGATTCCATTGACATCGTCCATAAGAAACGGAAACTAATCACAAACCCGACCACGATAAAAAAGAACTAACTATGCAAATCTGTACAATAATATACAACAAGCAGCCTTGGCTAAAGATCATGCATAGTATTTTTTAAGATAGATCCCATTCCTAGGATCCGCCAAAGCTGTCCCCTCGTAATCGACTAACTCATAGGCACCCTTCTCTAAGACACGCTTGACCACGTAAGGACCACGCCACATAGGATTAAACTTCCCTGCCCCAAGGGTTCTTTCGATTGATCCCACAAAAGGACCAAGTCTCCTTCACTAAACACTCTTGGACAGACAGACTTGTTGTATTGGACCTTAACGCGACACTTATTAACCTCTAGAGCCACCAAGGCATCTCGACGCTGCTCATCAAGTTGCTTGAGGTGGACCAAATGCTCCTCCAAAGGTGAAGTGTCTGGTAAGAGTTCCACAGCTAGCTTCAACGAAGGAATCTCACATTCAACCGGCAATATCGACTCCACTCCATGCACAAGCTGATATGGAGAAAAACTAGTGGCAGTCTTAACCGCGGTTCGATATGCCCACAAAGCAGGGTATAACATAATATGCCAATTCGTCTTGCTCTGTGCGATGGTTCATTGGAGAATGGACTTAAGTGCTTTATTCACTGCTTCAGCCTATCCATTCACTTGGGGGTAGTAAGAAGAGGAGTGCTCTTGCTTATACCCTAACTTGGATGCCAACTCTTCCATCATCTAGTTCTGAAAGTGCGAGCCATGGTTAGTGACAAGCTCTCTCGGAATCCCGAACCGAGTAATGATTTGGTTGAATACGAAGTGAGCGGCTGTCTCACCGTCGGATTTTACTGTAGGCATTGCCTCAGCCCATTTCATGAAATAATCCACAGCCACTATAATATGATGGTGCCCCCCAGCAAAAGCTGGGATGCAATCCATAACATCGAGCCCCCACTTGGTGAAGGGACCGGTGGTGATAATGGGATGTAATGGGGCAGGCTTTGAGCGCATATTTTGTGCAAACACCTGGCAAGGGTGGCACCTCTTGACCGCATCAACACAATCTTTAAAGATCGACGGCTAGAAATAACCCGCTCTCAAAATCTTTTGAGCTGTAGAAAGCCCAGATAAATGACCACCACAAGCCCCTCCGTGGAAATCATTCAGCACAACCTCAGCCTCCTCATGATTTAAACAATGTCGTAAAATGGAATCTACCCCATGGCGGTACAAAATGTTGTCCACTATAAGGTAGTTCTTAGAGACGTGACGTAATCGTCTTCGTTCATCTCGCGAGAGGTGAGTAGCGGTCCTCTGTGTTTGCAGATATACTATGATATCTCCATACCATGGGTCAGACGTTGCGATTAAGAAGATATGTTCGTCAACAAACCTGTCTTCACAAACTGACTCCTCAGCCTCGCTCGAAAAATCCGATATAAGCTCTGCAAAAATCAACGATTTCTTCGACTTTGCCGAAACAAATTCAAGATCGAATTCTTGTAGGATGAAAATCCATTTATTATAATTTCCCCCAATCATCCTTCATGTGAGGACGAATTGAAATGGATTGATATGGGCCACAACCGAGGTCTGGCGAAGGAGAATATAATGTCTCAAATGCTGAACCGCATGTACGGTTGCTAAAGAAGGCTTCTCGACATGAGAATAATGAATCTTTGCGTCAATAAGGATTCGGCTCAGATAATATATGACATGCTCCTGGAGCTCCTCATCCTCCTGAACCAATACCATACCAATCGTCTCTAAAGATGCGGCCACATATAATAGGAAATCACAGCTATAATCCGGAGGACTAATCACCAGGGCTGATGCTAGGGCTCGCTTAAGAGCATCGAAGGACTCTTGGGCTCGCTCATCCCATTCAAAGGGAGTATCCTTCTTCAAGAGATGCATGAAGCCTCTAGTCAAATTGGCAAAATTGACCACAAATCTTTGCAAGAAGTTTTCCATACCTTGCAAACATTGAAGATGACGAATATTCTTCTAGGGAGACAACTGAAGTATTTCCTCACCCTTTAAGGGATCGACTCTCATGCCCTCCTTTGAAACGATGAATCCTAATAAACGACCCGACTTTACACAAAAGATGCACTTATGAGGATTTAATCGAACCGAATAGTGCCAGCATCTTCCGAAAACCAATCTCAAGTGATATGAATGACGCATTCTCATATGAGAATGAGTAGCGAGGTCATCCAAAAATACTTCAATAATAGACTTGAGATCGTGGAAAATCTAGGTCATCACCCACTGAAATGTAGCTCCGGCGTTTTTAAGGCCGAAAGGAATTTTCCGATATGCAAACGTTCCCCAAGGACAAATAAATGCAGTCTTGTGTTGGTCCTCAGGTTTAATCTAGATCTGATTATACCCAGAAAATCCATCCATAAAGGAGAACACCTCGCTACCCGCACACTCATCCAAAATCTGATTAATAAACGGTGTGGGGAAGTTATCCTTAGGACAGGCACAATTTAAATCGTAGAAATCAGTGCATATTCGAATCGCTCCTTTCTTATTATCCACTGGAACGGGGTTTGAAACCCACTCCATCAAGGGAATGGGATAGATGAAACCAACTTTCAACCGCTTCTCTATCTCTGCCTTAATGGCGGGTGCTTTCCTAGGATTCATAGCGCGTAAACATTGTCGAACAGGCTTAGCGTTGGGGTAAGTCTTAATCTCATGTTCGACAATCCGAGGGTCAATACCTGGCATCTCATCATAAGACCAAGAAAAAATATAACGGAATTCCTTGAATAGCTCGGTATATTCAAGAATCTCAGCTTGGGAACAATCCGCCCCAATATAAACATTCTCAATGGTGCCAGGATTTCGAGAGATGTTGATAGCAATCATGGAAGATATGTTCACCATGTTCCCATTCGCCATCTGACCAGGAGAGCTTAATGGAATCATGGGGCTACCAACTCTCTGACTAAGAATCTCCCTATAATCCTCATGCTCCAAACGGTCAAGCGGTGGAAGGAAATATGATCTATGATGAAGTTCCTCCCATGGCGGCTCAACACCCGACATAGCCTCAATGATCGCCTCATCGGAAGGGAAAACCGTATCCAGGCAGTCGTGGGCATGAGAATACTGTACTGCCCATGCAGGTAGCACATAGGGGTCTTCCTTTTCCATCCGCGAAGAGGAAGAACAAGGCTCCGCAACATCCTGTTGAGGCCTGGAAATTGGCAGGCAATAACAGGAAAGGATTCTCCCCAATCAATGTTCCCAACTAGCCCGTTGACTGTTTGGTGTAGGGAATCCGTCCGGTTTGCGGTCCGGCCACCGTAGGTCAAAGTAACAAACAAAAGGTTTACCAGTTGCGGCCCGGTCCACCGAGTTTTTTGTATTTTTGACTTAGGAGATGAAATTCAAGTGTCTAACTAAATGCAAGGCGATAAAATGCAGGGAGTCGTCATAATGTGATGCGCAGGTTCTTACCTCTCGTCTTAAGGCTCACAAACATCCAAATTACATACGATAAGAAAATAAACTACTTATCTAAACTATCCCTAGGGAGCAAGATTATCATTCGTTAGTGAGTAATACATCTCGTACATGCATTATGAACAGTTACAGACAGCTGATACTTCATTCAAAACACATGAACAATTACAGATATTTAAAAAAACCAGATAGCCGATTATTTTACGAACCACATTTATTACTCACAGTGGAAGAAATCCTAAAGATACTGAAGAACATTTAACAAGAACATAGGTTCAGGAAATTAAACACTCTCACAGTAAATGAAACATAGCTGAAAACAAAATAGTTCCTCTTCAACATTATTCATCGAGTCGCATTGATACAATTCCACATTTCACTCTCTCCAGTAGGCAAAATTGCAGTCTCCTTTGTAAAACGAAGTAGTTCCTCTTACAAGTCAACTTTACAAAATTTTCCAGGGAAAAATCCCTTTCTTAGTTCCACTTTCCTATATTTAAACTACAATTACAGAGCGTTTTGTTTTCCCCTAGATGCATGGTCTTTCAGTTTCTCCAACGCTTCACATTCCCATATCTTGTCTGTATGGAATCATGAGTCACTTGGTAACTGATCAGTTTTGGGTTCGCACCTTTACGTCTCCGGATTTTGTCCTCCACTCCCCTGGTTTCAGTCACACTTCCTCCAAACGAGTCTTCCTTTCTCTGCACCTCGGTAGATTGACCGCTTTCTTCAAAATCGCCTGCCATCAATCGACAAGTATCATTCAAAACAACCAATATTAATAATTAAAAATGACTATTCCACAAGGAAATGGCAGGCGCACCACCTGCGGGTTTGAAAAACCTAGCCTACGATGGTCAACAGGAAACTCACTAGCGCAAAAGCTTAAAGTCGGCAATCGGAAGGAAATAAGATCGGAGGCCACAAGACTTTCCCAGCCACCACGCCAGGCGAGGCATAAGTTGTGGATAAGCGAAATGCGGGCGAGAGGGGCTTTAAATCGAAAGTCGGACGGTTTTCTGTTTTGGGGGCGAGAACACTTTTCCTGCTGCAACGGCGGAAAGGTAGAGGCTTCAGGCACGCGACGAAAAGGCGGGAAAAGTCAATCGAAAAATGGACGGCTTTGACATCGTACGAATAAACGATTTCGGGGCCGCAACGGCGGAGGGGCTGAAAATTCACAGCTTCCGATCTAACATAAAAATTACGCCCGATCACAGAAAAACTAAGTGTTTAAGAGCTCAACACAACAGCGACCAGACTAAAATATCTCAGAGACAACGGTTTACTTAAAAGGCAACTGATCTGACTAAACTCTGGCCATCAAAACCACATTCAACTCGGCGATCTACAATAAAATATTAACACAATCGTGCTTTGGAGAGACAGGCTGTGAATCAATCATTAGAATTGACCAAAGCTATGGCCAGACCAGACCTTCATGGATTACACAAAATCAAACAACTCTAAGTGATAAGGAGGGGCCCCAAAATTTAAGAAATTAGGGGGAGAAAAGTTGTAGCTGCAACAATTGGCGATTTCCTGGTGAACCTAGATCTCTGGGTGATCAACCTTTGAGTGACAGACTGTTTAATCAATAGAAAGCATCATATTGAATTCTTCCAGCAATATGGATTTCTTAAATGACAGTAGTGTGTACCCTTAATCATTGATGACAGTCCAATTAGGGAGAGTGGAAACCAAATTTGTCAAGTCCAGATAACTATGCTGAGGCCAGAGGATGAATTTCATTATTACCGTTGTCTTCAGGTGGCTAAAAGCTTTGGACACCATAGGATTGGAGCATATGGTAAATAGACATATTCGTTTGTTCCTCATTCCCATGCCATTTTCACACTTTTCTTTTGCTTTCGGACTTTTGTCTTACTTCATATGAGTTTACTTACATGCCTTTCTTACTGAATTTTGATTCAGGATCCTCTATCCCATAGTGTCCTTTTGTGTGAGTAGTGTACTTCAAGTTCAAACCCACGGACGGAGAGGATCTTTCAGCAATTAAGTACTTGTAATTCAGCTCCTGCTTTGATTTATGATGCTTTCATAGGAGTTTTTGACTCTTTATTTGCCTCTTGGCATTCGTTTCTTGGCGTGGGATCATTTATATTTAATACACTGTTCGCCTTGCTCCTTTCCATGGGTCCTTTGCTGTTTCTCCTTAGGACATTTAAAATGTGACGTAGATGGAGCCTCGACATAGTACCCCAGACTCCTCGAATCTGGTTTATTTCACCGGGGTTAAGCAGGACTTCAATGCACATAGAGTTCTTCGAGAAAACTGCCATACTGGAAGAAATTATTTCATATAACTTAGCAACACACAGTCTGACACCAAAAGTTTATCAAACCCAAAAATATCGGATGTTCCCCATGCAACCACGTGTTCATCCCATTTATTGAAAACAAGAAATTCAAAATAAAGCAAACTGAAAACATGACTCAAAGACAGCTAAGTGGCTTATTTATATACAAGGTAGAAAACTCACCGAAAATCAAGAAAAATAAGGCTTGAGAACCAAAATATTCACTGGTAAATTCTCTTCCCACCCTTGCAGATCTTGCAGTTTATAAGTAGAAGGACCAAGCTTTGCTGAAATCTGAAAAGGGCCTACCCACAACTGCTGGAACTTAGTATGTTTTCCTTTCTCATCATGGGAATTATCGCATTTGAGGACTAAGTCTCCTACTTCAAATTCTTTTGTCCCAGCTTTATGCTTGTCAAACCACCTCTTAACCGACTCTTGTTGTAGCTTAAAGCGTTTTTTGGCTTTAGATCTAGCCTCCTCTGCTTTTAGGGGATTATATATTCTTATTTGTAAAACTTCATCATCCGATCCCCTAGACTCTTGAGCTAATATGGAAGATGGTAGCATGATATTGGGAGGAAGGATGGCCTCTTTACCGTAGATAAGGGTATATGGGGACACTCCAATTGCAGACTTCGGGGTGACTCTATCAGCCCAAAGAGCATTTGGTAAGGCTGAGTGCCAACTCCTCTGGTTTTCTATTACAGTCTTCTTCAGAATTCTAATGAGTTTTTTATTAGAGGATTCAGCCAGGCCATTCCCTTGTGGATAGTAATTAGCAGAATAATGAAATTTTATGCCTTTATCATGAGAAAATGCAGTCAATTTAATTGATGAAAAATATTTAGCATTATCAAATACTAACGAAACTGGAACTCCAAACCTGGTCATGATATGATCTTGTAGGAAGCTGATGACTTCGTCTTCATTTATCTTGTGTAGTGGGATAGCTTCGACCCAGCGAGTGAAATAATCAGTTGCAGTAAGAATGTACTTGTGCAGTAGGGAAGAATTCGGTTTTATTTCTCCAATAATGTCTAGCCCCCATTGCTCAAATGGTTCCGTGATCATCACAGGCTTTAGGGGTGCTGCCGCTTTAGGCTGTCTTCCACCACACCTTTGACAAATGTCACATTTCCTGACATGTGCATGTGCATCCTTAAAGAGTGTAGGCCAATAGTAACCGGCTCTAAGGATTTTGTGGGCTATAGTGTTGCCTAAATAATGTCCCCCGACCGGACCGTCATGTAATTCTGCCATTACTTTCTTTGTGTCTTCCTTTTCTAAACATCTGAGGAGAACCCCGGCATAATTCTTTCTGAATAATACTCCTTCAACAAGTTGATAGGAGGCCGATTTGAGACACAGAGCTCTTCTTTGTTTGGAATTCCAATGTTCCGGCAACAGCCCTGACTGCAAGTAATGCACAAGGTCTCTATACCAAGACTCAGGAGCTGTAAACAAAGGACATACCTCTATTACTTGCAATTCGGCTTCATCTTCCCATGCTTGTTCTTCGTTGTTTTTGCTTTCAATCATCAATTTCCATAACCCTTGACCTTTCACTATAGAGGCTGGCTTGAATTCAAGGTCGTATTCTTGAAGAGTTGTTACCCAGTTGCCCCTTCTCTCCCCTAACTCTTTCTGTATGAGAAGGGATCTTACAGCTAGGTAAGGAACTATTACCTTGGTTCGATTTTTTAATATATAAGGCCTGAATTGCTTCACTGCCTTAAATACTGCGTAAGCTTGCTTATCAATGGCTGGGTAGTTTAATTCATCCCCTTGTAGCCCAGTGCTCATAAAAGAGATTGGGAATTCATCACCCCCATCTTCCTTTTGTGTAAGCATAGCTGCCAATGAATCATCGGATGCAAATGTATACATAATAAAGTCTTTATCAAAGTCCGGACTTTTCAAGGAGGGTGCATGTGCAACGGCAGCCTTGATTTTACTGAAAGCATTCTTTTCAATTTCAATCCACTTAAATTGTGCATTTTGCTTGACCATCTGCTGCAGTGGCTTAACAGTCTAAGAAAAGTCAGGTACAAATCTTCTTACAAAATTTATGGTTCCCATAAATGATTGCATTCCCTTTTTATTATGGGGCATAGGGATTTGTTCAATGTCCTTAACTCTTTCTGGGTCTATAGATATACCTTTCTTTGAAACTATATGCCCCAGTAACTTGCCCTCAGTGACGGTGAACACGCACTTCTTAGGATTGAGGGAGATGCCATATTTCCGACAACGTTCGAAAATTTGCTTTAGGTGAAAAGCGTGCTCTCCTCTTTTCTTCGAAAATATTGTAATGTCATCAAGGTACACCACAACGCTTCGTCCAATTAGTCCGCGGAAAGCTATGTCCATAGCTCTCTGAAATGTCACTCCAGCATTAATCAGTCCAAAGGGCATCCTTTTATAGGAAAAAGTCCCCCATTTGGTCCTGAATGTTGTCTTTAATCTGTCTTCTTCAGCTACCAATACTTAATTGTAGCCAGAGAAGCCATCTAATAACGAAAACAACTCAGAACCAGAGACCATCTGTAGCAATTGCTCCATGGGAGGCACTAGATAGTTGTCTTTGTCTGACGCACGGTTTAAGTTTCTGAAGTCCACACACAGTCTGATTTCTCTCGACTTCTTTCTGACTGGTACCAGATTTGATACCTACTCAGAGTGTCTGACTTTGAAAACGATTCTAGCATCTAATAATTTTTTTACCTCACTCTGAATCAGCGGTTCCAGCTTTGGATGCATTTTTCTCAAGGGCTGCTGATATGGCTTGACTCCGGCCTTGATGGGAACAACGTGCTTGATGATGCTGGTATCATATGTTTTTAAATCTTGGTACGTCTAGGCAAAAACATCTCTATATTGTTTAAACAAACTGACGAACTTATCTCTTTCTGTCGGTGAACAACATTTGCCGAGATTCACAAACTTAGGATCCGTCTCAGTCCCTAAGTTTATCAGCTCGAACTATAGAGTTGAGATGTGCGTCTTCACGTTGGCGGGTCTCCTGAATTTTTCATTTAATTCAAACATCTTCTCTAACTTTCTGACCCCTTTAGGGACGAAATTGTCAAATTTCATCTCGGCCTGGTGCTCTTCGTCATCAATAATCGCTCCTTTGAATACCTCGTCATTTGTTAAACATTCTATAATTTGTTGGTCATCATCGAACACTCGCATGTTGGTAATCATATCAGGAACTGAAGGCCTGAAAAGCAATTCAACAGTACATCGATTATTTGAGGGTACAAGCCTAGCAGGCGAAGTGGCTAATAAGTCAGCTGCTGCGTTTTTTATTCTTGGGATTGAAATAATGTTAAATGAATTAAAACATTTAAGCAGGTCCCATACCTCATTCTGGTAAGCTTTCAAGTGAGGAGAAACACAGTGGATTTGATTCCAGATTTGTTTCACAACAATCTCAGAATCCCCAAAAACTTTTAAATCACTTACCTTTAATTCAATAGCTTTCTTGAGTCCCTGCACCAACGCTTCATATTCAGTGGTATTATTAGTACTCTCAAACTCTAACCTACAAGAAAGGAAATGTTTATTCTTTTGTGGGTCAATCAGGACACAGCCGGCCCCTGACCCTTCTAATGTCTTTGAGCCATCAAAAAATAAAGTCCAAAAATAGCTAACTACTAAAAGCAAATCTATTTCTACTGCTAAGTCTACTATTTTACAATCAATTTCATCAGCCTGCGAGAATCGAAGGAGATCAAGCTGGGTGTCAGATGGGTTGCTGGCTTCTTCCGCTTGATAATTCCCTGGTTCCAAATCAAGAAAATAATTTCCCAATACAGAATCCACAGGTATATTCTTCTCATCTAGTTGGGTAACATTGTACTTCATGTGGGGTTCTCTTAGAATCTTGATCTAGTTTGGACTCCCCTTGTACGGCAACCACAGGTGCGACCAATCTGAAGTGAAATATACATTTAATTTGGCTGACCACTCTCTACTCAGGACCAGACCGTAAGCGTCTGGTATATCAGCCACTATGATGTTAATAACTTGGCATACTTTGTCATTGGATGCCAGACGGATTAGGACGTCTTTCATCTCACCAATCACCTTAACGTTTGTCCTATCCAATTCAACCACCCTCCACGTGGTTAGTTTTGGCTGCCCATTTATCTTCTTACATACTGATATGGGAATGGCATTAATGGATGCCCCCGAATCTACCAGATAGTTGTGCATGTTATAATTAAAAATTTCAAACGTTAAGAGGAAAGGTAGATGCTTAGCTTTAGACTCACCTCCAACGCTGGTTTCTCCAATTTCTTCTTCATCCTGAGGTTGATTGTCAGCGGGCAGCTTGTCATCTGATGCTTCAAGTGCTTTTAACAATCTCTCTTTTTGATGCGGCACTTTGCACATTTCGAATAATGGAACATTTGCTTTTACTCTTTTCAAATCCTCCACAATGTCATAATTCATCGGCTGTCCAATTGGATGTGGTTTGTCAGCATTTCCTTCATTTGGCTTGACTGTTGTATCATCATGTCTAGGAATTTGGCTGGTAATCATGAATTCTAGAATCTTATCAGCCAAGGCTTTATTTTGAAACTTCTTCTTGACATTTCTCTGCAGCCTTCTGATCTTTGGAAGAATAAGGCTGTCATCCTTAACTGCTCCTTGGCTTCTTCTGGTCAAGTTGGTCTCCATAACGCCCTGGTATCCTTGAGTGTTTCCTTCTTCAACATCAAATAATGAGACTAAATTCCATAATGCCAAGGTCTCCTTCTCCTGATCTTCATTAGACATAGAGGCAGAATTTTCTTTTCTTTCTTCATCTCCTTCTTCTGTTAACCTGGAATCTAGCAGTTGATTCATCACTAGCGTCATAGAGTTTATCCATTGTGGACAATTCTTTTCAGAGTGTGGCTGTTGGTGAAAAGTGCATAAATTATCCATGCCAACCTATGTTAGATTCATGGACGCAGCATTGTGAGGAGGAGGATTAGAATGATCCTTATCTTCTCTTTTCTTATAATATGGCTTATAAAACCTTTGTGCCTCCTTTTCTTTTTCCATATCTATGATCTTGTTGGAAAGCTTCTGCATCATCTTGGCCATATTTTCCAGATCTGGCGTCTTTTCTTCCTTAGGCTTAGCGAATAATAAGGATTTTCTCCCCGCACCTTTCTCTCTTGATTGTTCTGGATAATCTTCAATACTCTCTCTTTTCGCTTCCACCACTTCTGCCTCTTCATAGGTCTCTGTCAGAGTAGGCTTGGCCCTACCTTTCGCAAACATGGCCAAATCAAGACCCAAAGCTGAAGTATAGTACTCAATCAGTACTTTGTCTGAAGGCTTATCTGTTTCAGAGAAGTTCTTAAGATATGCTGCAAACCTTTGTGTAAAACTATGCACTTTTTCCTTTTTCTCTTTCTTCAATACACATAGTCCTTTCATAAGGGTAGCATGAGTCTTTTGGGTCGCATACTTACTTCTAAAAATCCTCTCAAAGGTGTTCCAGTCTGGAATTGAGTTAGCAGGCAACCCAAAATACCATGAAGCTGCAGCTCCTTTAAGTGTATGCGGGAAAAGTTGACATACTACATCTTCATGCTCCCCAACCCTTAAACCCTCTATTGCCAAGTAGAAACTCTATAGATGATCATCCACTAGGATCTTCTCATTGGGGTCAAATTTAGGCAGCAATTTTTTGAAGGATTGGGGTAAGTCATGTAATGGAGGTGTTAGATTTAGAGGTGATCTGGCTCTCCATGCAGGTGGTGGATTTGGTGGGTTGGGGGGTTGGTTTGCATTTACGCCAGCCATGAGTCGGGGTGGAGAGTGAGGGGCTGAACCAACAGGAGTTTGAGCAGGAGAACTATAAGGGGTATTTGGGCCTTCTTGGTTCAAAGGTAATTCAACCTCCTGCAGAGCAGTCTCTACAAGTTCTTCCCAGTCTCCAACCAACACTGAATCTTTTGTTATAGGACGGTCTTTCTTCTTATATTCTCTTCTAGGCAAGTCAGGGATAATTGGCAACCCTCCAAGCTTCTTTACATATGCCGGGGTGTGCCTTCTTAGGTCGTTAACCAATTCGTTACCAACAGTGTATAGATGTTATCTGTTTTCTTCCAGGGTTGGATTATGCAACCCAGTTATTTCAGAACTGTCACCTGTGGAAAATTCTCGGGAAAACGGGTTTCCTCGGCCAGCCATTAACTGGCGGCCCTCTTTCTAGCGCCAAAACTGTTGAGGCCTAGAAATTCGTAGGCAACAACAGTAAAGTATTCTCCCGAATCAACGTTCCCAACTAGCCCGTTGACTGTTTGGTGTAGGGAATCCATCCGGTTTGCGGTCCGGCCACCGTAGGTCAAAGTAACAAACAAAAGGTTTACCGGTTGCGGCCTGGTCCACCGAGTTTTTTGTATTTTTGACTTAGGAGATGAAATGCAAGTGTCTAACTAAATACAAGGTGATAAAATGCAGGGAGCCATCACAATGTGATGCGCAGGTTCTTACCTCTCGTCTTAAGGCTCACAAACATCCAAATCACATACGATAAGAAAATAAACTACTTATCTAAACTATCCCTAGGGAGAAAGGTTATCATTCGTTAGTGAGTAATACATCTCGCAAATGCATTATGAACAGTTACAGACAGCTGATACTTCATTCAAAACACATGAACAATTACAGATATTTAAACAACCAGATAGCCGATTATTTTACGAACCACATTTATTACTCACAGTGGAAGAAATCCTAAAGATACTGAAGAACATTTAACAAGAACATAGGTTCAGGAAATTAAACACTCTCACAGTACATGAAACATAGCTAAAAACAAAATAGTTCCTCTTCAACATTATTCATCGAGTCGCATTGATACAATTCCACATTTCACTCTCTCCAGTAGGCAAAATTGCAGTCTCCTTTGTAAAACGAAGTAGTTCCTCTTACAAGTCAACTTTACAAAATTTTCCAAGGAAAAAGCCCTTTCTTAGTTCCACTTTCCTATATTTAAACTACAATTACAAAGCATTTTGTTTTCCCCCAGACGCATGGTCTTTCAGTTTCTCCGACGCTTCACATTCCCACATCTTGTCTGTATGCAATCATGAGTCACTTGGTAACTGATCAGTTTTGGGTTTGCACCTTTACGGCTCCGGATTTCATCCTCCACTCCCCTGGTTTTAGTCACACTTCCGCCAAACGAGTCCGCCTTTCTCTGCAGCTCGGTAGATTGACCGCTTTCTTCAAAATTGCTTGCCATCAATTGATAAGTATCATTCAAAACAACCAATATTAATAATTAAAAATGACTATTCCACAAGGAAATGGCAGGCGCACCACCTGCGGCTTTGACAAACCTAGCCTACGATGGTCAACAGGAAACTCACTGGCGTGAAAGCTTAAAGTCGGAAATCGGAAGGAAATAAGATCGGAGGCCATAAGACTTTCCTAGCCGCCACGCCGGGCGAGGCATAAGTTGTGGATAAGCGAAACGTGGGCGAGAGGGGCTTTAAATCGGAAGTCGGACGGTTTTCCGTTTCAGGGGTGAGAACACTTTTCCCGCCGCAACGGGAGAAAGGTAGAGGCTTCAGGCACGCGACGAAAAGGTGGGAAAAGTCAATCAAAAAACGGACGACTTTGACATCGGACGAATAAACGATTTCGGGGCTGCAATGGTGGAGGGGATGAAACTTCACAACTTTCGACCTAACATAAAAATTACACCCGATCACAAAAAAACTAAGTGTTTAAGAGCTCAACACAGTAGCGACTAGACTAAAATATCTCAGAGACAATGGTTTACTTAAAAGGCAACTGATCTGACTAAACTCTGGCCATCAAAACCACATTCAACTCGGTGATCTACAATAAAATCTTAACACAATTGTGCTCTGGAGAGACAGGCTGCGAATCAATCATTAGAATCGACCAAAGCTATGGCCATACCAGACCTTCATGGATTACACGAAATCAAACAACTCTAAGTGATAAGGAGGGGCCCCAAAATTTAAGAAATTAGGGGGAGAAAAGTTGGAGCTGCAACACATCCATAACATTGGCTTGATAAGCTATCATGGTTGCAGGAAGTGACACGTTGGTCTCGACAAGCTCACGCGAAATACTCAGTGTAGGAAGAATCCAAGTGTCTTCCATATGAGTCTTGTGAAAAGACACTGAGGTCATAGAAGACGAAGCATTATCGGAACTATATCCTATCATGAGGACCGACGCAGGACAACTAAAGCTCCCCACAAGGGATGGATACATGCCTACACCCACACTCCCAGTTGCCAGCTGAGAGTGCTCAACGACCGGAAACAAAGTTACCGAAGATGTAGTAACAGGGGAATTCTTGAATGCCATCTGATCAATCGTTACAATATTCCTGTTATGAGGAAAGCATACAACGTGAAACACGGAAGAAGCAACGGCTTGCATACTATACATCCAGTTCTGACCCAGCAAGAGATTCTAGTTTAGGGGTGCATCAACCACCTCAACCTCTATCGCAATGGTCTTCCCTCCCAAACGGACTTTAAGGGAAGGAATGATGCCGTGCGGGCTAAAAGATCTCCCCTCAAAAGCAGTTAACATGGTCGCTGACTTCGACAATTCAGGAGAACCAAGACCCTTCCAACAAGACAAAGACATCACAGATGCAGCAGCGCCCTCATTAATCACAGTGCGCTTGACGATCATATTAAGACATTCTACGTGTACCAAAAGAGACACATAGTAGGGCAAGCGAGGCTGATGACCTGCGGTTTCAAATTTGATCACTGAGGAAGAATCATCATCGTTCACACCAAAAGAAGAAAGCAAGGCCTTCCTTTGCGAAGGACAACTTTGAAGCACTTCCAATGCAGACATCGCACAAGGAGTATGGCCCAAATCCTCGACAACTAAATAATTCTGGGCGGCTCGGGCATTTGGATTATGCCCCGAGTGCTTAAGTACCCCCTTAGGAATGCGAGGTGCAGCTTCAGGTTTGTCCGCAGGTTTCTCAATGCGCAAAGGAGTTCCTAGTGGATCGGGTTCTTTGCCTGGGTTGGGTTGTGACGATACATAATATTTCGCACGAATCACAACCTTGGCAGCACGGACCATGTTAATGCACTGACGAGCACTAGCCTTTGGTGGATCATTCTCACTAGATTACTCCTGGGACTTCGATTTCATATTTTGGTTATGTGGTAAAGGGTTCGTTAGCACAGCTGGGCCTTGTGCTAAGAGTCTCGAAGCTTCATCTATTCTAGGGCACAAGTAAGTGAGGTGATCATCCTTACATAGCTTGCAAGGGAACTTAACCTTACGTTTCTCTTGCTTGTCCCCACCAGCATTCTGACCGTTCTTGTCATGATTGGAAGCATTCTCATTCTTATTCCCACCCTTTTGATTATTATTCTTACCCTTTTTCTTATTTCGTCTGGGTTGTTGGTTACCCTTCTGGTCCGACGATTGCACAGAAAGTACACTCGCCATTTGGGCGGGTTGAGACGAAGCCGTAGCTTGTCCCGAAGCAGATTGGTTGAGTGATAATTGACTAACTTGTTTTGCAACCAAATCTGCAGGTTTCGCACTTGCACACCCCACAATGGCATCGACATGTGGTCTAGGTTTGACCTTGGGATCGAAACTAGAACGAGGAGCGTTGGGAATAATCTCAAATAAAAAACCGGACTGAGCATAAATCAAGTCCAGTTCCTACACCCTAAAGATTGCTTGTTCCTCATTCTGCACTCCGGATGTGGAAACATCCTTTGCGATATATGGCAATAAAGACTTGAGGAACCATTCGAGAAGGAAATTCGACGGTATAAAGGCTTTAATTAATCTCTTCCATCTACGCCACTCCTGAATATGATCAGAAATATGGGTGGCTTTATCTTGCTGAAATGTCGACAAGAGCTTAGTACCAACATCATAGCGCACTGGTAGCTGGAAGTGATTAAGAAAAGTCATCGCAAGATCGTCAAACAAGGTAAAGGATCCCTTTGGTAACTCTATATACCATTTCGCTGCAGGCCCGATGAGGGTGCGTTGAAATAGTCGCAAGCGGACTGAGTCCTGATGTAATGAATTCGAAGAGCACCAAAGGTGAAACGTGGTAACGTGTTCGCTCAGATCCTCTCCCGGTTTTCCTTCGAACTTAGGTATGTCTGAAGGAAGCTTGGTAGGGACAGCTGGCCAAGCCAGGTCATGAGCCACGGGATCGTTCGTAAGTCTCGATAAGTTAGGAAGGTTAAGCGTTGTGAGGAAAGGGAGCTTAGCATGATGAGGTTGATGGACCACTCCCTGGTTCACATAGGTTTGAGCACCACCATGGCCTTGACCATAGTGTCCTCCTCCTGTCTGACCTGTATAAGGTGACGTGGAAGTACCATAGTAAGGTGGACCTTGACTAGTAGGAGCTACAAAGCCATAAATAGGAGAGTAAGTAGGTTGTTGATACCCGCCTCCGTAAGGTGAAGAAACCTATCCATACCGCGGACCGTAATAAGGTCCATAGGTCATTGCATGCGATGTCCCATGGGACACTCCGTAGGTAGGAAGATAAGCTCCGGAAGGAGGAACATACATACCTGAAGTAGGTATATATGCCCCGGACGTAACAAGTTGACCACTAGAAGGGTGGATATAGCCTCCCGAAGCAACGGGTGGTATATAAACATGAGACACAATCAGCCTAGTAACCGCAGTACAAACCTGACTCGTAGCCATATATTGGCTCGAAGGACCACGTGGGTAAGGTGGAGGATGTACATTTGAAGAACTCGGAACCGAGAACGAAGGAATCTCCGTAATAAGATATGTACTCATGCCTATCGTCACTCGTCTCAGACCTGGTATCCTAATCAGATCGCTAACTCTAGACGTATGAGGGAGATGAGATGTAGCTTCCACCACTGGGATGGAAGGTGCAATGTGACTAGTAGTCCCAAACCTCTCTGCAAGGTAAGGAATGGGATTTCCCCCAGGCATAGTGCTAGGCTCGGAATCGGATTCGACATGAAATGTCAAATAATGCATAGGAAAACCAGTCGTAGCATAACTACCGTAGCTGGCGGGTGTAAAGTGAGTCTCAGCATCTTCTGGAATTCCATGCTGGTAATTTGGCAAAGGGGAATCAGCCCTAGGATGAGTAGGTATATCATGCAAAGATCCTATCAGGGAAATCACAGGACCGAACTCAACTAGGTCAGGTGAAGGATCGTATGTAGGAGTAAGTTCCCCATCGTCAATACGAATGGGAGGAGGTGGCTTAGGAATAGTCTCTGAATGATCCTCCATGGTGTGTGAATCAGTGTGTGACATAGTCCACCTGGACTGTCTAGGTCTCTCTCCCAAAGGAGGAGGAGAAGTGGAAGGCAGAAGTCCTACTAACCGATGAGAACGGCGTGGAACCACACTCGAATCCATAATGACTCAACAAAAAGCAAAGACTCTTTATTTATGTAGACCCTAGGCCAACTAGCGTGCACAGAGCAATCACTAATAAAATCTAAATCCAAACGCAAGCAAACAAGGGCTGGATAAGTGAGCTCCCGAATGTGGCCGGTATGTCTCTCCTAGGAGAGGCTTGAGAGGCCCTTGTCACCACAAGCGGAGGTACGTAACCAATTATTGTGGCCCTTAGCTTCAACGCGTAAAGAGACTATGCTGTCCGACCCCAACCTGGCTGGGATACATGCAGAATAACCTCTACATGCACCCCCTCGATATCCTAGGTAAGGTCACTAAGGTCACCTCAATATAATCAAAGCTCAAGCGGACAATCGCAGGCGGGATTGACCGTATGGGTAGGGTAGCAAAGCCTGAAACTCTCAAAAGAGTCCCCAGTGGAGTCGCCAATTCTGTTACGGAGAGAAATTCCTATGGCTTGGGGTACCACAACAGACAGACTTGACTCCAGAAATCAATCTTTCCCAATATGCAATAGAAATAAAATGTCTAACACTAAAGGATCAGACCTCGTACCTTATTCCGGATGGTTGAAGTAGATCCCCATTGAGCTTTCCAATATTCAGCTTGAATTGATATAATACTTCCTCAACAACATGTAAATAATACAAGCATACTATATATCATGGTGTTAGATCTATTCTAGCATATATAATCAATAATGTAAAAGCATTTGACATATTCCAATGGATACAATATTCAATCAAATACACATCATTGGACAAGGAAAGATAGTTCTTATTAATATAAATCAGAGATTACAAGATAGATACAACCTCTGACGGCATGTCTGCCAACTGGAGAAACTGAATCCCCCACTTGGGCCTCCACCACCTCAATCCTCCATCTCTCGATAGCAAGCTCACTAGCAAAGGCAAGCTAGCAAAGGCAAGCTTGGGAAGAACACAACAGTGCTCCAAAGGGACAAAGGGATGTAGACTCAAGTATAGTTCTGGCAACAATGGACTATAGTTTCATTGCTTCAATCTCTCTATATGCCTTCAATGTACCAAGGGGTTCCTTATATAGCTTCACAAGGGATAATGAAGGGTTGAATCCGAGCGATATCAAGGCATGTGGAAGGCCAGGAGTCGAATGAGTCGGATCCAAGTCAAGAAAAACTCCAAAAGGATTTGGACTTATGCACACATCCCGATGTACACGGTTATAGGAGTCAAACCTGCGTATGTACGCGGTTATCGGGGAAAAAGCTGCGTATATCATCTTTTACATAGTTTTTAGGGATGATCAAGGTAACATCAAAGGATAAAATATGGTCCATGGGGTCTAAAGAGTCTGCAGCGGGACAGGGGAAGGCCATACAAAGTGTGATTCACCTAGAGTGGTGAAATCCACTATAACACCCATACATATGTGTGCACAAGCTCTAACTTTTCACTCTTCCTCTGTTTCCCAACCCTGAGAAATACAATTCTTCTATTTTCCAAAAACACAGTTCTCATGGAATTCTAAACTTACTTGCTTCAAATTTGGAAGTAATTTCCTTGAGTGGGGAATCTAAATCCCTTATCACTCATATTGTCAATCCTATGATGCCACAATGATGTGCATGTTTCTATGGAAGCTACAAAGATAGAATAATTAGTATTATGATGACATAAAAACAATGTACCTATCCTATCTCCTTTTTCTATTACTAGTGCTCCTTTACTGATCTTCCACCATGTTTTTCCAAACGTAGACAAACAACCGCTATCTCCCAACTACCATTTTGAGATCATATTTATTTTCATAGAAGTTATATTCCTTACATATTTTTGCATCCAATTATTTCCATTAGTTAAATTAATATGTACCTTACCCATTCCAACAATTTTACATGGTTTGTGATCCCCCAATAAAACATGTCCAAAATCGCTTGGAAAATAATCACAAAAGAATTTCCTATGGGGTGTAACATGACATGAATCCCGTGAATATACTACCTGGTAATCACTAGTATTATCTAATGCAAGAATCAAATCATATTGTAACACACCAAGTGTTGCATTAGCTTCCTAAATAGTCTCTTGTTACATGTCTCCTTTCTTCTTTAGAGCTCTCCAGTCTTTCTTCAGATGTCCTCTCTTGTCACAGTTTCAACACTCTATATTTCCTAGTATGGAATTAGATATACCCTTTCTATACTTGCTATGATTACTTGGGATATTTCTTCTCTCCCTTTGTATTCCCCTTCTCTCCATGGTCAACGCATTACATGATGTCTCACTTGTGCTTTTTCTTCGCATTTCCTCGCTAAGACTACCACCAACAACACCATCAAATTTAAGATTATTTTAACTAGAGATAGAGTTATTTACAGTCATGTTGACCCGCATATGTGACTATGCACGTAACGGGGAAGACAACCTAGACCGGGATCCTTAGAGCAGGTTCCAAGCTGTTTGGGATGGTTGTTTCCGACAGGTTTAAAGGCTCTGTTAGCCTGAAAGTCTAACTAAACTAAGTCTAAAAGATAAAAATAGAGCTATTGCTTTGGTTAATTAAATCTAATAAATACCTACGAATGTACAAATTAAACTAGTTAATGAATGTACAAATTAAACTAGTTAATCTACTTACTAATGAATTAGTAATTTAATTAAATCAATCTATGAACCAAATCTATTTAATTAACTGAACTTATAAATAATCAAAAATTAATCAAACATGTTAGATGAGTTATAAAATTTGCATTATTAACAAATATACATTAATTACAAAAATCAGAAAAGAACCTGAATGTAATTCAATGGCTGTTTTCCATAAAATAATTTAAAAGAAACAACATATTAATCTATTTTCGATCTTATCCTTATCAAGAGTGAAAATAATATTAAACTGGAATCGAATTCTGCTGATAAAACCACTGCATGGGTATCCTTGATAATATTAAAAGAAATTCAAACATTAACAAAACCATACAGTAATCATAACATAATAGTTAAGCTATGATTTCAATCATCAACTTCACAATATGAATCAACAAAAATCGAAACATTAAAAAGTCGATAATCATACAAGACATATATTTGCAAAATTCTTTAAAGAATTTATAACAAACATAGATAATATAGAACAGGGATGAAAAGACCAATAGATATCGTAAACCATATGCAAAGTATACAAACTATAACATATAGTAAATATCACCAGTTCAACATATTGTAGCTGCAGAAAGGAAGCTGTCTCAAGTCACAAATAAATCAAACCACAATCTTGTCCTCTCGTTCCTCCAACTATCGACCCCTTAGCAGTAGTATTTTCTGAGATTTCAAGAGAGAAATCTCTTAAGCTTTAGCATCTCCTCCAGTCTGCTCCCCAGCTCCAGCTCTTGGTTTTCTTTTCAAACATTGAAAACGCAATTCTTCAATCCTGTTGAGCATTCCCAGAATTGTTCCTGGCAGCAGCGTTTGATCTGAGAGAGAAATCTCTCAGTCCAGTCCTATCCCCCCCACAATCAAATTCTTCTCTGCTTAAATAAACAACAATCAGAAGAAATGAAACCAAATTAAGCTCTGCACAGGCGAATTTATGGAAAGGCCCATTTCTTTGCCGGCCGCAACTACAAAAATCGTGCTCAAAGGATCCCCAAAATCGCCTAGAATCCATCATTTTCTGGAAAAATCCTCCCGATTAAAGCTAAATGGGTCCGATATAAAGAAAACCCATGTGGCGGATTTTTTAGATCTGCCTCCATTTGCTCACAATGTGGCTGAGAAAATCGTCTGTCAGTTGAAAACGCAATTTTAATAACTGGCTGAAAATGAAGTTCATCTCCCGACAGTTTCTCTGGAAATTGAACTGCTGCTCCTTATTTTATTAAAGATTATCATCGCAGCAAACCCGATCAAAACCAAAGAATCAGTATTGCATAATATCTGGCATGAGATCATGCGTACAGTTCCAAACAAACCAAAACTTCAAGAGATATCGTAACTGTATGCTCCTTATTTTATGAACCTGCATAAAAATAATCCAATCGTTCACATAAAGAGAGGAAAGACTTATAAAAATAATCTAATAAAAGAAAATATAAGTAAAATCATCTCCCTTTATTTCGTTTTCATGAGATTTGTTTGTAAAATATCTACAAAATGATCCGATCGCGGCGTCCAGAATTGATCTCCCTCTATCATTTTTTTAAACAGAAATATATTTTTATTGATGAGCACCAAAAACCAGCGTGATCTGGTGGAGAAAATTACTGTTAACCCTTCGTTTGTCTGGCACCTCCTTCATATATGCGATGGTATTGATATTGATAGTCTTTGTCAGTAAGCATGTGGCGTTAATAGGGTTAAACAGAAATACATCACATGCAATATTTGTGTGCTAACAGCACATTCAAAATGAGATGAAATATTTGTTATCAAAATTTATTTGGATATAACATTTTAACTTGTAATTTATCCCCCTCTGAAAACACATGAACCAATGATTAAATAAAACCATTAATGAATATTTTTATGCATCAAGGTGATTAAAGAGTCATTAAAATATTTAACAATTCTAAAGTCCTTTATAAAGTTCACGTCGATAATGGTATTTTTGCAAAAATGATAGAATTAGAATAAAGTGTCAATTATACCTAATATTCTATGTAAATATTAAAAAGATCAAAGAACTTTATTTATACATTATATTTATACAAAATAATTAAAAGATTTATTTATTTTGTATAAATAATAAAAATAAATAAAGTCTATTAATTTGAAAAGATACTTATTTGATCTTTAATTATTCAACACCTTTTAATAATGTAGCAAAAATAATACGATAGGCTTAGTAATATATTTTTCAAACTCTTAAATTGAATGCATGGTTTTATCCTTCAATATCCATCGTTAAATGAATCAGAACTACCAAGTTGAATGATTGAATCAAAATTATCCATTTATAAGGTGCCAAAAATACAATAATCCGCCTTCCAATTTAAAACAAAACCACATAATCGAATGATAAATAATTGGATAAGAAATCAATACTAGGTTATGGCAAATTATTAACACTTATCCACTCAAAATAATAATTTCAAAATAGTGATTTTGTCAACTAATCCATAGTTCGCAAAGGTTTCTTTAAAAACATTGAATTTCATGTTTCAGTAGCTTCTGGAATGTTACCATTTCAGTGGCTATTAATTCTTTAGTTTTGCTATATGAAATTCAAAGCATTTCATCAAAACAAAACACAATTTTGTTTGATGAAATAATGTTTTTTAAAGGCTGTTGGGTAAGGGCACAACAAGTCATGACCAAGCCATTCTAGCTTTCTAGCAATGAACACAATATTATAAGAGATCTAACCTCATCATCAAAGTTCACTCCTACAAAACATAGTTTATAAGTAACCATATTAAATTCATTTAAATGGTCAACAATGGGTCCACCTTCTGAAATATTTATATTAAATAAACGATTCATTAGAAATTCCTTATTGGAAGCCAAGGGTTTTTCATAGAGCATAACCAATGCACTCATCACACCCTTTGTTGTCTTTTCTTTCGAAATATTGAAATCCATCGATGAAGAAAGGCACAATTGCATTGTTCTCAATACCTTTATGTCAAGAACCTTCCATTCTTCATCCTTCATAGTCACCGGTTGTTTTTCTTGTCTTCCCAATGATAGGAATACATCCTTCTCGTACATATAGTCCTCCATTTGCATCTGCCATAACTGGTAGTTTTGGCCATTAAATTTTTCAACCCTAAACTTTCCTTCTTCTGCCATTTCTCCTACTAGAACCATGAACCCTTGCTTCTTACGAGTTTACCAGCGAAATAGACCTTGGCTTTGATACTAATTGGTAGAAAACAAGATAAAAAAGAAATAAAAATTAAACAAGATGCAAATATTAAACACACAAACATGTTACAAGATAGACACAAATATAACGGGGTTCACCCAAGATGGGCTATGTCCACATAGAAATTGCCAGTCCTTTTATTATTATACCATCCAACAAAATGAGGGGATACAACCCGTAGTGAACCCACTGCACTTTGTCTTCATTCTTTAACATTCTCTCTCACACAATCACAGAGATTGTTTTACAATGCTACAATATAATACACAACTGTATTATAATGCTTCCCTTTTATAGGGGAATTACAATGGGAAAATACCATGGATCACCCAATACTATGGGCCTGTAAATTGTTGGCCAACAAACATCCCAAAAAATTTATTTCGGGGGTTAAGCCCCTAAACCCCCTTTCTCAAGGGCACTGCCCCCATACCCCTTAGCTAGGATGCATGAGTGTACAGTAAAATTGGGGTACAAACACAGATGAACAATAACATCTCTAAATTAGGAATATTAGGATCCACAACCAACATTAACCACCTCCTCCACATGGAGAATGTCTACATTGAGGTATATATAGAAGAAATAAAACTTAAATGCCATCAAATTCAAGTCTAAAATATAAGTTACACAACATGTGAAAAGGTGACAAAAAAACCCCACGTAAATTTGAGACTAGAACCAACTTCCATACTAAAGAAAAGGAGTAACCTATCCCTTCTACCTAAACCATAGTATGCGATACAAATACAATGAATGAGGTACACATAACACTATAGGTTTTCAAAAAATCAAACAAATAAACAAAGAGAAAGGTCAACGTAATCATCCTTATAGAACCTGAAACCATTGTTGCTTAAGAAAATGCCCAATAGGTATTCTAGTCCTTTCTCATTTAGCATACACATTTTGTCATTATTATATTGGTAGGAGATTATTATTGTGGTTTTTTATTTAAACAAAGAAGTTAAGATGGTTTCCTATTCTCATGGAGTAGCTTAAGATCTGATCTCTAACTATCTCTATTATTGTATTTGTTGTTATTTATTAGGATATTGTATCCTAGTTTATTAAAGTGGTTTTATTAATGTAAACATATAAAATCTTGTGCTTTCTTAATGAAAATATAGTCAAAGATTTGTTTTCACACTTCTTTTCTTAAACTCTACTCATGAGTGGGATCTTACCACATCATTAGTATCAAAGAATTCCAAATCGATTTAGGATTTGGGTTCAACTCTACTCCACTTTATTTGCTTTAGATATTTGGATATTGCTTCACCATTATTATAAATACTACTTCGAGAGTATAGTCCCTATTTGTGGATCTAATTTTTTTTTTGAAAAAAAACATATCTTGTATTCAAGTAGAGCTAAAAATACAAATTCTAGATGTCAAAGAATGCATAATAAAAAGTGCCAAGGTGGTTATTAGTATAGCTCAAATCTAAACTTCCACGTTTGTGATGACAACACATCAGGACAACACATAAGTTTCCAAGATTGATCACAAACACAAATATATGATAATGGAAGAAGCTATTATTTGACTCTATTTAATTGTTTGAACCCCCTTGAATAGAACTCGACTCATTCCCACAAAAAATGATGAGTTATAAGAATAAAATAGGATCCATGTTCCTTCCCTCACTACAAGGAGCATGTCCACACACCTTACACTTGAGTAGGATGTTGGGTCAAGAAAAATGATCAAACAATATTATTTTTTTTCAAAAAATAGAAAGTTTATGATAGTTTTTGAGTTGGTTGGTCTCGTTTGCAATCTCTAAAACCCATTGGTAACCATAAAAAACATTCATTAAAAACACATGGGATGATAAAAGTAAGAGAGGAAACCCATTGTACTATCATGCTAGAGGAATATTTCCACCATTGTGAATCCATCCATCCCCTTGTCCCTCAATGATCGTTGTTCTTTAGCACCCTTTCTATAAGTGTTAAGACGATACACCTTATATGACTTCTACCATATACACCTTTGGAGAATTGAAGTGTTTGGAAGCAGGATTATAATCAATCCATGAGTAGAGTAACCCATTCACTAGATTTGAAATCCTATAACAAATTACCCAACACTAACATGCATCCTAAATAATAAAAGAGGAGAGAGAAAAACAACATATTTCGGTATTTTTGTGATAAATTTCTCTCCCAAACTTAGAATTGGGTGCTCTTGGTACCATTGGAAAGGTCTTGAAGAGTTATACAAATTTAATGTTTTTAATTTTTCAATATTCCTCACTGATTTCCCATGGAGGGATTTGAATCCTAAGACTCCTGTAGTATATTTTCACTTAAAGGAGCGAGGAGCTCTACAAGCTAGTATGGGGGAGATATTGTCATGTAATGTAGAGTTATGTCAAAAGTAAAAAGTAATTAAAGAAATATGTTGGCTCATAAAATAAAAAAATTAAAACCAAATGAAAATTAAATATAATATGTGTGGATCATAAAATAATAAAAATAAAAACAACTTAGATCCATCTTACATATGGATCCATCAAGTAGAGAGGGATAAAATTTCTTGTGTAAATTTTTTTGAATGTCTAAAAAGATAAAGATATAAAAAAAATTACACCACAACTAGAAATTGTATTCCTCTTGGTACTTGATAGATCTTAATTTAAGATGGATCTATGTTGGTTTCAAACATCTATACAATAGTTACACTCCACGAACAAATGATTATTGATTCTGCATTTATATTACATATGATGCATCTATTGGGTACCACCCAGTTTATTTTCTTCCCATTATCCCAGGTAAGTAATTTATTTTCTAAGGCCAACAAGAGTACAATTCTAGTTTTTGGGGAGCAAGGCAAATTCTAGACAAACCTCCAACACCAAATTCTATTTCTAGAACAATATTCTTCCATGTTAGTGGCATAACCAAGTTTAATTAAGTATTCACCATATCCCTTTATTTTTGTACCATTTAAGGACATCATCATCTATCATTAGTGTTATATCTCTATGTGAGAGTTTTATTCACATCAAGTATACATTCCTCTACTAGATCTCATAGAAAATTCAAAATATTGATTGACCTCCAACCTTGAAAATGTTCAACTCCTCATGTTAGTACCTAAAATTGATACCTAAATTTCTTACTTCTCAAATCCTAAATTGCTTTGGTAACCTTTTCTTAATCCCTAACCATTTACAAAATTTTGTCTAGTTTTTGCTTGATATGTTTATGGTTTCACATTTGTTCTTTGTTTGAAATTTTATCCATTTCAATTAGTTGTTGGTTAATGAGATTATTAAGGAGCCACACAATTATATTATAAGGTAATTGGTAAATCCTAATCTTTTGGAAGACTATGAAACCCTATTATGGCATATATTTTACTTACTATTAGGAGTTTCTAATTCTATAGTGAATTGAATTAATTTGTTAGAAGTATGCTAGAAAATTCCTAGTGCTACAAAATCATTGTTTTTGACACTACCAATTGTTTTCATTTGATGCTTCCAAATTTTAAATGTTGATGCTACCAAACTCTATCAGAGGAATCATTTTTATAACCAACTTCCTTTCAAATCAATTTTTTTGAATCCAATGGAGGTTATATTCTATCATGAATATTGAAGAACGTGACAACATGGGATATCATTAGATCATTTGGCGAGTTCTATCCATGGCCAATGTTTATGATGAATTTTCTTATGCATTATGCCTTTGATATTTACTGATTACACATTTAATTCCGAAATTGAAGTTTATGTTGTGTTCCTTTGTGTTTTGAACAAAATTTTCTCATGTTCTGTTCAAGAATATTGGTGGTATTATTCAGGGTTTGAAGCAGAAAATTCATTGTCCCTTTGTGTAACCACCTGCAACAAAAATATGCCTCCACACAAGGGTGCCCATGCGGTTCACTATGAACCCAAGGGAGATAAACTCTTGGAAGCTTATCCGAGTATGGAAGTAAATTCAAAGAAACATACTAGTTTCATTTTTGCAAAAAGTTGCAGAGACGCCATACAAGGGTCGCCATAACTTTTGTTGAAGGATTTGATGGTCATCAGGTTACAATTGGTGATTTAAATTTCTAGGTGATGGAGGATTTAATAGAAGTAGTTGGAAGGTTTCATGTGGATGGTGAACATCGGTTCAAGTACTAGAAAATTGAGGTCTCTAGTTGCAATAAATTTCTTAAGGATTAATTCTAGAATCCTGACTAGAAAAAGGGGATTCCTCAAACGTGGCTTAAACAGGAGTGGATTCAGTTGTTGAAATTGGGTAAGTGTTATTTCATTGAGGAAGGTATATATGAATCCATTTACTTATATCACATGAGGATTTTATTGCACCTAAGTGGAAATTCTAGAATGAATTTGTCAGTCAATTTTCTATAAAAACTAAATAAAATGTCTACCAAAGTTAAGTCTCAATCTCACAACATTCATCATAGTATATTTCATCACACATTTATTACATTGTTTATCATGGAATAATTGGGAAATACTCAACGGGATTATAATAATTTCGTGTTGTTCTCTAGTTTTGAAATTGAATATAGTTTCACTAAGAAGTTTAAAACCTCTAGAACACCCAGAACCAAAGGAAAGGATGATTCCAATACACAACTAGAGGTTGAAATCACTAGCAGGAAAACCAAAACAGGTAAAAGGAAATTTGAAATAGAAGAAACAAGCACCTTAAAAAAACAATATTACAGTTTTGTCTTGAGCAAAAGCAAATAAACCCTAGTTCTGGGAAAATCTGTCATGGTAGAGGAAAAAGGAAGATGGTATCCCCTGAATCAACAGTTGAGGAGTTGGATCAGGACTTGATTCAAATAAGACATATATAAAAATGGAAAATCCCTTAGGCAATCTTTCTGGTAAAAAGAGTCAAGAAGAAAATTAGGGAGATAAGCAAGAAGTGAAACAGATTTTTCCACTTAGAAAACATTACACTAGACCAAGAAATAAGTTTAGCTTAAATGAAATGTCAATTTTTAATCCTTATCTAAAGGAAAACATGATTATTAATATTGAATATTCTCCAACAAAAGAAGGATTGAGGTCATAAAAATCAGTTTCAAAGTTTGTTGAAAGGAGGAGAAGTTTTAGATTCACAAAGTTGAAGGAGACATTAGAGTAAAAAATGGTATAAAGATCGTAAGAATCCTGAGGAATTATCAGCTCCAAACTCATCCTCATATTCAGAAATTGACCATTAAATGGACAAAGAGAATAAAATTGTATATTTCTTAACGAATATTGAAAGTGCACTTAATAAATTCCATGGCTTGCCAAAAAATTGTCTTTTTGGTTAAGCCTCTTCAAAAGAGGAGTAAGAATTACAATACACTCATCCAAATTTATCTTTCCACATTGAATCATAATCTGAGTCAAAAGATCCTGGCATGGAAATAGAGATGCTTGAACTTGTCATTCTACATCAAATAAAAGGTAAAATACATAATACGAGAAAGGTGCTTAGATGACAACTAAAAGAGTTTAAAGGATTTGTTAGCATTGGAATTGAACCAAAGGTTGTGGAAGGCTCGCTCCCAAGTAACAGTAGAACCACTTTCGAAGAGAGAACTAGCCTTCTGCTATTCCGAGAGGTATCTCTCACCAAATATTAACAATGCAAGATATGTACAAGTGAAAATATGAATTGTTTGTAAGATAGGTTCAAAAAGGACATAGGACCGTTGGGCGATGGAGTCAAGACGTGTAACAGAAATAAACATAACTTATGCAGGAAAATTTAACATAGAGGTAAGATAGCCATTTAGCCACAGTCAAGTTATAATTGTCTGGTGGAAAAGAGGAACATGAATAGAACATCAACACAGATCATTTGAGAAGGAATTTTGTATCAAATTTAGAAGAAAGCTTTAGTGGATATCTGAAACAACAGATGGAGCATAGCATGTATGAATTCTAAACTGTTATATGCTTATTTCATAAATGAAATAAAACATAATGGGAAAGATAAACTGGAAAAACATTCACATGAGAAAGGAAGCAACATACTGTAACAAAAACAACACTTGAATCCTTGTATAAAACGTCGACTTCGGCTCTGCAACTTTATTTAAACTCTTTAAAGGACACCTTGCAAAATTACATTGGTTCCAACCCTTTCTCCTTCTCCAAGAGGTATATTTATAATATTGGAGATTTTCCAATCCGATGTCTCGGGAATCAAAATTTGTTACAACTAAAAAACAACTTCTGACAAACTCTAATGTGACACCTCTGCCACGATTTACATAAAAAACTGAAAAATGAACCATGGAATGTGAGAGAAAATATGCTTAAGAGCCTTTTATGCTTCCATTGGGTGAGTGCCAGCTGTACAAAGTTCTAGGAGAGATGACCCTTGGAGGGGTGTGTCTATGGAGCAAATTTCCTGCATACTGTCATTGCCACTTCTATGGTTGCATCTTAAACTTGCTCGACCCATATTGCTAAATTGACCTCCATTGGTCAGTACCAGACAAAGTTGCGACTACCATGTCCAATGCTTGCACTTTAAGTTCCCTAGTTTCTGGGTACGAGGTCTCAGGTGCTTTGGCACAGGTGGCTTTAAATTCAAACAGTAGTTCAAATTCACTAGCAAACTTATCACAATGGTCTTGCCTGACAAGGATTGTTGCATGTCTTGAAACTTGCTATTGTCTGATTGGTAGTTAACCAAACACTCTAGATATTCCTTTTGAGACAACAAGGGTCCCTTCTCTTCCCAGAAGAAAGAAATCCCTCTGTCTACCAGTGGTCTAAACAACGGAATCACCTCCTTGACCTTATGCTCAATAATAACTATTTTGGCTTGTACGATGTCCAACATCCTATGTTTAGCAATTACCTTCCTAGCCCCGGAGATGATAGCCACTATGTTTTGGATATTGTACCGTTTCGTCATATAATCTGACAAGGAGCTTAGGAAAGCAACAACATTTTATGCTGTTACTACAGGTCTTTTCTGCACTTCTCCTAATACCATCCAAACCTTTTTCTTGGCCTTTGTTAAAGCTCTTTCTTGGTCTGTGACGAAATCTATATAAGGTCTGAACTTGTCGGCCTCTACAATGATTTGATCCTAGATCAAATTTCTAGCCACAAGGATGATTTACCGATCACCTGCTTGCTTAATTTGGCATTTTGTTGCATCAATTCCTAACATTTCTCCCTTACCTTTTCCTTTTATTGTCCCTCCTTTTCATTATCCTCCTCTATCTCTTTAAGTTGATGCTTTAATTTAGTAAGCTCGATATCTTTAAGGCCTATTTGGGACATTGCTATAGAAAGAGAACTTGTGTCTACTTCTCCTACTTCACTGACATGATGGATTGCAATCTCTGTGCATTTTTCCTGAAGCTCTTTTTCCTTTGTCGCTAATGTATCCTTTAATTATTCTTCCCTCTCCTTTAGGAGCTTGGTGTCTACTTCTCACTGCTTGTCCTTCTCTTCGAGCTTTAGCAACTTGGATTTGAAATTTGTAAGGTCAGTTTTCAATGCCTCTTTCTCTTTTTCATATTCAGCCAATTCATCTGTCTGAGCGAGATGGGTAGAAGGGATTTTCAACTTCTTCTTTAGTATCTGGATCTCCTTCTCTTTCTCATTTAGTAACTTCTGAGTCAAAACTCCTTTAGGTGTTGGACCCTCTATTTGTACTGCTTCATTTTGCAAATTGTTAATTTGGGCCTTGAGGGCTTTGGTTTTTACTCTTACCTTCCTCAAGAGATATAGAGTTTTTGTTTTACTTACCTCCAGCTTGAAAATATGTAGTGTGGCTTTTAGTAATCTAGCATTCAATATGTCACTGGTCTCTCTATTAAGGTGTATTATGTTAGTAGTGGGAACCTTTGCGAGGTTCACATTAACTTCTGATACTTTGTTTCCCATTGTCAAAGTTAGGCTGAGGGTGTCATCGGCGTGATCCCTCACAGTATTTAATGCCACATTTGGGTATGGCAAAGACATTACCTCGTAATACAGCTCTGATCTCTCCTTAAAAGTTTTATCAGCCCTTTCCCAGTAAGATTCTAGCCATTCTTCTTTGGAGGCATGCCTGTTTGGAGTATATCCATCAAATACATATTCTTGGATTTGCAACTTGGCTGCTTCGGGCTCCTCTTGTTTCTATATTTTCCCCAAGTTTTTCTTCTTCATCTGCCCTTTTGTATTGCTCCCTTTAACCTGCACTAACTACTGCTCTTGCTCTGTTTTCTGCTTTTTGGGCATGCTGGTGGTGTCTACCTCTTCAGTCTCCATAGGCTCTGGACATCCTCTTTTGATTGAACTCCCTGAATAGCTGACCAACGATGAAACATTCCTATATATTGCAACTACTTTGGATAATTCCCTTTGGGGAGAAGTTTCTCATGGCAGGGGTGAGGCAGATCTTCATCCTCTGCTAACATCCATTGCAACAAGGTTAGGGAAATCATCCCAGTTTGCTGGTTCCCTGAGCCTGGGTATTTTAGTGTGCTCAAAAGGATTTCACTTATGAGCCTTCCTCCTTTTGGAAATTATTTGATGTGGGTCATAATTCACAGCTTGTCCTAGATAAAATCCCATGCCTTTGAGTAAGTTTCCAACCAGTGGCAAAGCAGCTCTGCTCCTGACTATGTATGGTCCCACTTCCCAGGGGAAAATAAAATTTGAGCTCTTCTTATAGTTCAAAAAGTGTTCTTCCTCAACAGTGAGTATTTGCATGATTACTTTTAGGGAGAAAACCCTGGTAGTTAGAAAATCTAGCGGAATGTAGGGTTGATGCACAAAGCCATACAATCTTATGATTGCTCCGAATTCTGTCAGGAATCAGTCTCTTATCATCTTTCTATGAGACAATTGTAGTATTTTCCTCATATTAGGAGACACCCTAGGTGGCATTTCTTGAAAGAAAAGGTCATAAACTTTGGCCATTAGATGGTTCATGAATTTATAGTAGTCTTTGGCCATGTCACTAGTGATCTCTAACTCAGGAAATTGTAGGTATTTTTCGTTATAAGCTATAAACATTCTCAACAAAAAAGACTAGAATCTGAATACTTTGGTGCTATGGAAATTCTCTAACTGAGAATGAATGTTCTCGGCTAGGAAATCATCAAACTTAAGACAACATGACTGATAATATTTCCTTGGCAATTCAGGCTCGGAAAGAGAAGTACTCAAGATGAAAAATAGACTCAACAATGACTCCGTGACATAACCGTTGGTATCTAGACCTAAAAACTGGCTGGCCAGGGATATACACCACTAAGTTTCTTCATTAAATTGGCTAAGGTCGATGGGGTAAGACATGTTGATGAGTTCACCATTAGGTTTTGAACAGGCCTTCAAGAAGGTCTCTCTATTTTTGTCGGTAGACTCTCTAAAGAAACGTATGATATTTTCCTCTCGGTATTTTTGGGATATATGGACAAAATAATCTGGGATGTGAAGGGTTTTATGAACGATGGGAGCCTGGACTGAACAGAGGATTTTGGATTTTGACCTATTCATAATGACTCCTTCGGCGACAAAGAAATTGTCTGCACACCACTCGACAAACTCAAGGCAATAGGGGGTTTGGTAAACAGAGAAAAAATGGAAAAAATATTTAAAAACACCATAGGCATCGCTACCATAGTCCTTAAAGAATTCCAATTTACCCCTAGCAGCTTCAATAGTTTCCCCCACTAGGATGGTATCGAAAATATCAACATTTTCATCTATGAGACTTTCCTCTACCCTCTGACATGCGACCTTTGGTTTTGCATTATCTCTTGCATCTACCACTTCTACTTCTCCTATTATTTCCATTTTTCAAATAGTACTAAGGGAGTATCAGGGGCCTACCTTGCTTTTCTAGCCATGTCTTCTGGTCCTTCCACACTAGCACTCTATATGCGGTCTGGTGTTCGGTGATTTTGAGGCTTTGGAAAAGACAAACCCTTCCAACTCCATGTACACCCTTTTATAACTTTCTATATGTTGAAATATTGTAACTTCAAAGAATATTCTATATGTATCTTTTTGTGGTCCCCGATGGTCCTACCGGGAGAACCACTTGTATTACATTGTACCCCAATGCTCCTAATCAGAAGAACTAACAAGAGTCATGAGGTAGTCCCCTCTAATTGTAAAGGTGGGTCATTAGCACCCCAGTGTGGTTACTTGAGCCTACATGTGTAACTCAAGCCTACATGATTTAACTTGAGCCTACATGTCAAATGAGTTAACTTAAGTGAACGGATGAATATAAATAGAGGTGTAGTGCTCCTCATTTATGACACACACACTCTCACTTGTGTAGCGCATTAGTCATAGAAGAGAAGTAGCTAGAGAAGGAGGAGGATCAGGCTTTGATCTCCTTGCTGATTTTATATTTTATCTTTTTGGGGCATTTATATTGAGGAAGCTATTGCTGGGTTTTTCCCTTTAGGGTTTTCCCAGGATAAATATTTGTGTTCCTTTGTTATGGTTGTGCTTGTCTATCTTTTAGTGATCCTGTTTATATGGTTTTGTCATGAAAATGAAATGAAATACTGATGTCTTAGCTAAGCATATGAAAATTTAACACTATACTATGTAACCTCCGTGCCCTTTCCATGCAGTTTGAACCATGGATCTTTTTTTGTGTGATCTAATCCTTTGATATGTGAGGCCCTTTATGTGAAATTATTCCTCACTATCTGCATTTGTAGCTTAATCTGAGAGGGTTGGCCTCTACCACTGATCAAGAATGACTTCCCCTTGCGACCATTGATCCGAGCGGACCCTACCACTTTTCGCGATCTGAGATCCTGACCCCTTCCACGCTATTTCATATTGCGAAATAAACCACAACCGCAAATCTATCTCTGCCCTTGTAGTGACCATTGATCTTTGCGACCAATACCGCTTTTCATGATTTGAAATTGCGACGGTGTCCTTGCAAGTCTAGGATGTGAAATCAGTTATGGCCGTGGATCTGCTTGTACTCCTATCTTGGCCATCAGTTGTCTCTTCTCTTTAATCCACTTCGTGATTTGGAAAAGTGGATTTGACCAAGTATGTTCCCTATGAGAAATTATTTGGCACCATTTATTTGCCTTCAGATTAATCTCCACCCTCTATTATGTCTCCCACTTAACACCTTCAATGCATTTTGACATCCTGCTTTACCTTGCATCTATGATCTATGAGATGCCTTTCCACTGTCAATCTTTATGATTTCGAATCGTGGCCATCGATTTATATAACCCTTTACCTCATTTCTGCCACCACTTGTCCCAGGGGAAAAATGCCATCTCACAGATGCCTTCAGCACCCTTGCAACTCAGGGGATGCCTTCCCAATCACCTCTTCGATATGGTCCTTTCCCCATATATCTATCATAATCAAAAATTTCGAATATGGTGCTAACAAGATTAGTTAACAAATTGAAATAGGAGAATAAGAAACTATAGCAAGAAAAGAATAAGATCAATAAAAGAATGAGTAAGATTTTCACCAAGCATAACAAGATCTGCACATTCTCTCATAAGTTTAAAAGAGACAACAAGAAGTTGTTTATACGAGAAAATATTGGAGGACCAAATGCTTTCAAGAAAGGAAGAAAAATTAGATAAGCAATGACATATTATAAATTCTAGAATAATTGGGGTCTCAAGTTGTGACAGGATACACTCCGATTCCTAGTAACTAAAACACAGAAGAGATTCATGCACTTTTTGTCTACAAAATCACTTTTGGAGGTCAAGGCTTTCAACTACAACAAAATTGTGTTGTTTTGGATCAAAGGATATAGTTAAGTGATACATAGGCTCTCATATAGGTTAAAATATCTCTACTAAAATATCAGATATTCTGTAGAACCTATTTCATAAGTTTGCAAGGCTTTCTACAAAATTTCATGTAGCAAATGTTTTACGTTGTTTTGAAAATTTTGTGTTTTATAGGCCTGTTGAAATGTTTATCTTTAGTAGCTTCTTATTCATGTATATTATGATGTTTTACTCTCAAATGCATATCTATATGTGGATTAGGTATTGAAGATAAGTTTGGTCAATGTTGTCCTATAATATGAGAGAAACCTCCTGCAATAAATACTCAAATGCACAATATAACATAAATAATAGAACACAGTAGGAATTTATTAATCGCAGGCCACTTCAAGGGGACAACCTCCTTTGAGCAAGCTCAATATAAATAACTCTCGAATGCCTTCGTTGGCCTCCACACGTACTTATATACTAATTCTAATGTAAACAACTATTACTCCCCATGAATTTGGGATAAACACGTACTTATATACTAAGTCTAATCTAAAGAACTATTACTCCCCTTGAATGTGGGAAAATACAATATACTCATGGGACGAGTTAAAAAGCATATACATCCAACAACAATATACTAACAAAGTAAAAGATGTGTTGACGGGGTTCCTAACATCCCCTCCCTCTTAGAATAGCTTTGTCCTCAAAGCTTTAGATGTGTAAATTGTTGTTGAATTTGAAGGAGTGGTTCCCATGTAGCATCCTCTGGTTGCATGTCGTGCCACTAAATTAATACCTCTATTATGGATCGAGAATGAATATTACAAGTGCTCCTATTGAGGATGGCCTCCAAATCCAAAATGATGGATCCTTCATTATCTAGTTCTGGTAAAATAGTTTGTGCTCTAATGTTTGTTCCAGTAACATTCTTAAGACAAGATACATGAAATACTGGGGGAACGTGATACAAATGAGGAAGTTCCAATTTATAAGCAATGGTCCCAATCTTCTAAAGAACCTTATATGGACCATAGAACTTTGGAGCCAAATTATGACATTGTTTTAGTTTCAAGGAGGATTTCTTGTAAGGATTTAGACGAAGAAAATCCATATCACTGAATTGAAAAGTGCACTCAGAACAATTTTGATCGGCTTGTTGTTTCATTCGGTTTCTTGCCATGTTAATATTGTCCTAAAAAATGTGAAAAATTCGATCTCAGTTTCAGAGAACCATGTCAACTGCTTGAACTGGTGATCAATTATTGGGGGTGTACGAAAGGAGCATGAGAAGTTCTTAAACATATATTTCTTCATATGGAGTCATTTTAGATGCAGTGTGGTAGGAGGTATTGTGCCACCATTCAGTGAGAGGGAGCCACTTTTCCCACTAATGTTGTTGTTCACTTTAACTCATAAAAAATCACATGAAATGGTTCAAAACAGAGAAGTTCAAATGTACACCATGTATGTAATACAAATAAATTCTTAAAAAACATTTAACATCATGGAAATCACTCATTATAGTTCAGATACATTTATCCTTCGAATTGGAAGCCAATGCATGAAAACTAGTCAAACAATAGCTTGGAAATGTGGGCATTTTGCACATGTATTTTTTTATGATTCGAGTTAGATAGTATAGAGACACCATATTACAGAGAAACTAATCATGTACCAATGCTTGGGAATCAACCAATATCAACTAAGCGTAAGCACAATTCTCACAAGCGCAACATCACAAGAAACATGGGGAATAGTGAGATCGAGATGAAAGAATGGGGAAATGGATGAGTCATGAAATATATAAGTATTAAATATGAAATTTAAACAATAAATTCAGCTCCAAATTATAGGTATGGGAGGCCTCTACAAAAACCAATTTGGATAGGAATCCAACTCCCTATAAATTGACTCACTAGTAGGGAGAATGAGCACTCACTATGCAATGGACAAGCTCGTGCTTTCCAAAATGCCAAAGGAAATTATAAAAATGATAAATATATATTCTCCTTCCTCATGAAATATTTTTATAATCCTCATAGGGTCCCATAAGGTCAAATTTCTATCCATAAGCTTCCTCCAACTCATCCTAGTTGTTCAGTAACCCCTATGACACTTGTCCTCGTCTTTATGCCTCAATTCTTTTCCAAATTTGAATGGATGCTACTAACCACCAAATTCACCCTCTTGGTGTCTATTTTTATCCCTGACATGTTATATTTTCATATTTCTGTAATCAGGTTTGACTTTGTCATAGAATATTCCATCGTAGTTGTCATAAAGTGTAGGGAATATCTCTCGAAGTGGCACACATTTTCTTCCTAGTATCTTCCTCTTCCATGGGGAGTTACTCCTATTCACCAATTCAAATTCCTTGGATCATGATATGTTACTTTACACCTATTCACCTCCCAATAATGTTCCATTCCCCATAATTTTGAATTTGGAGGTAGGTCATGACAAGTGTATAGAGGAATCTAGCTACCCAAGGTCTCCATGAGCCTCCAAGTGTCTCCATGAAACATTGCCACTTATTTTTCTCCACATTTATTATTTATATGACCCAATTTAATGTGTATATGGTAAAATAAGGTCCTCTTGGATCTCATAGATCCCTTACTGCAAAATTTAATGCCTCCACCTTAACCTAGGGAACTAGTAGGTTGGTGAAACATTGTTGACTGGTAGTCTTATTGGGATGGGGACATGACAATTTAAGATAATGAAGAGAGAGTTACATAACCTTGTTGAACATATTGCAACCAATTTGGAATAGGAATATAAATAGATGAAAGAGAAATGTGGTCATCAAATGTGCGAGAAAGAGCATCTGCCACAAGATTTCCCTTTCCCTTCTTGTACGTGATCTCATAGTCATAATATATGAGTTTCCTAACCCATTTATGTTGTGTTGGGGATGAGACCCATTGTTCCATGAAATATTTCAGACTCTGGTGATCATCTCTAATGAAGAAATGCTTCCCTAATAGGCATGGTCATTTCTTTTGTACTGCATGAAAAATATCCATCATTTCCTTCTCATATGTAGAGGAATCTAAATTATTACCGGAAAGGGATTTTTTGGTGAACACATTGGGATGCTCATATTGAAGGATAAAAACACCAATTCCATAGTTGAGAAAACCACTCTCAATAGCTAGAACAGGTGTGGTGCACATGGCTTATTTTAGTTTGTCAAATGCACACTAAGCATCATGTGTCCATGTAAAAGAATCCTTTTCCAATAGAGTTGTTAATGGAGCTGCAATATTCCCGCAATTCTTGAAAAACTTGCAGTAGTATCTAGTCAGTCCCAAAAAACCATGAAGGCTCTTCTGTGTCTGAGGATGCCACCAATTTTCCATTGCATCTATTTTGGCAAGATCCATGAAAACCCCTTGTGCTGAAACAATATGCCTGAGATACTCTATTTGCTCCTACCAAAAAACACATTTAGACTGTTTGGCATGGAGATGATGATCATAGAAAAGTTGCAGTACACGATCCATATGTTGGAGATGATCAACCCATGTTTTATTATAGATGAGGATATCATCAAATAAGACCATAATGAAGTTACACAAGTGGGGCTAGAATATTTTGTTCATCGATGCTTGGATGTGGAAGCCAAATGGCATGAACAAAAAATCATAGTGTCCATCATGTGTGTGGAAATTTGTTTTAGGGATAGCATCCTCATGAACCCAAATTTGGTGATACCCAGAACAAAGATCCAACTTGGAGAAAAAATGATTACCATGAAGCTCATCAACAATATGAATTGGAAACTTATCCTTGATTGTGATGTGATTAATTAATCAAAATTCAATGCAACGACACCATCAATCATATTTTTTTTGACAAGAAGAACTGGTGAACAAAAGGAGTTAGTACTAGGGCAAATAATACCTTGCTTCAATAAGTCCCAAACGAGCATCTCAATCTATATCTTTTGGTGAAAGGGGTAGTGATAGGACCTAGTTTTGGGAGGGATGCTTCCATGAAGGAGAAGAATATGATGGTTGTTTGGTCTTGAAGGTGGAAATAACATTGGTTCAGTAAAGACACATGCGATCCAAAATTTGTTGTAGATCGAAGGGAGTAGTGGAGCCCATTGATGGTTGCATCTGAATGGAATGCAATTGAGTGATGACACCATGTGAATTCCTCCTAAGGATATTTTGTGGAAAAATCCTATAATAAACAATGAGAATGGATAATATAACAGAAATATTGAAGCACAACAGATATTTTATTGATCATAGGCTACTTTGAGGGGGCAACCTCCTTTGAGAAATCTCAATACAAAATAAATCTTCGATGATTTCATTGTCCTCAAGCCTTACTTATATACTAAGTCTAATCTAAAAAACTATTACTTCAAATGAATGTGGGATAATACAACATACTAACTGGATGACTTGACATCAACTATGAATCCTCATGAATGTGGGATAACACAACATACTAATGGGATGACTTACAAAGCATATGCATCCAATAAAATATACTTGAAAAAATAAAGAGGAGGGTTGAAACAGGTTCCTAACATCCCCTCCCTCTTAGAAAAGATTTCTCCTCAAATCTTAATATGTGGAAACTGTTGCTGAATCTGAAGTATTGGTTCCCATGTAGCATCATCTGGTTGCATGTTATGCCACTGAATTGAAGACCTCTGTGATGGACTGAGAGAAAAGCTGACAAGTGCACTTATTGAGGACGGTATTTGACTCCAAAATGATGGATCATTCATTATTCCATTCTATTAAAACAATTTGTGCTCTGATGTTAGTGCTAATCACTTGCTGAATGTGAGAAGGAGGAAGTTCCAATTTATAAGCAACATAACTAATCCTTTGAAGAAATGTATATGGGCCAAAGATCTTTGGAGCGAGTGTTTGATTCCCTTTGAATTTCGAGGAGGATTTCTTATAAGGCTACAGATAAAGAAAAACCATATCAACAACTTGAAAAGTGCGCTCAGAACGGTGTTGATCGACCTATTGTTTCATGCTGGTTCTTTCCATGTGAAGATTGTCCTGCAGGAGGTGAAGAATTTGATGTCGGTTTTGAAGAACCATGTCAACTTCCTGAACTGGTGAGCTTTTAGGGGTGGATGGAAGGAGTACTGGAGTTGTGTGACCATAAAATGCTTCAAATGGAGTCATTTTAGATGTAGTATGGTAGGAGGTATTGTACCACCATTCAGCAAGAGGGAGCCACTTTGCGCACTGATGTTGTTCTTCAGAGGTGAAACAACGAAGACAAATTTCCCAATATTTGTTGATGATTGTAGTCAGACCATCTATTGGTGGGTGATAAACTGAAATCATATGCAGTTTGGTCTCAGTGAAGAAAAAATGACTTGTGAAAGTTGTGTTGCGGTCTGAGACAATGGAAGAAGGGATGCCATGAAGAAGGAATATATGGTCCATGAAAATTTGTGCAATTGGAGAGGTGGTATATGGATGGCTAAGAGCACAAAAATTACTATATTTGGAGATTCGATCCACCACAACAAAGATTATGGTCTTCCCTCCATATTTAGGGAGCCCTTGAATGAAATCCATCGAAATATATGTCCAAATCCTTGTATGGATGGGAAAAGGTTTGAGCAATCTGGAAAGGAGTGTAGTTTCACCCTTGTGGCATCGACACGGAGCACATTCAGAAACCATATGTTGAATTTCTTGTTACACCCCCTTCCAAAAGAAGTTACTTCGCACTAGATCATATGTTTTGATGAACCCAGAGTGCCTTGCTGATGGAGAAGCATGGAGTTCATAAATGACCACATTTTTAAGATCTGTGCTCTGGAGAAGCACCAGATGAACCATGTATCTCAGAGAAAATCCATCCCAAGATGAATGCGGTGCCAAAGAAGGGTTACTGTTCAACTGTTTGATGATTTTAGATAATGAGGAGTCATTGAAATAGCCTTTCTAAATAGAGTGTAACCAAGTTGGAATAGGCATAGAAATAACTGAAAGAGAAACATGGGCATCAATTGTGCAGAAAATAGAATCTGCCACAAGATTGTACTTATCCTTCTTATAAGTGATCACATAGTCATAATCCCTGAGTTTTCTAACCCATTTTTGTTGTGTTGGGGATGAGAGCCATTGTTCCAAGAAATATTCCATACTCTGGTGATCAGTCTCGATGTAGAAAGGATTCTCTAAGAGGGATGGACACCACTTCTGTACTGCGTGCAAAATAGTCATCATTTCCTTCTCATATGTAGAGGTGGATAAATTCTTGCCAGAAAGGGATTTGCCAGCGAATGCAATGGGATGCTCATATTGAAATAGGACAACCCCAAGTCCATTGTTGTAAGAATCACTCTCAAGAGTGAAGGGCTTGGAAAAATGAGGCATCTGAAGGGTGCATCGAAATGAAAGATACAAGGGAGTAGTTGAGACTGCTAAAGGTTGCATCTGAATGAAATGGAGCTGAGTGATGACACCATGTGAATTTGTCTTAAAGATATTTTCCATGCGATGTGAACTGATGATGCTGAGAGAACCTGGTTGTAAGCCAATGAATGTGTGTATGTTCCCATTGACTAAAAACTACCACCCACAATTCAGCAAAATCCCATAAGATCGGTCCAAGTGTGCATAACCACTGAGTTCCCAAAATCACATCACATCCTCCTAGAGGCATGGAAAACATGTTAGAGAACAAGTTAGAATCTCCAATAGAGATACACACATTGTGAAACTTTCCTTTGCAAGGTAAGGTGCTCCCATTGGCAACCATGACTTTAAAGATGGAGCAAGGATGGACAAAAATATCGGCTTGTTTCGAAATTTGAGGGTCATTGAAGTTATGGGTACTACCAGAATCAATGAGTATTGTAAGAGGGATATTCTTGAAGAAACTGTTGACATGCATGGTTTGTGGGTTGGTGACTCCCACTAGTGCATGGAGAGATATCTATGGGTGTGCGTCATGAGAATGAGGGTCAACAGGCGGCTACTGAATGATGACCTGATCATCTACTGGACCCTGAGCAGCTTAAAAAATTTCAAGTGTAGGAGGAGAAACCACATCCAAGAGATATATCCTTTGTTCAGTACATTGATGTCCCCGGGTGAATTTTTGATCACAATTATAACAAAGTCCTTTTTCCCTACGTTCCTGCATCTTGGATTTAGACAAATGCTTGATAGGAGTGGGTCTAGGAGTTGGAGGGATTGGATATCTTTGGGAAACCATATTTCTGAATGGAACAAAAGTGGCATTGGGGATTTACCAAGCCCTGATCTTGTCCTCCACCAACTTATCCCACCCTAGGATTTCCATCATTGTGTTAGGACAAAACATTTTAACCTTATATTAGATTGTATCCTTCATACCACTGATAAAAAAACTCCTATAGAATGCATCAGACAATCCTTTTGTGCGATTGACCAATTTCTCAAATTTGTTTTGATACTCTCGCACAGTGCCAGTTTAGCGAAGGTTGGTGAGTGATCCTATGGAGTCATCAAAACCACGGGGGCCAAATCAGTGCAAAAGGAGTTTGCAGAAATCTATCCATTGTGGTGCTTCATGAGCCTTGATGTATCAACGAAACCATTGAAGGGATTCATGTTCCAAATGAAAGGATGCGAGTGAAACTTTATTGACATCAAGAGTGTTATGCAAACTGAAATATTGCTTGGCCCTGTAAATCCATCCAGTCAGATCATCACCATTGAAGTGAGGAAAAACAAGCTTCAACCCATGAAATTTGCGAGAAAAAGAGGACCTAGTTCTTGCAGAAGATCAAGGCTATTGTTGGTTGTTCATGGGTGAAAGCAGAGGATGGAGGCTGAGAATTTTTTGATCCAAAGCTTTGAGTTTTGTCTTGATGGTGGCAAGTTCTTCTTCCATGTATTTATTTGCGCCTACGTGGGTGACAACCATAAGCAGTTTTTTATTTTGGGAAATTGGTAGAAAAACGAAAACGAAAAGGGATATTAATCTGTCACAATAATCTAGGGACTAAACACAAGTCTCATCAAAGATTAATAACAATAAGTCATGAAAATGGTGTAATTATGCTACAAAATGAGTAGCCTCTCTGTATATTCACACAAAGAATGAGTAATACCATACAAGATCATGCTACAAGCATGAATGACAAAGCAATTCGAATTCCCAAGGAGTTCATTCGAATTGAATGAGTGAGTATAACTTAACTGAATGTAAGCCATAGTCAACACTCGAGTTAACCACTGATCAAAATACTAATTGACTCAACTGAGCCCTAACTGAAGTCAGAGTGCAATAAATGACTGAGTCTAACTGAAAGTAGGTCAGACACATGTCACAACAAGCCAACCAATAAGTGGTAGCGCTTCAATGACTCCAATGATCCCCGATGAGGTTAACTGAAGTGTAACTGAACATCAGAAGTGGTTGGAGGCACCTCTATTGACTCCAGTAATAATCAATAAATAATCATTTAATGAAGGAAGGCGCCTTCACTGCTCTGTTTAACTGATTGTAACCATCAGTTAGTAATATGGGGCATTAATGACACTCAGATCACCCCCAGAGTGCTCCAGTTATCCTCCCCGAATGTAGGGGAAGGATAAGGTAGCCTCCTTTACTGAAGGTAGCCATGGGTGTGATCTATCTGATGTCATCTAGTGCTCCTTTGATGTAAATTAAGTCAATAATACTTAGGATAGTGGTTTAACTAGGACAAATTGACCAAAAAGAGTGTGTATGGTGGTAAATGTCTCCAACACCCCCCCTCAAGTTATACTAAGGAGGAGTAGAAAACATAAAATGCATAAAAATGCTAGGGCCCCAGAAACTAAGGCCATAGGTCACCTTGTACAGTGCTGAAACTAAAACAATGCTAAAAAACAAACTAAGTGAGGAAAAGAGTGAAACCCCCCCCCCTCAATATGAACACTGAAAGTAGTTTGATGACCCTGATGAAATCACCCCCAAAATTGAATGGAGGTAAGTGAACTCTTTTTCTAAAAAGCTCATCAATTGGGCAGTATTGCAGAATGATGGTCCTATTATGCACTAGCTCCATGATATAGTGCATGTGGATCTCTACATGATTGGCCCTTTGCCTGGTAACTGGATATGTGGATATCTTAATAGCACTTTGATTGTCACAAAAGAGGATAGTGGACAAAGTACTATCAAGATCAAACTCTGAAAGAATGCCTTGCAACCAAACTGCTTGGATGCAAGCATTCACCGGTCCTCGATACTCGGCATTTGCTGAAGATAATGCTATGGAATCCTAATTTTTTCTATACTAGAAAATGGGGCCACCACCAAACATGAATACATATCTAGAAGTCGACTTCCAATCAATAGAATCACCCACCCAATTGGAATCTGTGTATCCAACCAGCTCTAGCTCAGAGTCTGCAGTATAATGAATGTCGTAGTTCCTAGTTCCCTGGATATACTGGAGGATCCTCTTGGCTTCATTCCAATGAATATTATGAGGCTGATGCATGTATCTTGATACAACATTCATGGCATAATAGATATTAGGCCGAAAATGTGTCAAGTACAACAAGCTACCAATTAGCTGTCGATGGATAGTGCAGGCCTACATTCATCCATGTTAAACTTGAATAATAGGTCTGATATGTATTTGGACTGTGTGACCATTATCCCATCATAAGTTTGCTCAATTTCGAGCCCCAAATCGCTCATTTCAAAGGCATTGTGGAGAGTAGTTTTGATGGCTGAAATGGAAGAAACTGTGCTACCTATGATCAGTAAGTCATAAAAATATAAAACAATAATAATTAAATGACCATCAAACTACTGTATATAAATATTTGGATCTGATCTACACCTTTGGAAGTTTTGCGAGAGAAGGAATGCATCCATCTTGGAATACCACTCTCTTGGGGCCTGTTTTAACCCGTATAGTGACTTCTTTAGCTTGCAAACCAAATATGGATCAGAGATGTAGCCATCAGGATGATTCATGTATATATCCTCATGAATATATCCATGTATAAAGGCTGACTTAACATCCATATGATGCACTTCCCAGTGCTTAGATGCTGAAATTGCCAAAACTAGGCGAATGGAGTCCATTTTTGCAACTGGTGCAAAAGTCTCATGGTAGTCCACACCTTGGACCTGAGAGAAAAATTTTTCCACCAGCCTTGCCTTATATTTTCATATGCTTCCATCAGAATAAACCTTGGTCCGAAACACCCACTTGCATTGAACCAATTTCCTTCCCAGAGGAAGAGAAACTAGCTACCAAGTAGTGTTTTTCTGAAGAGAATTCATCTCTTCATCCATGGAAACTTGCCATATCGGATCCTTCCGATCATGGTAGTAGGATTTTGGGTCTGAATTAATCATCAAATAACAAGTTTCATACAGAAAATTATCAATAGAAGAGAGCGCAATACCTTCTCTTTGGAAATCAGACCGGGTTCTCCTTGGATCATCCGGATTTCCAATGTTATCTCCTGTGGAGGAGAGTGTCTGTCAGGCCCATGTGGGAAGATAATTTTGTACTTCAGATTTTGATTCATCATATGAATTTTTTTTGCAAATTAATATCATAAATTATAGGATACAAATCAGGGTCATCACCCCCAATTTCATCATCCAAATATTCAGTAGAATAGGAAGGAAATTTATCAGTTTTCTCCTTCACTAGTTCCACCTCCTGAAGAGGCTCATAAAAATTGACACTTCTCTCGATGATGATTTGTTTTGTTTTGATATATAGCAGCTTGAAACATTTTGATCATCAGGATACCAATAAACAGACATTCTATGATTTGTGGTTGCAAAGCCCTTCTTTTATCAGGTGGAATCTGGGCCCATGTAGTGGACCCAAACACCCGCAGGTTCGACACATCCGGCTTGTGTCTGAAGTATGCTTCGAAAGGGTCTTCCCTTTCATGGATGAGTGTGGAAATTTGTTTTGAATGTATGCTGCATCATGCATGGCTTCAGCCCACAAATTTTTAGCCAACTTCTTTGATTCCAACATACAGGTGGTCATCTCCTTAAGAGACCGATTCTTCCTTTCCGCTACACCGTTCTGCTGGGGAGTGTAGGGAATTGAATATTATACCTGAATACCAATTTGGGAGAATATGTGAAGAAAATAATTAATGACATACTCCCCACCATTATCATATCTCAATATCTTTATCTTAATCCCAGAGGCATCTCGATCAAGGCCTTCAGTTCATAAAAGTTTTCACATACTTGAGACTTCTTTTTGAGAAACAAGACCCATGTGTACCTTGAAAAATCATCAATAAAAGTTAGAAGATATCTTGATCCATTCATGGATGTGATAGGAATCAGACTACTGATATCAGAATGTATCATCCCCAATATGGATGTAGCTCAGTTTGCCTTCCCCCGATCGAACTTGTGCTCTGAGTGTTTTCCAACCACACAGCCCTTGCAAATTCCAGTGGTTGCCTTGATGACTGGGAGGCCTTCAACCATGGAGTTTTTCTATAATTGCTGAAATATTTGAAATTTAGATGGCCAAACCTTTCATGCCACATCATACTAACTTCATTTCCATGAGTTAGCAGAGCGGTGGGATTTGTATCCACCACAAAGTGAGAGAACTCATAGGCTTTTGCATGATGGTTTGCAAGGCCTTTAGCAATGAGTTTCCTGAATGCAAGTTCCATTATCTCAACATCATTCAGGCTGAAAGATACTCTCTTATGAACTCCTATATGTGTCATCTGATAGACACTAAGGAGATTTGATGCCAGAGACGGTACATACAAAACATTTAAAAAATAGCCATTCTCAAGATCAACCGTACCTTGTCCTTCTGAAATGATGGTGGAGTCATCTCCCATGTGGATGGGAATGCATTTGCTGGTATCCAAGGATGAAAAGGAGTCTCTTTCAGCCATCATGTGGTTCGAAGCTCCAAAATCAATAAAGAGTTCTTTGGACTTTGAAGTGCTTTCCATGAGGGCATGGCCTTTTTCATTCTGTGGTTCCTGATCTTGCTGATCTCTCCTTTGAAAGCTTTCCAGAAGATTGATGTGATTTCTCTCAAGGAGAGAGGTAGCTTCATCAAGCTTCTTATTCATGTAGGCATGTTCAGGGTGGAAGCCTTTCCCATAGTATGAACACTTGACTTTTTCTTTTCCATGATTCCATTTCCCTTTGTTCTTCTTTGAGCCGGAAGACTCATTATGCTGCTGGTTTTCAACTTTAGGCTTAGGAGCTTAGAATTTAGGTTTTGGGTTCTTTTGCTGCTTTCCTTTACCCTTCATATCTTTGGGCCCTAAGACATGGAGGGCTTGATCATGGGAGGATCTGATGATCCCCATATAGACAAGCTTATCATGTTCACTTGTTAGGGACACAATGAAGGCATTGAGTGTAGGCATCTTCCATCCACGGGTTGTGAGCTTCCCCTCACGGAATGTAGAGACAAAAACTAAATAATCAGCTCCAAGTTTGGAGAGTATGGCGAGGATGAGCTGATCATCCTCTTTCTCCACTTTGCATTGCTTCAATAGTAAGAAAATGTGCTTGAATTTTGTGAAAAATTCATTCAAGGTCTCGAAATTGGAAGGATGGAGAGACATCAATTCATTTTTGAGCTGGTAAAATCTCAAATCATCCTAATTTCCATACAGGGCTTCCAATTTGTCCCAAATTTCCTTTGGAGTCTTCAATCCCGAAAGATGGAAAAGAAGATCCTGGGAAATAGAGAGGCACAAGAATCCGAATGCTTCATCCTTCTTGTTCAAGAATCTAGATTTGTCTATTGTAGAACCAAGCTCTTATTCAGTGTCCATGGTGACCCTATAGAGTCCTCTGGAGCATAGCTGGATCTCCATGTCTCCTTTCCATGAGTGAAAATTGAATGGAGTCAAAAAATATACGGAATAAGCCATATGAATCTGTTGGAGCGAATGCTTTCACCTGTCAAAAACCTGAAAATCACAACAAAAAGGGCAATGTAAGGTCAGACAACATGCACATTTTAGGATTTCATCATACCTATCATAGTCAATCAAGCAAGCTTGATCAACAAGTTCTTTACTTGGGGTATTAAGTGGTAATCCTTGGCTTCTAGTGCAGTGCTGGATTTTTGAGCTATTGCTCAAATTTCATGCAAGATCTATAAAAAAAACCTTTTTTTTGAGAGATTTGAGTTTCATCCCACTGTGAGTTCTGATACCATATTAATCTGTCATAGTAATCTAGGGACTAAACACAAGTCTCATCAAAGATTAATAACAATAAGTCATGAAAATGGTGCTACAAAATGAGTATTTGCTATGTATATTCACAGAAAGAATGAGTAATACCATACAAGATCATGCTGCAAGCATGAATGACAAAACAATTCGAATTCCCAATGAGGTCATTCAAATTGAATGAGTGAGTCTAGCTTAACTGAATGTAAGCCATAGTCAAAACTCCAGTTAACCACTGATCAAAACCCTAATTGACTCAACTGAGCCCTAACTAAAGTCGAAGTGCAATAAACGACTGAGTATAAATTAAAGTAGGTCAGACACATGTCACAACAAGCCAACCAACAAGTGGTAGCACTTCAATGACTCCAATGAACCCCGATGAGGTTAACTGAAGTGTAACTGAATATCAAAAGTGGTTAGAGGCGCCTATGTTGACTCTAGTTCATTAAATAATCAATAAATAATAAATTTAATGAAGGAGGGTGCCTTCACTGCTCTGTTTAACTAATTGTAACCATCAGTTAGAAATATGGGACATTAATGACACTCAAATCACCCCTGGAGTGCTTCAGTTAGCATCCCTAAATGTAGGAGAAGGCTAAATTAGCCTGCTTGACTGAAGGTAGGCGTGGGTGTGATCTAGCTGATGTCATTTGGTGCTCCTCTGATGTCAATTAAGTCAATAATACTTAGGATAGTCGTTTAACGAGGCCAAATTGACAAAAAAGATTGCGTATGGTGGTAAATGTCTCCAACAAGGGATTTAGAGAAGGAAAATTTTGAGTTGGGAAAAACTCGGGTGGGTAATTGGGGTTTTACTGGGTTTTGAACACTTGCTGAAGGATACGAAAGTAGAAAAGGTGAATTTCAGAAGTGGGGTAAAATAATTGGAAGAATTGTCAAAGAGGGACAATGAAGAAGAAATGGAAAACGAACACCGTGGAAAAATGTAGAATTTTGGGTTTCGGGAAGTGGAATTGAGGATAGGGTCCTCAAAGAAGGAATATGTAGAATGGTAATATAGGGGTTACATTGAAGTTTCAACGTAAACAGAGCTAAACCAAAGAAGATATGGCTAAAAAAAAGAAATTTATACTTTTATTTCCTAAAGAAATGATATGTGCTGGTGCTAGAAAGTTATGCTTTATCAACTTGAAATGGAGCAAATGATCTATGACGGTTCTTGAATTCTGTGCATTATCAAGTGCAAATAGATATGGACCCCAGGTATACTCATCTTCCTAAAGGTTCACAAGATTCACTCGGCCACCAAGGCTGTCTGAAGGAATGCGTATTGGGGTAGTACACCTCACTCCACAGTGCAGGTAAAATTGTTAACCGCTTGGCTATTAACGACAACTCTTTGTTTTTTCTCATGGATGGGAATCTAGTCAATCCAGTGGAGGTCATTTCCATTTTTTCTTGGCAGGTCCTCTCAATGGCCAACTACTTCGGGGTTCCTGTGGTACTCCTCACAATGAGTTTTTGGGCTATGCCCAAGTACTTCCCATAGTTAATCGGATATGGTTTATTCCATAATCCAAATGAATAATACCATTGTAAGAAGAAGAACTACTTCAATAATCATAGTGCCAAAGAAAATGTGGCAGAAATACCACCCAATGCCCAAAACCCTGTTATTAGAGCTAGGGTTTTGAGATGAAAGTTTTAAAATGAGAATAACCCGATCTATATTGCTCAGAATTGCTATCATATCTGTTTCTTGAAATAGAAAAACCACTCTACTTCTACCCACACAATCAGAATAGAAATATGGGTACCCAGTCAAAATATTTTTACTCTACAATTTCCGTGGTTGTCACCGAAATTCTGAAAATTGCTGATTTTAATTCTGCGATATCGCCACTTCCAGAACTCCAAATGAGATGAGTTTTTTTTTGAAACTGCGTATTTTTTTAAGATAAATTCAGATATGCAACTTGTTTCTTCTATTTCTATGCATAAAGTTTCATAAATTGATCTAAAATTCTCCATCCAGTTTTTCCCCTTCCCCCACCACCCAAAAAAAAGAAAAAAAATTCCACTTGTGCCAAGGAAAGTGATCTGATACCAGATGTGGAGAACCTTCTGCAATAAACAATGATAATGCATGATATAATAGAAATATTGGAGCACAAAATATATTTTATTGATCGTAGGACACTTTGAGGGGGAAACCTCCTTTGAGCAATCTCAATACAAAATAACTCTTCGATGATTTCATTTTCCTCAACACTTACTTATATACTAAGTATAATATAAACAAGTATTACTCCCCATGAATGTGGGATAATACAACATACCAACTAGATGAATTAACATCAACTATTAAACCCCATGAATGTGGGATAATACAACATACTAACGGGACGACTTACAAAGCACATGCATCCAATAAAATATACTTAACAAAATAAAGAGGAGGGTTCACACGGGTTCTTAACATGTTTTTCATGTGATGTGAATTGATGATTCTGAGAGACCTTGGTTGTAATCCCTTCAATGTGTTTTTTTTTCCATTGTCTAAAAATTGCATCCAAAGTTCATCAAAATCCCATAAGATGGGTCTAAGTGTGCATAACCATTGAGCACCCAAAACCACATCACATCTGCCTAAGGGAAAGTCAAACATGTTAGAGTGCAGGATATAATATCTATTAAAGATACACACATTGTGACACTTCCCATTGAAAGGTAAGGTGCCCCCATTGGAAATTGTGACTTCAAAGCTGGAGTAAGGATGGACAAAAAAATCATCTTGTTTGGTGATCCAAGGGTCAGTGAAGTTATGAATGCTAACATAATCAATGATTATTATAAGAGGAATCTTCTTGATTAAACCCTTGACCCACATGTTTTGTGGGGTGGTAACTTTGGATAATGTATGGAGATATATCTTTGGGTGGTTGTCCTGAGAAGGAGGGTCAATATGCTGCTGCTAAATGTCGACATGATCATCTACTGGATCTTGAGCATCTTCACAAATTTTAGGCGTAGGCAGAGAATACACATCCAATAGATAGAGATTTTGCTCAGCACATCTATTCCCTCAGGTGAATTTCTCATCACAATTATAACAAAGCCATTTTGTCTATGTGCCCACATCTTGGCCTCAAACAAATGCTTGATAGGATTGGTTCTAGGAGTTTTTGTGATTGGAGGTCTTTGAGAAACCATATTTTTGAATGGAATAAAAGTGGATTTGGAGCCCTATTGAGCTATGATATTGTCCTCTGCCAACTTAGCAAACCCTAAGGATTTCATCATTATTCTAGGACAAAACATGTTAACCTCGAATCGGGTTTCATCCTTTAGACCACTAATAAAACAAATCCTATAGAATGAATTAGACAATCCTTTTGTGTGATTGGCCAGTTTCTCAAATTATGTCTAATACTCTCTCACAATGCTAGGTTGGTGAATTTTAGTGAGTGCTCTTGTAAAGTCATCAAAAGCACTAGGTTGAAATCATTTTAAAAGGTGTTGGAAAAAATCTTTCCATTTTGGCTCTTCATGAGCCTTGATGTACCAACGAAAGCATTACATTGCTTCATGTTCGAATTGAAAGGATGCAAGTGGGGATTTGTTGACATAAAGAGTGTTATGAAAAATTGAATATTTTTCTTTCCTGTATTGTGATAATTGAATCACAGATGGATCTAGGAGCCAAATAAACTCTCACAATTCACTATGGTTCATAAAACATGCACAAAATAGTTGAAAGACTGAAATCTACATACACATATGAAGTAAATAATGGATATTATTAAGACTGTCCAACATGTAACTATGTCTGGAACTGATATATAATACAATACAGAAAAATTGTTTGGCCTTGGAGGCCATGTGAATGCATACAAGTGTCATCTCAAAATTTTACCCGCAAACCCCCCTAGGTGGACCTGTTTGTGCCAGAAATTGTTCCTAAGGCTAGGGGAACAAGCCAACACAATCTCAAGAGAAAATCTCAATTCAAACTAGGGTTTAGGGTTTTTGTTTTAAATTTTTTTGTCATAAACATCAAGAGCATATAGGGAATACATTCATCAGATAAGCAACAACTAAATCAAACACAATCACTGATAAAGATGCATATATATCATAAAAGTCTAACAAAAATCCTGTATTGAAGTTTACACATAATGGACAAGCACTGCTAGAAAACACACATTAACCAGCACTGAAAATGTCAATTAAGAAGCTAAACAAACTCACAGTAAAGCCAACACAGACAGAAAGTAGGGTAAAGAGTCATATATCCATAGTTTCATCAGTAAATGTACAAGAGAGTCACAACACTTATCTTTGAACAAGCCTGAAAGTATGATAGCCCACAGACCTCCTGATGCTCCAGAAAAATTAGAACCTTTAAAATGTCTTTCCAACTCTCCTAAATAGCTATCCTCCTCAAAAACAGTTAGGTTTTACCTTCTAAACTGCCTCCATCGAATCCCTAAAGTAAGTAAGGTAAAAAGTGATTTTTTTACAAAATTACATACTTGCTAAAAATAGCAATGTTTAACAAAACTGTTTATCAAAAACTAATCACTAACTAAAAAATGATTCATAACTTCTTTGATGCTTTTACAAGCAAATCAATGCCATCAAGCCTTCGAGGCCTTTTTCTAGCTCCTTCATGCTTTTCTTCTAGCCTGTTTATCTTCTGGTGCAAAGCTTCATTTTCTTGCTGCAGCTGCTCCACAGTTTTCTCTGGCTCTATGGTGTACCTGTTAGTAGCTAATTTCCCTTTCAACACCTCTCTAGATACTTCAGATAACTGTAAAAAGTGATGATGTACATCCTGCAATTCCTCCACCAGCTCCTTGTTGACCTTGAACAGATTGTCATTGGTCTCCTGAAGCTGCTTCACCTGCTGTTTGTATATTTGAATTTTTCCTTGTAGGCTTTCTTCCTCACTAGGGTTTTCCAGTACCTTTGGCTCCTGCATCAAAAGATCTGAATAATCAACCTGAACAACAGCTTCTTCTATAATACCTGCTTGCTTCAGTATGGCCTCATCTTCTTCATCCCATCCCTGTTTTTCAAAGTCCCATGCATTTGCTTTTTCTTCTTCCTGTTGTTTGATAATTTTATCTCTTATTTCAACTATTATTTCTGATAATTTAGGAGCAGGTTGGCATACTTCATTTGCTAATTGTGATTTTTCTGTACCTGCAGGTTTAGAAGAAGAAAAAGGCTTAACTGATGTCTTCTTTTTGCTGTTACTGTCCTGCTGAAAACTTTATGCTCTTTCACTGGAAGAAGAATTGATTAACACTGCTTCTTGCTTGGAATCTAGTTTAGGGTTGAGGAGTTTCTTCATGTTCCACCTGAATTTGTTTGTAGGCCTGGTTCTAAGATTTCTGTTTGTAGTGACACTTTTCTTCTTTTTCCTCTTAGGTTTTATTGATTTGTTCCTTGAAGTAGGTAAATCTTCCAATGCTTCTGTACTTGGTTCAGTCATGATAACCTGCTGCTCATCCTCCAACAGATACCCTTCATCTTCAGATATGATGGTAAGGGGGCTTCTAGGTTTATTTTGTAATTCTTCTTTAAAAGTGGCAGCTTTCTCCATGTCAACAGTGCCAGCTTGCTCAAAAGTAACAGCTTTTTCCATGTCAACAGTCAAACCAGGCTGTACCTCCTTATCTGCAAACAATGTATATTTGGCTTTAGGATACTTTGAATCCACTTTGAACTGACTGTCACCCTGTGCATGTTCTGAGACTTGCTCAGTCACCTTCTTGACCTTAATCTCACCCTTGCTGGTAGATGTGATTGAATGACCCAGCTTTTTTATCATCACCTTACCTTTGTCAGTTTCTCTTTTGGGTTATTGGTCTTCTTTTTGAGGATGAATGTCAGACCAAAATAAGAAGAAATCCCAATTCCTTCCCTCATGCTGTAGCACTGTAGTAATAATTAGTTTAATAAGGCCATGATGAAACAGTGACTGTGAGGTGTGATCATCTTGATCCTTTATTTTGCTTGCCATCTTCTGCAGGCTTTTCAGGAAAAAGAAAGGCAAATTCATTTTAGACACCCCTACTAAGTGCTGCAGGAATCTGAAATGGTACCTAAAGACAAAGGAGTACCTTCCTTCACAAGTCACATAACTTTGAAGGATTCTTAAAGGCTCAATCCACTCCTTTCTAAAGTTTTGAATGGGGATCCCTTTGCTCCAGTTAGGAATGACATTAGGCAGTAAATATCTTTGAGGGTCAAATTCAAAAGGAGATTTCTTAAACCAATGTTCTCCTTCATTCTTGATTTCAGTAGGTTCTGATATCAATTCCACAGTTAACTTAAATCTCAATGCATCCATCATGAGCATGTCCTCCTTAAGTCCTTTGGCAAACCTGCAAGAAACCTGAGAATTAAAACCATCAATTTTCTTGAAAAAGCTCAACCACCCTGCCTGCTGAAACATCTCTGCACAGTCTGGAAGTTTTTGGACCCAAGTTAGGTCTGAGGGTTCTACTCTATTTATCTTCCCACTTTTTCCCATAGTTTCCCTTCAACTGATAGAAAACAATATAGTTTAATGATCCAGAAATGCTTAGAAATTAGCTTGCTGTTGTTTGACCACCTTCTCACTCTGCTAGGTATCCCTGTACAGGCTTGCAGTGTCAGTTTTAACCTGAGTCAATCATATAATTCAGTTCATGGATAAATACAGCATGAGATCAAGTTAAACATTGATGAAAGCTGTTATAAGGACCATATAGCTCTGCTCAAACTTCAAACTACACCCTCATGCACAATTTCGAACTGTTAGGGTACATGTACCAATCAAATTTTTGGTTTTAGGGTTGAGTACAAACAGTCTTCTGTGTCTTCAAACAGAAACTCCTTTCTTATGACAAACTGTTTTGTACATTTCACAATGGTAGTGCAATGTTCAGAGTACTTAAAGGCAAATGGAGAACTTGTGGATATGGTACATTAAAGCTCCACTCAAATGCCTGCATCCAAAAACATCAATACAACTTCATCTGAAACCCTAATACTCCCAGTGCTTCATATAAGGTCACCCATATGCTCATCAAATCAAACTGAACTGTCAGCAATAAAAGAAGGGACAAATACACCAGTGTTTGCCAAAATCTGTATCCTAGCCCCAAACTGTCACCAAATCCTGTACATGTTGCTTGTATGTCTTGTAATCATTCAGGACTGGTTCTTCTTGCAAATGATTTCACATCTCATAATAAATTCAGAAGTTTACAAACCACTCAAATAGAACAGCAAAACAACCTCTGTATGAAAATTAGCATAACCAGTCAATATAGAAATCCTGTACATGCTGATTTCTGAAAATGCTGGTTCATATTGGCATTATGTTAAAAACAAAACTCCATTCAAGCAGCTCTTTATAATCACCATGTGTCCTCACCAGAGTTTCAAGTATATGGGAGCACAAATTATAACTTTCTTCCTTCAGACAATCACTCAATTTCACAGGCTGGCTGTTTTAAATTCAAAGGCTTTTAGTGCTCTGTTCCTTC
>LPNX010882470.1:199869-221501 GCA_001517045.1 Pseudotsuga menziesii
GCGATTTTCTTGTAGCGCCTCCTTCATTAACTTTTTCACCAGCGCTACAAGAATCTTTCTTGAGCTAATTTATCACAATTTTACAGCTTTTTGATAAATTTTCGAATGTTTAGAGCTTTATAAGGCTTAAAGAACAAGTGTGCTTGATCTCAAAACATATTATTAATTCAACCCTTGAATATAAACCCTCTTTATCCCTTTCAAAAAATCTAAAAAGACTATTAAAAAGACAAATAAAATCTAAAGAAAATGTGCTCAAAAACTATTAAAAACTAATAAATCACCAATAGACTCTCCAAAAAGACCAAAACTGAGAAGTAATCAAACCTATGATTGAAGGTGAAACCAAAACAAACCTAAATTGAAGAAAACAAACCAAAATGGAGAGAAAAAATTACTGACATAACAGGACCAATGAGCCTCCTAATCATCCCAAACAGTCACGAATGCATGTATGAACATAGGAAAGGCATGTTGGAACATTAATGAATGTATGAAAGGTGTGGGTGAGCACATGGGTGAGTGGGAGTGGCTCTAGGAGTGAAATAAATTCTCAAAACATTCCAAAAACCACCTAAACCAAGCACTAGTGCCTCAACTTGGACCAAATGCATGAAATTGGGGAAGGGGAGCACATGCTGGTTCACTATCATAAATGTGGGCTTTTGGGTTGTTAGAATGATCAACCTAGAGCACCTCAACTATGCAGAATGATCAACTAGGAGTGCCTCAACCATCATAAATGTCAATTTCCCTAAGTCTAAACCATAGAAAATACTGCATGGAAGCAAATAAATGTGTCTAACATATAAGACTATGGTAATAGGGTCTATTATTGATCTAACACCCCCCATTAATCCTTAATTAGTATAGTTTATGCAAAAATATCATGGAGGCCTTGACAACAAAGGCTCAAGTCACCTCATACAACAAAAAAACTTATTTGTCCATAGAAACAAGGTAAGGAGGACAACCACATGGGAACAAAACCTCCCCTAAAAATTGGACATGGAGCCAAAAATATGAAAGTGAATGGTATTCATCACCATGCATCCCCACTCCAATAAGGGATCTCATATTGGTGAAGGTATTCTCTGTGAAGCACTTGGTGAAAATGTCAGCAGTTTTCTCTATAGATGGGAAATACTGTAAGGCTATCACCTGATCATCTTCTGAGCTCCAGATGTAGTGCATGTGTATCTCAATGTGTTTGGTCCTCTATATCTACACTAGATATATGTAAATATTGATTTCACTTTGATCATCACACCAAATGACTATGGGTGAATCAAATGCAACTTCAAGTTCCCAAAGAATATCTTACAACCACACGCATTGTGTAGTTACATTCATTGCTCCTATGTACTCGGCCTCAGCTAAAGAAAGGGAGATGGTGTGTTGTTTCTTACTTTACCGGAATATGGGACCTTGTTCTAGCATGAATACATAACCCAAAGTGGAATTCCTATCATTGGGATCACCATCCCAATTAGAATTAGAAAATCCCACTATTTCTAGTGGAGAACCAACAACATGGTGCATCTTGAAGAGTCTGGTTCCTTGTACATAGTGAAGGATCCTATTGGTTACCTTCTAATGGATCTCATGATTTTTCTGCATATATATGATACAACAGCTACAACATCTGTTGAATTGGGTCAAGAATGAGTAAGATACAACAAACTCTCGACTAGATGTCTATACAACGAGTTGTTCACCAATGGAGAGTCACCAAATTCACTTAGTTTGATACCGGAAAGGAATGTGTTGGTAGGAAGTTTTGAGGATAAGTAGCTGTGAAGCACTGAGGATGATGTGCAAGGTCAAATATGGCACGTAAGGTAAAGTACAGGGTGGATTGACCATATTTTATAGTTTTTTGGTCATCTTTTGTAGATTTTGGTTATTATTTTGTAGTTTTTGGTCTAAGTAGTTAGGAAGTTGATAAAAGTGGACCATGTTGTAAAATGAAAAAGCCTATAAGTAGAGATAATATTGTAAATGTTGAGGGATCTATATTTGGATGCACAATATGAACAGTTGAACTGTTTTGAGAACCTGTGGTTTTGATGCGGAAGTAATATGACATGGCTGAGACTTGATGGAAACACTGTGTCTTTTGCATCTTTCTATTTTCCTATGATACGATGTGAATGGATTAATACCGTAATGTGATGCTTCTTTTTGAATGATGTGCTATTTTCATGTTTTAAGTTATGTTATGATGATTGATCTTTTTAGAAGTAATTGTATTGTTGCGATTAGAATGTTTTAATGCGATCTGATGATTGATGGCACAAGATTTGTAATGATAACGAACCAATGCTTGAATATGTGATGTAATTTTGCGATAGTGAACCGTAGATGTGAAAACCCCTCCTTCTTACTGTGGAAATGTGGTTCTGATAGTTCTCCCTTGAACATCTGGGGTGAGACCTCATTTGCTCCATAGGTGTTGCCAGAGAGGATAAAACCTGTCTGGGAGGGTGCTCATGGAGATCGTTGAGTTAAGGGTGTCAACAGAGAGTGAACCCCTGTCGATGGATCTGTGTCAACAAATGGTTCCATTGTCAGGACCATAGTGCATAGATAAGGAGGATAATGTCGTGGCATCTGAGAAGACTAGAGATTCAAGATTAGTTCAACCAGAAGGCTCAGGAATACCCGATAGAGGAAAATCAAAACCCTGGGTTGATGACATAATAGTGGTTGGGAAGGTACCTATATTCTAATCTCCAAGAATACTTTGTCTCTAAGTTTTTGATCATCTTGTATGAGTGGCTAGTGCATTTAACCTATCAAAAGACAAATTTTCAAGGTGGTGGACCCACTTGTTGGACCCCTGAGTTGATCCAGCAGCTGCATGAAGTAGATAATAGAGCTTCAAGGGATATTAAAGTATGGCATGGAATCATATTGGAAGGATACATCAATGAGTTTGTAGTTAGCATAGTTTAGCCTTACAGCAACACAAAAAGAGATTTCTTTAAAGGACCAAGAGGTAGGTTTCTGTTATCTTTGCAATTGTCGATTAAGATGCTCATCTGTGAAAAAGGCATACTAAAGATGAACTTTGACGAGTATATCCTTGGTGTGCGGAGGCAGTGGATACCACAAATATGAGGGTTGGATGGAATGATATGGGGTAGATGGATGGGATTTACAATGATATTGTGAGGGAAGCCGAGGAAGGAAGTGGCCTTCTGTGAAGTGGAGTAAGGTTTTGACAAGAGAAGAGGTAGAGGACTGGGGAGAGCCCTGTTGTGACCGAGATAAGAGGCTATGATAGAATATAACAAGGGATGAAGTGGACCTACAATGATGAAGGATATGACCAAGCTACTCCCGATCCTAAGGAAATACCAACCCCAAGAAACAATGTACCGACACCTATGTGCACTACGCCGCACTCAGGAAGAAATACTAGCTCAACACCAAACTATGCGACATGTCATCAACACTCTAATAGTAGTGGATCAATGAACATAGGAATAAGGCCCAGGATGGTGGGTGATGATGTAAAGTTACCTCTGTTTCATGGGAACGAGACCAAGGATCCCAAACAATACTGGTTTCTATGCAAATCAATTTGGACTGTAAAGCAGGCTCATGATCATGATGTTAAGAAAGGTTAGTTGGAGACAGCCTTTCAATTTCATGCACTAGATTGGTACATGAAGTTTTTTCAAGTTCCTGCAAGAACTCCAATGAAGACTCTAGAAGAGATCAGAGCAGGATTGATCGAAGTCTTCAGAAATCCAAGTCTGAGACACAATATATCACATAGTTAAAAGAGATTGAGCATATTCAAATGAATTTGTATGGGATTTTGATTAGTGATTCAAGTTGATGATGGAGAAGTTCAGTTTTGGGATGAGTGATGTGCAACAAAAGCAGTGGTTCATCCCAGTGTTAGTACCACATATGAGGATGCCCTTGATGCAACAAAATATTATGACATAGAGTGAGGATTCGAAGATTGCGATGAAACTGGAAGCTTCATCTATTGGAAACATTGGAGTTGGTATGAATCATATTCAAACACAACTCATGATCCTGATGATCCAAATGCAAGATATTAAGAAAGGAAGAGAGCATCGCAAATAAATATAGTGTACTTGATCTCATGCAGTAAGGATCAATGCCCATATTTCTAGGATTATCTATTTTTGGGAGCTCCAAATATATTGAGTCATGGTGGCATGCCATGGTGTCACATTTGTCAATTTCATGGACATCAACATGAATACTACGTGTACATGGTATCGAAGCCAACAAATTTGTACTCCATGTTTTGTCAATTTGTTGGGCATGAGGATAAGGATTGTCGAGCATATGATTTACTCCAGGAGATGATGATGGATGCATATTACATGAAGGGAGAAGACCATCGACTGACAGAGAGTCCACCACCGCAGCAACAACCGCAGGTGGTAAAACTATAGACACAATCGAAGTTTGTACCACAGCCGCAACTACAACCACCATTTGTTCCACCATCGACACATTACAACCAGATTTCATATGCTTTGCAATAGCTACAGTATACTTAGGTGTCATATACACAACCACAATATGTGCAACCACAGCTGAATCCCCTACCACAACTAGAAGTTCAATCAACCACAATATCAACAACAAGGAGGTTTTCACTGAGGATTCCGAGGAGGACGAGGTGGGGGTTTTGGTCGAGGAGGAATATGAGGTCGTGGACCTATGTAATGTTATAATTGTGGGGTACTGGGGCATTATCAGAGAGATTGTCCAAACCTACAAGTACAGTGTACTTGTTGTATCGCTGCGGATCACATTGTTGAGGATTATCCGCAACTCATCGCAAAGTGGAAAGCAAGGAACACTCTACATATAGAGAACTAGAATCAGAACCAAAACAAGAATTAAAATCAAAATGCAAACTAGTCAGTGAATCCATGACCAAAGTAGAACCAAGGACCAATAGTTACAAATATTTCAACAGAACCCAGAGTTCAGTATGCTGATGTTGCTGTCATTACTCACAGAGGTGCGACGACAAGAAACTATAGCATGATTCCAAAAGTATAGTTGGATGGAAAGAAGAAGGTGCAATTTGATGCCAACACTGGGAGAGACACATTATTTGAAGCACACGATGTGATAAGAAGAGATTTGGGTAAGCTGTCTATTTATGAAAAGCCACCTATTTTTTATTCAACTTTGGTAGCAGGACCATCATGGCATCATGGTACCTTGTAGAACTTCTTTGAATGTTGTCTATCACTGGAAAAATACCTTGATGCCCTCACCGATATTGTGACTCTATTGCATCGACCAGATAAGGGGCATAGGGAGTTTGTTGTGAACTCCTTGCATAAGAAGAAAACTAGGAAAGGAATGAGAATGAATATCCACATTGGGGATTACGAGATAGATTCAATTATCTTGGATATAGGGCCAGATGTCAACATTCTAAAAAAGAATACATGATAGAAAATGGGGATCCCATAGTTGGTTTGGTCCCCCATACAGCTACGAATGGCTAACCAAGTCAGAGTGGCACCAATTGGGTGAGTTCCGCATCTAGCCCTAGAAGTCGAAGGAATGAAGACTTACATAGACTTCAATGTTATTGAGATTGTTGATGGTAGAATCTCATATCCCACACTGCTGGGGATTTGATGGGATAACAACATCTTGGCATTGATCAATTTCAATAAACGCATGATGACCTTTGAGAACTACGACATCAAAGTCATAGCTCCGATGGATCCAAATGAAGGAAGGAAGTATGTTGAACCAGTTAAGGAAGTTTTTTTAGGGGGATGGGACCATGTGTACAACATCTCATAATACTATGTCCAACCTACTATTGATGGAGAGCTGGTCTAGTGAATCTCTAGCTCGACATCTTCATATTCAGATGATGCCTTATATAACTGGCAGAATCAAATGCATGAGGTATCAATTCCAAAGTGTGGCATAATTAATCAGTGGCTACGACAAGTCGCAACATAGATTGTTGAGTTTCCAACCTATGAGGAACTTCCTAATTTTAATGAATTTATGGTTTATTTTGAATATAGGGTGTCAGAACCACAGAAGTTGTTGGCGTTGGATGTAGTATTGAAGGCTAGTCCAACACGGTGGTGGGAGACACATAAGACTTCAATTAGTGGATGTTCACTTTGTCGTAGGTTTATGGATTTTTTCTTTGGTGAAACAGAACAATATCAAGTGGACATGTATGATGGGAGGAATAATCCCAACGATCATTTGATTGCATGTCAGACCAGTGGGTGTCACGACCAAAGAATGAGTGGGTACATTCTTTTGTGCACATGTTGGATGAAATATCACGACAATGGTATGTATCAGCTGAGCTTTGCAAATAAATTATGACATGTGAAGAGTAGTCAATTTGCTTTAGTCACACCTTCAACTTTGCAGATTCTAATCTGGTGATTCAAAGTGCACTTCACAATATCTGTGATGTTGTTTTAAAGGTAGTCCCAATCGCATATTCGGGAGACCCAGATGATGCACCAATGATGGAGTGCTACAACGTAAAAAAAGGTCATGATGATGGTGATGATCCAAGTAACATCAATATTCCATAATATGAATATAGTCGAGATATTGTGGCACGAGACATGCCGATAGAAAAAGTTCAACGACCCTTAAATATTTGAAAGGTAATCATTGGGACAAAGGAGGGCCGAGGCACCAAATTCTACAAATATTGGATACTATTGGGATGAAGAAATCATGGCGAACATCATTGATCTATTGCATGAGTTTCAAGGTTTGTTTCCAAAAACGTTTTATGAAATGAAGGGGATTTTGGGAGATTTAGTGGAAATGAAAATCCCATTAAATCCAGATGCGAAGCATCTGAAGCAGTGGTCGTATCGCCTAAATCCATGATACAAGGAGAGAGTAAAAGCTAAGCTCGACAGAATTCTAGATGCTAGAATCATATAACTAGTTGAGGAATCAGTGTGGATGAGTCCTATGGTTGTACAAGATAAGAAGATAGGCGAGGTTCAAATTTGTGTTGATCTTAGGAATTTGAATGACATGTTCCTTCATGATTTGTTTCTGACATAGTTCACTGATGAACTATTGGAGGGAGTAGGAGGTCAAGAAATCTATTCATTCACAAATGGATTTTTTGGCTATCACTAGATCAATATCGTGAAAGAGGATCGACATAAGACAACATTTTTTACTAATTGGGGATGCTTTTAGTACATGGTGATGCCATTTGGACTCAAGAATGCACCTGCGATATTCTCTGGGATTGTAGTTGTTCCATTCAAGGATTTCATACAGAATTTTTTAGGAGTCTACATGGATGAGTGTACAATGTTAGCACCCTATATTTTTCTTGTGGTTGTTGCAGGAAGTCACATGGGTAACCATTTCAACCAAATTTGTACTGTATTCTAGCCAATACAGTTATAGAGGGCTCTCTCTTGTCATAGAGGAAAGAAACACATATATATAAAGCTTTGGAGAGCTTGCAGAAGGATAGATTTATTTTGGTAACAAGGTGTTGATAGATTAAAAAATGGTAGAACAGACAGACAAGAAGATCATTGGGCCATGGAGTCAAATCCCGAATAAATTAAGGGTCTTATAGAAAAATGAGAAAGGGAATTTCCTTTATATTCTAAGGAAAAGTAAGTAGCACAAATAGTCGAATATCTTGAAGGGGTGGTAAGGGGGAAAGAAAAAAAAATCCTATAAAAACAAGAGGAACCTATATGTGGATGAATCTCTTGCAACACCTTTAGTAGAATAAATAGCAAAGGCTAGTGTCTGTAGTGGAGCATACGAGATGAATTCCAAAGAATTTACCAAAACACAATAACAAATGCAGTGTCTGATATAGGAGCACTTAATTGAGAGTGAATTCCTTGTATAATAATATAGAGTGCATTAGCAGAAACACACCAAAATGAAAATGATAAATAGGAAACATAGACTGAATGAAACCGCCGTGATGAATCTAAAAAATGTAGGAGCATATTTCTCATTAATACTTCCAAGAGAGTTATAGAGACAAAATGAGAGCAGAATTATTTCTGGATGATAAATCCAACTTTTTCCTCATCAATTGAGGTCTTATTTATAGTGTCATGGCTCTTGGGACCAACCCCAAAACCGAGCTCAATTTTGTTACAAAAACTAGGAATCAAATCCTGGATCATTGTTATATTTGTATCATTTAAGCAATGTGATATTAGGATCTTATCTGAGAGAATAACATGCACAACAATAAACATAAGAGACAAGAGACACAAAGAATTTTCCTCAGGGAAACCATAAAGGAAAAAACCCTACAACTTCCTCAGAGATAGAATGAGCACCAATGGAAGAAGTAAAACCCAAAGACAGAAATGATGATCTCCAATAGTGTTGTTTTTTCAACACTAAGCTAGCATATCATTAGGATCTTTAACTGAGAGAAAAACAAGCACAACAATCAAACACAAGATACAATGAACACAATGTTTTTCCTTAGGGAAACTATAAATGAGAAAACCCCGCAACTTCCTCAAGGATAGAATCAGCACCAAAGTGAAACCCAAAAATAGTAAGACAATCTCCCGATAGCAGTAAGCTCTTTCCTCTAGCCCCAGTGTATTTCTCTTCCTCAACTATGTGCTACACTTGAGTGTGTATGAGTTGTGTGCTAAATAGAGAGTCCATATCTCTATTTATACTAATCTCGACATGAATAAAACCCTTCGAGGGCCGACTTCACTAGGTGAGTCTAATAACCCTAGTGCCTTGGAACTACGGGGACTTTAACCCTTAGACAATAGGAGGGTTACCCACAATTATTTGACATGACTTGTTTACATTATATATTCTTTCGATAGGAACATTGGGGCATGACATGACACAAGAACATCCTGAAATAAACATTGGGTTACAATACATAAGAAATACAAGTAAATACATTCCGAAGTTACAATTACATCAACACTCCCTCTTAACTAGGAAGGTATTCTCTCGACACAATTTTCATCACTGGTCTCCTTCTCTGGATATTATTGTCATCTGCATTCTTCAAGTCTTATTCATATTCTTAGTATTCTTTGTCTTCAAGTCATCTTCATCTCTGGATCTGGATCGTCACTCAATCTGGATCATCATCACTGGATCTAGATCATCACTCGATCTGGATCATCATCATTGGATCTGGATCATCATCACTGGATCTGGATCATCACTCGATCTGGATCATCATCATTGGATCTAGATCATCACTTGATCTAGATCATATTTGGAGCATCATATTTGGATCTAGATCATCTCTCGATCTGGATCATCAATACTGAATCTTCATAGGTTCTATCTCATGATTCTTCTCATCATAGGAAGTTCTACAGAGCCAGCCCCTTTTCATGCTGGATGTAGGCCTAGCCAACATGTAGGTTTTTTCCTAGCACTTACATCTGATCATGTAGGAACTAATCCTATAATCATATTATAAAGTCACACCCAACACTCACATCTGATCATGTGGTAGCATAGCCCAAAACCTTGTCAGAAAGGCCCAACACTTACATCTGATCAACCAATGATCGAAGAAAGGCCCAACACTTACACTTGGCCATGTGAGGAACCGATCCTCCATTCCAAAAGGCTCATGCACTTACATCTGATCAACCAATGATCAAAGAAAGGAACTACACTTACATCTGATCAACGAATGATCAAAGAAAGGCACAACACTTATATCTGATCAACACATGATCGAAGAAAGGATCAACACTTATATTTGATTAGCACATGATCGAAGAAAGGATCTGCACTTACATTCGACACATACAAGGAACCAATCCATCTGCATGTTTGAAAAGGTGTGCACTCACATCTGATCCTATAAGAACCAATCCTATCATCATATCCAAATGGCCCCCAGTCCTATACTGAGCTACTTGGTAACTGACCAGGTGCTTCCAGTCTCCAGGAGAATGGCAGTTTCCCTTACATTTGTCCGACTCAACAGAATGGCCAACACTCAGATCTGACATGGAAGGAACCAATTCTCTCACCATGATAGAATGGCTCAGCCCTTATATCTGACCTACTCATCAGAATGGCTCTGGATCTTAGCACTCACATCTGACATGGAAGGAACCAATCCTCTCACCATGACAGAATGGATCAACCCTTACATATGACCATGGAAGGAACCAATCCTCTCACCATGTCAGAATGGCTATGGGACTAATCACTTTCCCTTGGAGGAAACCTCTATCTAGAGAACACCAAGCTTCTCCCTGAAGTACTTGGACTTCACCCTAGCCAATGGCTTCATCAATACATCAACTATCTATTCCTTCGTTGCAACATACTGGAGCTTCAGTGCTTCCTTCTGCGCCATATCCCTGATATAGTGATATTTGATCTTGATATGCTTCGACTTGTCATGGAACACTAGATTCTCTGAAAACTTTATGCAACTTTGGTTGTCACAATGTATACAAGTAGCATCCATTTGGAGATCAAATAAATTAGATAGTAGCTTCGATAGCCATACTGCCTCACAACTAGCTGAACAAGCTATGACATACTTTGCTTCAGCTGTACTCAATGCCACATAGGATTGCTTCCTACTAAACCAAGAGATCACACCTGATCCCATACTAAACCAACAACCTAAAGTTATTTTCCTATTGATGGCACTACCTGCCCAATCTGAATCAACATAACCCTCCAGGTTAATCTTCTGATTCGCCTCGCACTTGATCCCATAATCAATTGTACCCCTTAGGTACCTCAGAATGTGCTTTGCAGCAATCAAGTGAACATGTCTCAAATTTGTCAAGAATTGGCTCAAGGTGTTCACAGCAAAGCAAATGTCTACTCTCATGTTCTTCAGGTACATCAAGGACCCAATCATCTGACGATACATCTGGCATCAACTGTCTCTAATGAAGCATCACTCAATAGCTTTAGGTTCGATGCCATAGGTGTGGCCATAGCCTTGCAATCCATCATCCCAAACCTCTTCAGGATCTCTACTGCATACTTCCTTTGTCCAAGGGAGATTCCATCTACATTCTGCCACACCTCCATACCTAGAAAATAATGCATCATACCCAAGTTCTTCATTTTGAACCCTATAATAAGCTTTCTCTTCATATCAACAATCAACCCATCCATCCCCATTCCAAATAGATCGTCTACATATAGTAGAATCATCACTGGGTTGTCATCTTCAAACTTGTAGTAAAGGTTGGAATCTTCTTTACTCTTGGTAAAGCCCAAACTGGATAGAAAGCTATCATTTCTATTATACCATGTCTTAGGTGCCTGTTTCAAACTGTACAGGGCCTTCTTCAATCTACACACATGAGACTCTTTGTCATGTGTCTTAAAATCAAGTGGTTGTTCTACATACACTTCCTCTTGCACTACACCATTCAAGAAAGAAGTCTTGACATCCATTTGGTGTGTCTTCCTTTTAATTACTACAACCAATGCAAGTACTTTTCTGATGGAAGTGTATCTGGCCACAGGAGCAAAGGTTTCTTCATAATCTATTCCTTCCTTCTGTGAGAAGCCACGAGCCACAAATCTTGCCTTATATTTTTCAATGCCACCATCTGCAGCATCTTGATCTTGTAGATCCATTTGGAAGTTACAATTGACTTCCCTTCTGGTCTTGGGAAAACATCCTAAACATCATTCTTCATGATTGATTGATACTCTTCAATCATAGCATCCTTCCATTCTTTCTGTTCTGCCGCTTCTTCATAGTTGGAAGGTTCTTTATTGATAACATCGCATAGTAAAGCTACATATCTGGAACAAGATCTGGTTCTCTTTCTTTCTCTGTTATTCTCTTCTGGAGCCCCATATCTTTCTGTACCTTAGATAATTTCTCGTACCCAAGTAGGTTTCCTCTTGTGAGGATTCTTCTCCTAAGGTGGATCTAGAGGTCTTTGTGGTTCTTCAAATTCTCGATCTTCTTCTTGAATTTCTTCATTCATGGTTGTATCATGAATTTTGGGTGCTTCTGCTTCTTCAATTTCTTTAGCAGGTCTCTTTATAGATTTGTTGTAAGCTGTTTCTTCATCAAATGTTACATCCCTGGTGATGTCGATCTTCTTGTATCCTAGGAAATATATTCTGTAAGCCTTAGAGATTTCAAAGTATCCCACAAATATACCCTTCTTTCCTGAAGGATCTAGTTTTGTTCTCTTTTCTTTTGGTATGTGTATGTACATTGGACAACCCAATATTTTGAGATGGATGACTTTTGGTTTCTTGTCAGAGAAGACTTCTTCAGGAGTCTTGTTCTCGAGTACTCTATGTGGAGTACGGTTTTGTACATACACTGCTGTTCTAGCTGCTTCTAACCATAGATGCATAGGAAGATCTTGATCATGAAGCATTGCTCTTGCAACTTCCATGATGGTTCTATTCTTCTTTTCTGCAACCCCATTCTGTTGTGGATTATAAGGAGTGGACAACTCCCTCTTGATCCCTGATTCTTCACATAAGTCTTTGAATTCATTTGATGTGGATTCTCTGCCATTATCTGATTGAAAGGTCTTGATCTTCTTTTCTGTGTGATTCTCGATCAAGGCTTTGAATTCCTTGAACTTGTTGAAAACATCATCTTTGTTCTTCATGAATTAAATCCATGTATTTCTAGAAAAATCATTAATGAAAGAAACATAGTATACATACCTGCTTAGTGAGCTTGATGAAATTGGTCCGCATACATCGGAGTGGATGATTTCCAAGATTCCTTTTTCCTTGCTCTTGCTACTTGGAAATGTCTTCTTTGTATTATTTCCTTTCGCACATCCTTTCCAGACCTCTTCATGTTTTGCTTGAATTTCTGGAAGACCTTCAACAAATTTGCTTGCAAGTGGTAGTGCCCTGTAATGCACATGTGCAATCCTTTTGTGCCAAAGTTCATTTGGCTCTACTGTGTCATGGACCATAGCTTGTTCTGGATGGCCCTTTAGTTTGTATAAGCCTCCTTCTTGTTCTCCAATCACTATTTCATCATCAATAGTCTTTCCTCTTGGCCACATGATGACTTGTCCATCTACAAATGAAACCCTCATACCTATTACATCCAATGTTGATATGGATAGAAGATTCTTCTTCAATCCTGGTACAAACAAGACATCTTTCATTTTTATAGATTTTCTAGAGTCTAGCTCGTAGGATGATTCACCACTACCTTTTATGGGATATTGGTAGTCATCCCCAAGCTTCACCTTATGGGGTGAGTTATGTTCAGATAGTTTCTCAAAGGATTCCTTGAAACCTTTCATGTGCTTGGAAGCCCCACTGTCAATAAGCTAATATTCGTTTCCATGTGTGACAGTTCCCGTGAGAGTGGAGATCAAAACATATTCATCTTCACTTTCTTAATTTACTCTATTCCTGGGAGGATCGTCATCCTCAGCAGTGTGAGCATGATGTCTTCTTTTGGAGTTCCTCTTCTTCTTGGATCCATTCTTATTCTTGGGACAATTTTTAGCAAAGTGTCCTATTTCATCACATGTATAACATCTGAGTCTGGATGGATCCCTTCTCATAAAGTTATTTTTCTGATGAGATTGCTTACCTTGGTGATGATTACTTTCTCTTCTTCCTTTCTTGGAGTGTATTGTGAGAGCTTGATCTTCACTTTCCATCTTTTATTCTCGAGTAGTTATCCGAGCTTCTTCTTGAGAGCATTCTTCCCATATTCTACTAAACTTGACCAACTTCTTTTTAGCACAAATTCCTTGGATGAAAGAATCCCATGACCTAGGGAGGACATTCAATGTTGTCATCACAATTTCTGCATTCTCTACTTCTTCATCTACAGCTTCTAGTTGTTCTTTGATTTGGGAGACCCTTGTGAAATATGACTGGATGGTCTCCTCATTCTGGATCTTGACATTCTTCAACTAGTTCCCTAGAGTCATCTTTCGATTAATGTTCTTCCCTTCAAACAATTTGGTTAGGGCATCAAACATGGCTTTAGGTGTCTTGAGAGAGAACACCTATGGAATGAGGTGATCCTTGATAGAATCAGCAATGATCCTCTTTTCCATAACTGACTTCTTCTTATGTAAGGCCTTGGCCTCATCTCCCTCTGGAACTAGAACCTCCTCCTGGATATAGGAGTCCAACTCATTTTCTTCCAGGACTAAAGGAGATCCTATACTTCCAAGCTCAGAAGTTATTAGCTTTCTCAAGATTTTGATCAAGATTGGTATGATGAGACATATTAACTAAGAATATCAAATGGAAGTACAAAAGATTTAGATCTTACCAGGTTAAGATGTCGGATTTGGATTTGAAGCTGAAATCCTACAGTATTGGTTCAGGAGCATATCAGGGTTTTGCTTTTCCAGAGTTTTGTCCAAACAAATGATTTGAAATTGATCCCTAACTTTGATTTTGGGGAGGAGATCATTTCAGGCCTGGGCTCATTGAAAAATTCCTCTTTTGTGAAAAGCCCTAATTTTTGGCAGCAGTGTTGGGTCCAAAACTGAAAAACCTTAGAATTGGATTCTGCTTCGATAGAAATATGCTCCCTATGGAGGAGAGTTAATCCACCTTACTTTTGTTGAAAATATGTGGAGAGAGATCCACAAAATAGGAATCCCTAGTTAATGCAGCTGCATAGTGTCTTCTTCTCAGATTAGCTCTGATACCATGTTAGTTTTTCAACATTAAGCTAGCATATCATTAGGATTTTTAGCTGAGAGAACAACAAGCACAAAAATAAAACACAAGATACAATGAACACAGTGTTTTTCCTCGGGGAAACCATAAATGGAGAAAACCCCACAACTTACTTAGGGATAGAATTAGCACCAAAGTGAAACCCAAAAATAGGAAGACAATCTGCCAACAATAGTAAGCTCTTTCCTCTAGCCCCAGTGTCTTTCTCTTCCTCAACTATGCACTACACTTGAGTGTGTATAAGTTTTTTACTAAATAAAGAGTCTAGCTCTCTATTTATACTAATCCTGACATGACTAAAACCCTACTAGGGCCAGCTTCACTAGGTGAGTCTAATAACATTAGTGCCTCGGAACTACGAGGACTTTAACCCTTAGATAATAGGAGGGTTACCCACAATGATTTGACATGACTTGTTTACATTATAGATTCTCCCGATACGAATATTGGGACATGACATGACACAAGAACATCCCGGAATAAACATCGGGGTACAATACATAAGATATACAAGTGAATACATTCCAAAGGTACAAATACATCAACACTCCCTCTTAACTAGGAAGGTATTCTCTCGACACAATTTATCAGCACAATTCTTCTTCTCTATATCATCTTGATCATCATCAAGTAATCTTCAAGTCATCTTCATCATCAAGTCATCTTCACCAAGTCTAGATCATCACTGGATCTGGAGCATCACTAGATCATCATCGTTGCTTCCACTATCTCAATCAAATGGTGCTATCTCTTCATTCTTCTCGTCATAGGAATTTCTACAAAGCTAGCCCTTTTTCATGCTGGTTGTAGGCCTAGCCTCTAGGTAGGTCTTCATCTTGTTCAGAACTTATATTTGACCATGAGAGGAACACATCCAAGAACCATGTCAGAATGGCCTGCCCAACACTTACATCTTTCGTTCTCAAAGAATGGCTCTCAGCTCTAGGCTGGGTGTCAGTCCCAGACTGAAACAAATTCTTGGTAACTAACTAGGTACCTCCATTCTCCCAAAGAATGGCCTCTCAGCACTAAGCTGAGCTTCATTCCCAAAGTGAATCAATTTCTTGGTAACTAACCAGGTGCTTCCATTCTCCCAGAGAATGGATTCCATAGGTCTTCATCATCTTTGGCCATACTGTGGAATCCTCATGACTAATTACGTGCATCAACAAAACCTTGAAAGAGAATCCTAGCACAGACTATAGTAGCTCCAAGGATCTTTTACATGTGACTATCACAAAACCTCAAAAGATCATCCTAGCACAGACTATAGGATCTACCAGGATATTTTCTATGTGACTACCACCACAAAACCTTGAAAGAGCATTCTAGCACAGACTATAGGATATCCCAAGATATTTTCTATGTGGTCAGGAAAAACCTTAAAAGAGTGTCTTGCAACCTGCAAGAACTCTAAAGAGCATCTCAGGACTTTTACGAGCACATAGATCAACCTATCGGATCTCCAAGGCTGATTACATGCCTCTAGTAGCAAAACCTCGAAAGAGCATCCTAACATAGACTATATGATCTCCCAGGATATTTTATATGCTACCTGTAGAAAATCCTCAAAAGAGCATCCTAGCATAGACTATAGGATCTCCCAAGATATTTTCTATGCTACCTGCATAACCTGTCCACAGCCAACCTGTAGAAAAACCTCGAAAGAGCATCTGAGCATAGACTATTGGATCTCTTAGGATATTTTACATGCTTATCTGTACAAACTATCCATGGAGTATCATCCTGGTAGTAATCACAGCATCATGCTGATGCATATCATCATCATATGATCATCCTGACCATCATCATAGCAGAAACTGAAGCATCATCTCGATGCTCATCATACAGTGCTTACATCCACAGCCATGGGAAGCATCGTCCTATCATGCTTGGAATGGATCCTACAAATGTGTCCCGTCACTTCTTCCTCAAAGTATCTTCTATCTGAAGAACACCAAGCCTCTCTCTGAAGCACTCAAACTTCACCCTCGCTAGTGGTTTGGTCAACACATATGCTATCTGCTCATCTGTCGCAACATACTTGAGCTTCACTACTCCTCTCTACACCATATCCATGATACAGTGATATTTGATCTTTATGTACTTCAACCTATCGTGGAACACCTTGTTCTCAGACAACTTCACACAACTCTGGTTGTCACAGGTAGCATCCAACGGGAGATCAAATAAATAAAAAAGAAGCTTCCTAAGCCATACTGCCTCACAACTAGCTGAACAAGCTACGATGTAATCTGCTTTGGCTATACTTAGTTCTACACAGGATTGCTTCCTGCTAAACCAATAGATCACACCTAATCCCATACTGAAGTAGCACCCCGAGGTTGTATTCCTATCAATGGTACTGGCTTCCCAATACGAATCCACATAACCCTCCATGTTAATCTTTTGATTCGTATCATACTTGATCCCATACCCAATTGTACCCTTCAGGTACCTCACTGCATGCTTTGCAACCAACAGGTGAACATGTCTCAATGTGTTCACAGCAAAGAAAATATCTAGTCTCAGATTTGTTAGGTACATCAAGGAACAAATCATCTGATGATAAATAGTGGTCTCAATTGTTTATGATGAAGAAACACTATATAGCTTCAGGTTCGATGCCATAGGTGTGGTCATGGCCTTGCAGTCCATCATTTTGAACCTCTTCAAGATCTCTACTGCATACTTCCCTTGTCCCAGGGAGATTCCATCTGCATTCTTCCACACCTCCATGCTTAGAAAGTAGTGCATCATATCTAATTCCTTCATCTCTAACTCAACAACAAGTATCCTTCTTGCAACTTTAATGACTTCCTCTTTTCTGTCAGGAACAAGTCATCAACATATAATAGGAGCATCACTGGTCTTCCACCTTCAACCTTGAAGAAAAGGTTGGAATCCGCTTTACTCTCAGTAAATTCTAGATTCATCAGTAAGCTATACATCCTGTCATATTACCATGTTGAACCTCGATATCTTCTGCAGTTATTCCCTTTGAAGCGGAGCATCATTCTACCTCTACCTTTCATACTTTATGCACTGAAATATCCTGTACTAGAGTGACAAGTAGATTCTTCTGCTACTAATATTCTATGTATCCATCTAGGGTCACTGGATACCAAGATCCTTTATCTTGAAAACGTTCTTCTCGCACCCATTTGTGAACTTGTAATCCTCTATAGGATTTCATCTTCAACCTTGTAGCAAAGTTTAAGATCTTCATCACTCTAGGTGATCTTCAAGCTCCTCATGTATGTGTTATCCCATGGGTGCCTTCTGAGCTCGTACAAGGCCTTCTTTCATTTGCACACATGATTATGCTGGTCATGTGCATTTCTAGTGGCTGCAAATGTCTCTTCATAGTCTATGCCTCGTGCTACGAATCTTGCCTTGTATCCCACGATGTTTCCATATACTGCATGATGGAACTACAAACTTCCCTTCAGGTCTCGACACTACATCCTAGACATCATTCTTCTTGAACTGGTCTTCCCTATCTTCTTGGATACTTCTTCATAGTTGGAAGGTTTTGCATCAATGATGTCACCACATTTTTCAAATTATTCTTCATCTTGAACTATCGCCACTTGTTCTTCAGAATAGGTCTCATCCTTATTTTCTTGTAGGTGATTGTATGCGATCTTTCCTACAAATCAAATGCATTTGTATGGTTAGAAACATTTCATAAGGCATATTCATAGTGGAAAATTCTTATGCATAAATATACGATGATGCAACTATTTTATGCAATACAACATTCATCCATATCTCATGGAAGCTTTTCTAGATTCCTGCCATATCTACCACGACATCATTGAGATTGTGCACTAATCCAATATTTTAGCAAAGAGGTTTCATTCTAGATAAGTAGCAATGGAGAGTTGTATAGAACCGTGTGCTACTTACCCATCACATGCATATTAGTAGTATACTGTCATTAATGCAAAAATTCTATCATGCATAACACATCAGCTAAACATAAACAAATGCATAACAAAATAATATCAATGACAATTAAATATTTATCTTTATTTGTTTCATGGGTAGAATCCTTCTTTCAGCTTCATGATCTTCTTCATTCATAGCATCATCATTTCTTATCCAAATTCTTAGATGGATAAGAGTTTATTCAAGAATTTAGTTCTTCATATTCCTCGTCACTTGAGGGATCTTCTTTGAATCGTGATGGCTTGATCTTCAGTTTCTCCCACATTCTTTTCTCGTATTATGAGTCACAATTCTTCTTGTGTGCACTCTTCCCAGAGTCTACGGAAATTAATCACTTCCTTTAGGCACATATTCCTTGAATGAATGAATCTCATGACCCTGGGAGACCATTCAAGGTGGTTATCACCACTTCCGCATTGTCCACTTCTTCTTCTACCGCTTCAAGTTGTTCTTTGATTTGAGAGACCCTTGTAAAGTATGACTGTATGGTCTCTGCATTCTGGATATTCACATTCTTCAACTGTTTTCTCAAAGTCATATTCCAATTTATGTTCTTCCATTAAAATAGATTGGTGAAGGAATCAAACATCTCTTTCAGTGTCTTTAGGGAAGAAACTTGTGGTACAAGGTGATCCTTGATTAAATGAGCAATGATATTCTTGGCCTTAACCAAGTTCTTCTTGTGTAAGGATTTTAGGCTCATCTCCCTCTGGAACTAGAACCTCTCTACTTATGTAGGTGTCGAATTCATTTTCTTCAAGAATGAGTGAGATCCAATACTTCCATGTTTGGAAGTTTTCAGTTTCACCAAGATTCTCATCAAGCTAGTGTGATTAGACATTTTGAAATAAGAACCTCAAATGTAAATAGCAAAATATTAGATCTTATTGATTTGAGGTGTCTGTCCTGGTTCCGGAGCTGGATGATCTAGGGTTTGTCAAAGAAAACATAATTTTCAAAACTTGGAATATTTCAGATATTATTGGATATAAATATATACCTCTTTAAGGTGAGCTTTCCAATGTACTCCTTTTCTGAAAACAGTGGAGGGAAGCTCCCAGAATAGGAAGCCCTAGTTTACAATTTCTTCTGCATAAATTCTTGATACTGTTTCTGTGGTGTCTTTGAATGTATTAGTCATATTTGTATGAAATTTTTCACTGAGGTAGCCCCATATGTCCTTGTTCCAAAACCACAAGTTTCATCAGAATTGGTTTAAAAATTTGGGAGTTATGATCTTTTTCCCAAGGTGACCTGTTTCAGGATTGTTCAACATAGCGATGCTGTACAGAATGCCACATGTCATTGTTTCATCTTCGGGGTCTGCAACTTTTACCACATAAATTAAATTCCATTCCATTTTTGGAACATCTTGATAAATTTCATTTGGACCTTCATAGCCTGAGATATAGCAATTCTCCCCAGGTGTCTTGTTTGGGGAGGAATCCTGGGAGAGGATGGAACCCTAAATCAGAGGAAAAATATATCCTAGAATATAGAGAATATGAGGCTGAAAATTGGACACGGTGTACATAAGGAATTTATCTTAGACTTGTGAAAGGTTTGACACCTTATCCTTCTCCAATATTGAGATATAGTGAATCTACCAAAACTATCAGTTTCAGTATTTTAGGGTTTTATTTTTTTTCAGGCCAGGGGTCAAACTATGGTTTGAATTTCCCGTAGTTTCACCCAAAAAAAAATCTTGACCCAGGTCTTTAAAATTCGATTTTAAAGAGGAGAGTAATTCTATGCTAGGCTCTCTCAAAAATTCCTCTTCTATAAAAATCCCTAATTTCCCGCACCAAAAATCGAAAATGCCTAGAATCAAATTTTGCTTTGGCAGAAAGATGTACCCTTCAATGGAGATTTATACTAGCCTTATTTTTCTTATGGATGGTAGAGAGATACCCAAAAAGTAAGAATCCCTATCTTCCACAGCTGCACAGTGTCTTCTTCTCAGGTTAGCTCTGATACCATGTTAGATTTTTATCATTTAAGCAATATGATCTTAGGATCTTATTTGTGTTAGAATAATCAACCCATAATATTTACCCACTTAGACATTATTTCATTTATTTTGTCTTATTTTCCTAGTCCATGAGTCCCACCATGTGCAAGTAGCTAATTGCCTATCCATAGAGGTCAAACTTGCCATTATTGACTCATGGAGCGCTTGGGAAAGCCTTAGGAATCAAATCTGCTTTATTCCTGGCCTCCTAGGCACCCTTCTACTTTTTTTGCTTTATTGCCTGTTTTTTCAGTGTTTTAAGGCACATAGGAAAGCAAGACTAGGTGAGGTGAATCAGCTTTGTTGCCTCTTCCTCCTCCACTCTTTCCTCCATGCAAAAGCATGTATGAGCTACCATTTGACCACTCTTTAGCTTGCCCATGCGCCCTTGCTAATTTGTGGGGTCCTTGATAGATTTGGGATCAGCTTTTTACACCTATGGGGGATTTGCCTATTTTGGGTAAGCCTGCTTTATGCTAGATTTGGATGCTTCCTTATGCATTCCATTTGATCATGTGTTCTATATATTCAGCAGCCTATGTTATTACAGGGTTGGCTATTTTACACTCAGTTAATATAATTTTGTGTTACAACTCCATATTCAGTCTCCATTGTTGATAATTTTGCATGATCAATTGTTAATTGCTGTGAGTGAAATTAATCTAATGCATGCCTGAATTTCTACATGGTATCAGAGCCATTGTAGGTTGTTACTCTCCTTTAAAAATTGTTTTGCAGGTTCGACATCAAGACTGGGAACCTTCTACTGACAGCCGGGACATATTTTCTAAAGCTATGGATTCACAAAAAACTATCCTCACTCCCTTCAACTATTTTGAATGGAAAGCAGAGATGGAGATATTGTTGAGAGCGAAAGGCCTCTACAGGGTGACTATGGATATAGAAGCAGAGCCCAATGCTGCTGCAGAGAAGATCAAATGGCACAATCGGAGAGATGAGGCCT
>LPNX010882537.1:0-17757 GCA_001517045.1 Pseudotsuga menziesii
GGCTTGAGGTTTCAGAAATGTTTTAAAACTGGTTTGCTGTTATTTAAACTCCTTTTCAATCTGCTATGTACCCTTGTACAGGCCTGCAATGTCAATTTTCCCTTGTCTCAACCATAGAATTAAGTTTCTGGATAGACACACTGTGAGACCAGATTATTGCATCTGCTCCTCCTTCAATACAGCTGATTCAAACACTCAGAACAGCACTGCAAAGTCCAGACTTGCTCCTGATCTGGCATTCAATGCAATGGAAAACTGTAAGTGTATATGGTTGTTTTATATTAATGTTTCACTTACATGTCTGCATCAAAACAGCATCAAAACATCTTCAATCCTCAAAACCTAAATCTTCCACTGCTTCAGCTTTTACAAAAGTGACCTCAATCATATGCTTATTAAACCAATCGGAGGCTATCTGTATAAGAAAATGGAAGAGCACCAATGTTTGCAATATGTTCACCCTAGCCACAAAATGTCATCAAATCCTGGTACATTAAAGCCAACCTGTCCTCCATGCACTTGATCATTGTTTTTCAAGCGAGTGATTTCACCAGTCATGACAATTCCAACAGCTTTTCAAACCACTTGAATAAATCACAAAACACCCTCTGTGGGAAACATGAGCATGACCAGCCAATCTATAAATCTTCTACATGCTGTTTCCTGCAATTTCTAGTTTATACTGGCATTAGGTCAGAGACAAACTCCATTCATTTATCTCATTACAATCACCTTGCATCATCACCAGAGTTTCGAATGTATGGGAGGACAAATTATATACTATCTTTGTTCAAACAGTGACTAAAATCTCACAGGCTGTATGCTTTAAGTTCAAGGCCTCTTTGCTGCTCTGTTCCTTCAGATACTTCATAATGGCTTCTGCTAACTATTTCTGTGGTGGGAAGTTTATTTCATGTCCCATTCTATCATTTTAAACAGGCAATTTCTCCAGATAAACACGCAGCAAGGAAAACCCAAATTTTTGAGTTATAAGGGTTTGTATCGAAGCACCTACCAATTTCTCAACTGCCGTGGCTTAAAGCTCTATTTTAAGCTAGCAACGGTCTCTCCTCAGTTATACAAGTGTCTCCAGATCATCTTCTTCACCACAAACGAGAGAATTAAGATGCCCTAATTTTCTGAATGTTGTCTTCTCTTCACAGGAACACGATCCACTTCTTTAGCGTTTTGACTCTTCTCCACGAACTCTTTTCCCCTATAATAATGCATGTAGAACGAGAAACTTGACAGTTTAGCCGAGATTTGCTGGTCTTGTCCAACTGATTCCACGTTTTTAGCAATGATGAATTTTCTTTGGCTGCGTGATTGATAACTGCTAAAATACGTGTCTAAACTGCAGTCACACGTGTTAAAACACCTTGCAAAATACAATCAATCACTTCCAGACGAAACCCATGATGAAAATTTGCAAAAATATTAGAAAAACAAAGGGCCGCGATATTCTTGTAGCGCGCCCTTTGTTAAATTTTCCACTAGCGCTACAAGAATAATTGCTAAGCCAAATTTTCGCAGTTTTACAACTTTTTGCCAAATTGTCGGAGGTTTAGAGAACTGCTAGGTTAGAAAATAGGTTTAACTAGTCTCTAAACATATTGATGAATCAACCTTTGAACATAAGACTTTCTTTACCCCTTTAAAAATCTAAAAAGATCATTAAAAATCAAATAAAACCTAAAAAGACTGTGTCCAAAAACTATTCAATCACCAATAAAGTTTCTAAGGAGACCAAAACTGAAAATTAAGCCAAAAAATTTAACTGAGGTAGATTGAGAAACAAACCAAAACTGGAGAAAATAAACCAAAAATTGAAGGAAAAATTTACTGACTCAACACTATCTTCATAAAATATCTTTAGGGTTTCCTAGACAGAAGGCTTGTCCTATCCATAACCTGCATCCTTAAATCAACCAAAAAAACATATTTTAACAAATCTCTTGTCCATTTTCCTCACATGTCCATCATAAACATCCTTGCACTTGGGATGTAATTATTTATTTTATACAATACAGCTACAATCACACTCAACATATTGTAACCCAATGTATCCCCTTGAAACTCTACTTTGAATTACAACTTGTAGTATCAATGGATGTCCCCTATCTAGCACCTCTAGTTGTAGGCATTTATGTCTCTAGATAAAAATAAACTAACAAAGGACCATGCTTCATCAAGCACATCCAAAATGTCTAGAGATAAGTTCATAAGATCCTATGGCATACCTCAACATGGTATAAGAAAGGACATGACAAGAAACGCTATGCCACGTCTTCTTAGTTTGGAACAAAGGTTGGATTTATTTTAAAAGGATAGATTTAAATCCCACATCATAATCTTTGACATTTTGATACATTCCTTACACAATCACTAAGCAATGTTGCATTAATGCTTTCGAGATGAACATACCACCATACCTTTATAAGACCTTAGTGATCAACATTAATCTTTTGAGAACTTAAAATTATTAAATTGATACTTGAGTAGAGCACAACATTGCTAGAATAGTGTCCAGTTAATGAAAAGAATACGTTTAGCATACCCACCTTTTAAAACCAAATCATTGATCGAATGAACAATTCCCATTTGCACAATGAAGCTATATAACTTTGTAGAATTATTAAGGTGGGTCAACTTCCTATACAAGCCATAGATCTCCACTTGAGTAAGTGCAACAAAATTGAAGTTTCCTCACTTGTTAATAATGCCTTGAAATTTTCTATATTAGCATATCAACTTCTAATGCATTGGGGACCAATAATATATCTCTAACACAATGGGGACCATTATTTCCAAAGGGGAAGTTCTAATATATTCCTTAACATGTTTTTTATCCACAAGATGCCCTTCTTAATGTTTAATGCAATACAAAATGTATGTTTATTAGGTTTAATCATGTGCTCCATTCATTGCATGTGACTAATTCTTACCCCTCACAAAGATTGTGCTTCTTGTTCCTGCATGATATAAATTTGATCTACAATGTGCCATTGATCTTACATCTGCATCAAACCCACACAACACCTTTGATAAATCAACACTCATCCAACCATGCTATTAAGTACCTTAGATATGAAGCTTTATTTAATAATAACAAATATAGTGGACCTAGTCCACCTTACATTGAATGCCCTCCACTATTGTTACTCTAATGGATCCTTCAATGCCCCCATTACACTCCTATATACAGAAGATCCCAAAATATTCCCCTTAACTAGCACCACGGTTCTTTGATCATGCCAATGGGATCTTGCATGGGAATCCTCAACATGCCCAATATTCTAGGTGATAAATGTTGATCAAGTCCACACCAACTTCAATAACTAACTTAGAAACAACGAATGCATGCTTAACCCATTTATTTCCAAGAATCTCAATATTTTGTTGCCTTGCTTGGCATCTTCCAAAGCAACTATGTCATTGTCAAATCAATAGCATATTTATCTAGTGGTTGGTATACATCTATATCATGACATATAAAAATGCGTCATTAAATTACAAACATTCAACGAAATCAAGCTCTCATAACTATCATGATAACTTGAACTACAACGATTTCCTTATTTTGCTTCTATCATGTTGTTTTGCAATATATGCACAATTGATTTAATTCCTTATGTTCATGTTAAATTTTGATTGAGGTTGTTCAATGACATCATTACTAATGTTTTCTATTGCGATATTCCCTACAACCTTTGATATTCCTCATACAACATACAAAATGGCTAAATCTTATCTCTATTATATCCCTTAAGCTTCTAAGTTCTTAGTTCAATCATTGTTTGCAACATTAGGTGCGGCCATTAACTCAATGTAACCAACATGATTGTTGTGTCTTACAACAACCAAGTTAAATTGTTTAAGCAATCTTTGCACATATTGGATAAAAGTGAATGAACGAGGTCACAATTGGACTAATTACCTAGCCCAAAGTCAAAGGAAGCCAAGAGAGGGTGCATGGCTAGTAATGATAGGAGAGAAGTGTGAAAGATAGATCTTGTATGCACCTTACAATGATGCTTAAAATGTACTAGAGCATCATCACAAGGATTTTCCAACAAACCTCAATAAGTTGTAATCCACCAAAGGTTTTTGACATAAATGATAAAAAGTATACCACCAAAACAAACTATTAATACATTAATTTGCCAAATTGCTTATATTTAAAGCTCAAATTTTAAATTTTAACCTATCCATAAGTTAAAGGTAACATTAGTAATCAATATATAGTGACAATACAAATCAACATTATGTAACATTAGTAATCAATATATATAGTGACAATACACATCAACATTATGTAACATTAGTAATCAATATTTATAGTGACAATACAAACGACACAACTTCTAATTAAAGTTTCATGTGAGGCGTAGAGGCCTATATTTACTATTACATTAGCAAAACCTTGAATGCAAAGGCACCTCTTTTCTCTCTCATAATCTATACATGGATAAGTTAATGGTCTATAATTGAATATGGATCACTTTGAATATGAATCACCACCATATATTGGAATAACAATGTTATGGGCAACAACCCTTGAAAATGGTATTTGTGGTATTTTGTATGCATTATTCAATATTTATTTTTATTTATTTTTATAATAATTTTATTTATTGTATTAAAATTATGAAAGTTTAATTGGATTTAATACTTAAGAATGTGTTGAAAATATATATATTGTTAAAAACTTCATATTCTTAAATTAAATTATATATAAGAAAATATAATTAAATTATTATTAATTATATTTGATGTAAATGTACATTTTTAAATTACATTAAAAGAATAATTCAATTATTAATAGTTTAGATCCTCTTAAACTAGGATCTATCAAGCATCGAGAGGGATCCAATTTGTGTAAGTGTAATTTCTTTTTTTACCTTAAATTTTTTACACATAAGTAAAATAAAATTACCTTAAATTTTTATACATTTAGAAAAATTTGATCTCTATAGATGCTTTTATTTTATAGATCCACATGGATTTTTATTATTATTTTCATTTTGTTTTTACTTTTTATTTTGTGAGCTTTAATGAATTTATTACTTTTATTTTTCATGTAAATAATTATTTTTATTTATTTTTAGTTTTATTAATTTGGTAAAGTTAGGTTACCTTACATGACAATATCTTTGTCATCTTTTATTTTATGAGTCAACCTGACTCTTTTTATCTTTTTATTATCTTTAGGAAAATTACATTACTTTAAGTGACAACATCTCACCTATATTTGGTTATAAAGTTCCTCTTGATGTAATATTATTATACCAACATAAATCCATTTTAAACCAGGATCTATTAAACACCAAAAATCATTCAATTCCGTGAAGTGTTATTTTTCTAATGAATACTTCATCCATTTAAAATTTTATTTGTTTTAAAATTTTATTTTATAAACAAATATTGATTTTTTTATTTATTTTTTATATTATTTATATGATATAAATTACCATGACCCTACTTTTTATGTGATGCTTCCACTTTTGAGTAACCATGCATTTTGTTAATTCGTGTTTAAAAACAAGTGCAGAAAGGGAAAAACAAGAAAAGGAATTCGTCACTGTATTTTATAGCTTTGAAATATTACAGCAGAGCAGAGAAATTATAGCAGATTCGATGAGGTTCTAATCTAACATCTCAAACCTTAAACGCTGATATCTATATTTCCAAACTGTTCCCTGAAGGCAAGGCAAGGCAGACTAAAGTCCGAGCGTTTGCCTTTTCGAGATCCTTATTTTCATAATGGTGTGTACCAAACACTTCAAATGTCTGCCTAATAAACTAGCTTTTTTTTTAATTGTAAAGATGGTGCGGAAGACGGGCAGCGGGAACCGCGAGCAGAGGCACCGCCTTCTGCAGAGTGAGACCGTAGGCTTCCGCCATGTCGAGGTTCTGTGGCAGCTGACCCTCGGGAAGAGACCACTCGAAGGAATGGATCAAGGAAGCCAGCATCAACTGAACCATGCGGATCCCCATGGCCACGCCCGCACAGATCCTCCTGCCCGCGCCGAACGGTATTACCTCGAAATCGGTTCCCCTGACATCCACCGTGCTGCCCACGAACCGGTCGGGGTCGAACTCCAGTGGCCTCTCCCACACGTCAGGGTCGCGCTGCATACCCCACGCGTTCACGAGGAGACGGGCGTTCTTGGGAATGTGGTACCCCTCTATCTCGCAGGCCTCTGCTGCCAGGCGAGGCAAGAGCAGGGGAGTCGACGGGTGCAGCCTGAACGTTTCTTTCACCACCGCTTGCAAGTATGGAAGTTTTTGCAGGTCCGATTCCTTCAGCTTCCTCCGATCCCGTCCCACAGCGGAATCGATTTCTTCCTGGCATCTTTTCATCATCTTCGGGTGCCGTATCAACTCTGTTATTGCCCATTCCACTGTGCTGGCTGAAGTGTCGGTTCCTGCTGTGAACAGATCCTGCACAATATATAATAGTTAATAATATATTTTTCTTCAAAAGTCATATTCACATTGATTTCTTGATGTTAAAGCATGGCTAACAATATATAGCTTGCTGTAAGCAATTTAATGCAAAGGCAACAGACATGCTACCCACTAGATCTTAATAATGTTGCTACCTACTACCACCCCCATTAAATGGTCTGCAAACAGGCTAAGTAATTTAACTTTAAAGCATCCTTTAAAAGTGTTATAAAGAGGTTTATGATTATTGAAGGGACAACTTAAAAAACTAATATGTATTTAATAGTTATAATAAATGTTATAAAGTTCAAACTTGGATATACATAAAGTGTTCTCATGTCAAGGTGTCCATTCCTGTTAATGGGTCAAATCTGCGATGCAGAGGCAATTTTTCAGATGAAAAAAAAAACATAAAGTGTTCTCATGTCTCTTCCAATTCATAGCCTGCACATTGAACATTGAACATTGGGCAATTTCAACCAAGCATATGAAAAGGCTGAATTCATTTATGCATTGTGAAATACACAGTGATACCATGTATATTCAAAGTAGCTTAAATGTTGAACGATTTCAACCAAGTATATTCAAAGTAGCTTAAATGTTGAACGATTTCAACAATTATATGAGAAGACAGAATTCATTTATATTTCTACATTTAAACCACAAACACTATTTCAACAACACAAACTAATTAAAAAAAAAACTTTTAATCAAATTAACACACATTTATGACTTTTTCCATACATGCTTCACTGAATCACACATGGAAGCCATGAACAACTTGGCGTCTACTTCAAGGCGCTGACATTTAATTTGCCTTATTGGAAACAGACAAAACTGTGTAATGGCTTCAACGCTGACATTTAATTTACCGTACTGGAATCAGAAAAGCTGTCTAATGATTCGAGGTCACGAGTCAGGACAGTGCGAAATAAAATATGGAAAAATAATGATATATTTAAAAAAAATAATGGTAATTCTCAAGACTCGCTGGAATTCGGTGGAACTTTCAGTATTGTAGAAGTAGTATTAGCCATATTATATGACTAGAAATAGGAGAAAAACGGTATTTTCTGAACATGTAAAACTTGAATTTTTGGATTTTCAAAAATTTCAATCAATTTAAATCATAGTAACTATACAAAAACTAAAAAATTAAATTATTGTATTTATGTTATAAAAACTTTTTATTATGATAAGATTAACTTTTAAATAACCAATTAAGAAAAAGCAATCCCATTTCAATTAAACTACAAAATACTTTTCCAAACATCCAAAATCAAAGGAAATAAAAAATTCAAACCCCTCTTAGCTGAAACCCCGGATAACAGTAGAAGCATAAACATGCAAACAAATGAACATTCAGACGTTTCCTCCTGGTATTCTGTGGAACAACACCTTTGTTCAGAATTCTGTCTGTCCTTGCGTTATTGGAATTTGGAGTGAATGGATCCAGGGTTTTGGGCGTTTGCCAAGGCTGCTATCTTAACTTTCATTAATTAAGTGTGGGGATGAATGAACTCTGAAGGGAAAAAACCTTTCTATGAACTTTAAAGATTATAGCATATAGACATCTCCACTACTTCTGGAAAACACCTTGTTTCAAGGTTTTTTGCCGTATGATATCATGTTTCTTTCTTTTGGTAGGATAAATAATTTCTAAAAATGATTTGACACTGACAGGGTTATAAGTATATAAAAAAAGTCCTCAAATTATTAAGGAGACTGAGCATTCTTTCATGTTTTTGAGCTTCCTTGTGATTGATAGAAGTGATTCACCGGATTGAAATGTTCGATGAATCCCCTCCTGATGCAATCATTTTCAGAAAATTCTCAAAAACATGATCAACTGCATTCTAAACTCATACAACTTAGAAAGACAAATTTTAGTTGGAAGGGAAATTGGAAGCAAACATACATAAGTTGAAACAGGGCATTTTTATGTAAACAACACAAATTTTAACCTAAATTTTTTTACAAAAAACTTGCATGTCAGATGAAAAATTGAACCCAAGAACACAGCAGTGCAATAATTGCAGCTGCCAGGATACTAATCATCCAATTATTGATATCGCTACATCAGCAGCTATCAATGCAATGCACTGGAAAGATACCAATCTGATCCAATGGATACTAATCATCCAACTATTGCTTGCCCTATTGATCCAATGGATGCTAAATATTGCTTGCCCTATTGATATGCCCACAGCAACAGTACATTTCATCAACAGCAATCAATGCAATGCACCAGAAGGATACCAACCAATGGATATTAATCATCCAACTATTTATATCTTCACAGCGATAGCAGCAATAAATGCACTGCTGAGAGGATACCAACCAATAGATCTGTTCCAATGATCAATCTTGAACCCCTTATCAATGGACTTTGGCTTTTAAGTTTGATCTACGTACATTCAATCTGACATGTGCAAGGAGGCAGACTGGTAATTTTGACTGGACAAAAAATTTGAGATGTCTATATATATTGTGTAATCTAAAAATAACTTCAGATTTAAGTACATTATTTGATCTTTAACTTAATCTTGAGATGGCCAAGAATGCCCACAAAAACATTTACTTTTTTAACAGACAGGGAAAAGGGAGGCCAGAGAAAGACAAAACCCTTAAAACAGGAGGCAAATTCAACGTATATTGGGATTTTGCCAAAGTTTCAATCTTTTAAAAACGAATTGCCATTAAAAAAAATTTTAAAAAAAGCCAAAATCTCAATGGGCAAGGAGGCCATAGAAAAACATAAAACCCAAACAGGAGGCAAATTCAAGATGTATTGGGATTTTGCCAAGCTTTCAATCTGTTGAAAACGAGTTGCCACTCAAATTTAAAAAAACAATACCAAAATCTCAGTGGGTAAGGGAGGCCACAAAATGACATAAAACCCTTACAAAAACTGGAGGCAAATTCAACATGTATTTGTATTGGGATTTTGCCATTTAAAAAACGAAACGAAATGCCATTAAAATCCTAAAAAATGACATCTACTCGTAGTATCAACATCAAATGCATTATTCATTAATGATTTTAGTTGCCATTTAATAAAAAAAAAGGCATCTACAAATGTATAGCATCAAATAAATTACAGAGACAATTACCCAGAAAACAAAGGATCAAAATTGCAAAACAACAGACTGCTCCATTTCAATTAATTTAAAACGCCTTACCAGTAAAAGTGCCTTCATATCTGTATCCGTGAGCTTCCCTCCTTCGCCATCGGCATTATTTCTGAGAGCCAAGAGCACACTCAGAAAATCTTTCTTCACTGCTCCATTACGCGCCGCAGCCTTGTGCTCCTCAAGAATACGACTGAAGAAATCATCGAACCTGTTGTGCAGCTTCTTCATCTTTTTCTGCACGCCCTGCAAGTCCATCCAAGCCAAAGACGGCACAAAGTCACCGATATTAAACACTCCGGCCAACACCATGAGCTCCACCACCATTTCCCTGAACTCGCTGGCCTTAGCCCCCTGGGACTCGAACACGCGCTTGCTCAACATGATCTGTCCGAGGACATTGGCAGTGCAGACATTAAGCAGCTCACCGAGGTTCACAGCCTTCGCTTTTCGCTCATGTTCAAGAATCGACTGCAGCAGCATCCCAACCTCGGTCTCCCGCACGGGCTGCAGGTCGTCGAGGGCCTTGCCAGCGAAAAGATGAATATTGCAGACCTTTCGCAGCATTCTCCAGCGGGGCCCGTAGGGAGCCCAGACGAGATCGTTGGAATCGTAGGCCATGTATGTGGCGCCAGCGTTGCCCGGCCGGTTAGAGAAATTGAGGTCATTGACCTTCAGGCAGGCCTCGGCTACCTTAGGCGATGTAACGACCACTGTGTCGGTCGTCCCGAGCTTCATATACATGATGGGGCCGTATTGCTTTGATAGCTGGTAGAGCGAGTGATGGGGAACGTTGCCCACTAGTGGAAGGCTGCCGATCAGAGGCCATCCGGACGGACCCGGGGGAAGCCGTTTTCTCCGGCTCTGTTTCACTACATAGAAAACACCGAGAGCCAGGAAGACCAGACCCAGTGCTTGGCCGAGGCTGATCTTCGCGACAGAGCTCTGCAGCAAATCAAGAACTGAATCCATTGCTTCCTACGTTTGATTTAATCGCTCGCATTCGCTTATATATATGAGACTGCGATGAATGAGTGTTCGATGGAATTCGAGCGAGCAAGGTAGTTGGAGACTTGGACGGGAATGTGCAGCTCGTGCTTTGCCTCTGCTCTTCCCTTCACACTTCCCCTTGAACGCTGAAACCAAATGCCCCAACGAAGATTCAAACTTTGTTTTGTAGATAGGTAACACGTACGCTGGAACAGCTGCCTTTCTTTTACTTTCACGACCAACCGTTCTTGGTATCTACTTCCCAAACACTGTTCTTCTGAAGAACCAATAGCTACATTTGACTGTTCATTTTGTGTTTGCTGACCAAATCAAGAAATCTACCAAACACCTTCACGGAAAACTTATTCTAACGCGTGGGAACTTACTCAAGATGAACGGAGTGGGATAATCTTTATTCCAAATGGTTTTGTTTTTTTCTTTTAATTAAGTGGGATAAAAAGCTAATATGCTAAAAAAATATTATAAACTTTAATAATTATATTGGTAATATAAAATATTTAATTTAAATAAAATATTATAAATATAACATTTAAAATCTAAATAGTTATGAATGAGTTGTTTCATGTAATTAATGAGAAACTTATGATAAATTTCTCATCTTTAAAACAAGAGATATGAGGTGACAATGACTTAGCACTTGTTGTTGGGAGAACAACACAAAGCTATTAGCTAATAGAACAGCGTCTTGTCAAGCAAAGATTGATGAGTAGATGCAATGTTGTGGATCAAACATTTGGTTGTATTTTTATGTTTAAATCTTATTTAAATAGATGTTTTTGATTGGATGTTAATTTCTAATGACATTTATGATGTGTGTTGATGTATATTTGAGAAAATTTAGTTGGAGATAAAAATTATGATATACAATATAGCATAAGTATAAGAAGAAAATTATTATATATATAAAAAAATACATAATGCACTGGCTTTCATTTTTTGGGTAAATTTCGTGTTTTATTAGAGAACCTACCATGCTTGTATGGTGTTACAAAGTTGGCATTACATAGAATGAAATATTTTCCACTATTACAAAGTTCTATGCATTGGTCATAATTATGAGGTTAAACTTGGTTATTTAAAGAAGGAAAAGTTGTCCATTTTTTTCTGCTTTGAAGGTAAGGAGCTATGTTTCTACATTAGTTGACTTGTGAAAAAACAATACTCATTCATTTCAAGGATAGAAGGAAGATGTTTAAGAAACATAAATATAATTTATAGGATTCCTTAATAAATTACTAAAGAAACTCAATTATTAAATACATAATAACTTGATAAACATAAAACAAATATTACATGATTGAAGAAAACAACAATGCAATTTCACTATTTAAATAACAATGTAATTTGGTGTATTAAAAATCACATAATAGACTATATTTATCATGTAACACTCATTTATTTAGTTCTTATACAAAGGAGATTGATACATTAAAAGAAAAAAGTCATTCATTAACTCGTGTATAAGTGGCAAACATCCATCCACTCATCCCATAAGAAGTATGTTTTATCTTAACACTTCTCTAGCACAAGGACTTATTATGAATCCATTACCTTGCCTCAATGAAGATTTCATCTAATCCTCAACAACAAATGTGCTCATAGAAGTTCAAGACCCTTAAATTTTGCATCAACATAGGTTTGATACGAATTTTGTAAAGAGTAAAATGTTATACTTGTGACATGTCTTGGGAAAATAGTTATAATAGCATATCAATAAAAGCCATATGTTTTATTATTTCACCACTGTAACCAATAAACAATCATAATACTACATGGTACATCAAGACCTTTGAATGAAAGAGAATGAATGCAAGTAAGCAAAGATATGTCATAGAGGCAAATTCCTCACCAAAAGATGTTGAAAGTTGCTTGTACCAAAGTTTGTACGAAATAAAAATTCATAATTTCAATCAAAGAAATGTAATCCACGTTTAAAGATTTTGTTAGAGATAACATATATGATGACATGCTTTGGTGTGCTCTTAAAAAAAAATGACCGTCACATATATGAAAAAAATATAAGATTCCAAATTACATGAAAAGATCTTTGTCAAGGTAATACATGTACAATGGGTAGCACACCAATTCGATGAGTGTAATTGTGGGTTATCTTTCAAAAAGTTTTAAAACCTTTAGAAGGAAATTCATATTGATCATCAGTTTTGAATGGGGGTTGGATTCCAATGGGTAGTGCACCCATTCCATAAGTGTAATTGTGGGTTAACTTTCAAAAAGTTTTAAAACCTTTAGAAGGAAATTCATATTGATCATTGGTTTTGAATGGGGTTTGGATTCCATAGTTATAGATTGTCTATGAAGTTTTCCAGGTTCGGAATCTGCATAGATTCATAAATACTCAAAACATCGGGGGCATGTAAAAACTATATCGATGGCCCTCTGATATCGAGAACAAAGTGTCAATGTGCCTATCTCTTATGTGGAGTGCATATTGTTAACTTACATCAAACCTAGCTATTCGGTCAAGTGCATAACACAATATTTATTGGCACACAATGTTAATAGAGTATATTTAACAATAAACTTTATTAAGGTCAATGAGAAGGCTCATGCCTCAACTTAATTCCACTGGGGGAGTTGTAAGAAATAGTACGAGCTATGAGATATGACTAATGGTAATGTGATATATGAGATATGATCTATGCGATATAGACTGCTCTCATCTAATAAGTATTATATTTGTGGCATTTTCTAAACTTGTTTCATTTTTCATGCCTAGAATAGTTGGTATAATGCTTTATTCTCAATGTTCTTTTTAACCAAAAACCGTTTACACATAGGTTGATGAGTTACCGCAATGTTCATAATATGAAAGATATGGAAATTCCTGGGATATACCTAAGGTGTGGTTAGTGCTCTGACCTAAGGTGTGGTTAGTGCTCTGGACATTCTTTTTTTTTTCCATGGAGTAAACGAGAAAGAGATAAAATGTGATTTATATAAATGTAGCAACATATAGCACAACAACTAACAAGTGCACTATATATATAATCTGATCTAATGCTATATAGTTTGAGTTCAACATAGATATATAATCTAAATTGACTACTCTATAATTTGCAATAGTTTACCAATTACAGCAAGTACAATATATCATTTGAATTCAACATTGAAAATGATCAAATCCTATGTTGCTAGAATACAACATTGAAAATGAATAATCAAATCCTATGTTGCTAGAATCTTAAAAGCTACATGGAGTTGTATAATGTGAAGTGACTTTTCCATCTTACAATGAAGCTTGGAATTCTTGTGGCTTACACGTAAAGAGATCGATCCTCTTCAACACTTTTCCATGAAAGGTGGCATAACATTGAATAAGTAAAAAGAATTATGGAATCTAATATTAATATTATATTAACAAAACATTGAATGACTAAAAAATATTATCCTGAATATTACTGAACATTTGGATCATTAATCAAGAATACATCCATGCAAAAGCATCCTTGGATTTCTTGATAGGAGTAGTCTAACTGTTCTACGATTTTTCCCGGAGAGTTAGACTACTCCGGCAACGCTCCTTCCTTGACAACCCCGCCCTCCGGACTCATTCCTCCGACAGATGCAACTCCGTTTCCGTTTCAGTCAAGTCCAAGGTTCAAGGAGAATCCACCCACAGCTGGAGTGAGCTAGCTGTGGAGCAAAACTCCCTCCATCGGACGGAGGAGGAGCAAAGTCAACGCTAACTTTGCTCCTCCTCTGTCCAATGAGGGAGGATTGCTCCACAGCTAGCTTACTCCCCCACAGCTCACTTGAAGATCTTTCTCTGCACACGCATAATCTCCCTTTCCATTAGATGGATTCAAACGAAAATCATCCCGCCATATCTTAGTCGTCTTCTTATCTCCTAACTACTCAGCCTCTTTTCTTCCTGTTCCCAGTTTCTTTTGCATCTGCCTGCGGTGGTGTGTTCTCAATATCTTGTGCATCTGGGGTGTGACCAGTATATTTGATCGATTCAACCATGTTCATAGCTGGGCATTTTTTATGATGTTTGAGTAGCAAAGACCCTTGAGGGGATCTTCTATGATGTTTCTTCGAATCCACGGCTTTGAAAATTGAAACCTTCAACCTATCTTATCCATTTCCTTCTAAATTCAATTCAATCTCGCCAATGTCAGCATCAACCACAAAAAATTTCAAGAAAACTTGGTCCATCTTCTCTATGGTTTCATCCCTCTTGTGTCTGGTGATTTTATTTTGTTGTAACAATATATTATGCAAAAGGGATTAACCATCGTGGATATCGCATTGATCTTGGCTGAATAATACCTCCAGAATGGGGACTCTGATGCAACAAGCACCGTTAACGTTCATACAACGAAAATAATATCAGGAGGAGTTCTTTTGATGTAGAGCTCAAGGTCAATTAGTAATCAACTGCCAGTAGTATCTGTTCCATTGAGCATGGCCTGTTTGTTTATTTTCTTTTTTACAGTTTTGGGTGGTTATAAATTCCCATAATTAAAGTTAAGACTGCCATCAAGGCTTCACATTTTTAATTTTGTATAATTAAAATAATAATATATAATTAATTTTTAAGTCATTCACTAATTTGCCATTATTAGTTGCATTTTATATTAAACTCTCTTTTGTATCTCCTGGTTACAAACACTTATGACTTCATTTTCAAGCTTGGTTTTTTAAATGCTGTCATGTGAGGTCTAAGGCTACTCAATACAAATCTCCTAAACAAAAACTGACTTGTGAAGTCAACTGCTACTCAATTCAAAGAGATATGGATTATTTTCTTGAAATCCAGTTTAAAGTGCTGTAATGTGACCTCACCGGTTACTCAATTCAAAGAAACAAAACATATTATTTCATTAACCAAAGTGCTTTTAGTTTGATGCTGGTAAAATTATTATTTTAATTCTCTTTAAGTTTCGTGAGATATCATCATTGGCTTTCCATTACAATGAAAATCTATCCATTACCATAACCAGATTCGACAAAAAGGATAACATCTCAAAATCCTTAGCTCTTTTATGTGGTAGTAAACTAGTTTCAATTCTGGACTTTAGTTTTTCATATCCAAGGCAACTCTACTTGCTATCTTTTCTTTTTTAACATAACATAATTCATCCCTGTGGTCTTCATGCATACAATATGATTCATTGCAACTTCTCTCATTTTTCACCGCTCACTTTCTCAATACCTTTCCTTGTTCGCACAGCGAATGAAGGCCGGGTAGAAGGGTGATATCATATTGGTCGAAGTGTATATAGATTAATTTACAGTGATTAGACATGTAAATATAGCTTGATTAAATCACTATAAAGTGATTATTTTAAAAATAAAGTGATTATTTTAATTTTTTAAAGTATAATAGTAATGATACATAATTTTTTTAGTTTGACACACAAAATTATTATTTTAATTTTTTTAAGTATAATATACAGTAATGACACATGTAAATTTTTTAGTTTGACTTTTATTTGAGTGGATTATTTTGATTAAAATTATTGTTAAATTTTTTTTTAAATTAATTTTTTTAATATTTTCTAAGGTAATATAGATTAATTTCTAATGTTTTGACATCAATTTTATTAAAACATGTATTTTTTTAATTTTTTATTATTATTTTAAATAAATTTTATCACAAATTTAAATAAAAAAATTTGTTTAAAATTTTAAAATATATTTTTTCATTTTATATAATTTTGAAGACAAATTTAAGGAAAAATAAAATTAATTTAAAATTTCAGAAAATATCAAGATATTTTAAATGATAGTTTAAGTTAAATTTTTAATATGTTTAATTTAAATAATAAAATTTAATCATTTAATTCATAATATTAATAAATATTATGAATATTATTAATTAATTAACAAATTTAAATTAATAAATATAAATATAAAATTCCAAAATCTTAAATAAGTAATAGTTATATTTATTTTATTAACTTTTGATAAATTTAAGTTGAAACTCATAATCTCATTAATATATATATTACTATTATATTTTTTCTTTTTAGTTTGAGATAAAGATAATTATTAATTTTAATCTTTTATTAATTTGTATTTAAAATCAAAATATTTATTTTTTATTATTTAAAATCAAGAAATAAATAAAGTAAAAAATGTTTTATAATGTTTTTATTTATAATAAGGAAAACATGATATTTCATTTCAATACATCATTTTCATCTTGAATATTCTTAAATCATTTAAAACATTTTAATAATTAAAATATTTGTATGAAATATTTTACTAAAATCATTTCTATACATCACTTTAAAATCATTTCTATACATCACTTTCATCTTGAATACTCTTAAATAATTTTTTCATTAAAATTTAAGGTATTTGATAATTAAAATATTTAATAAAAACTTATTTCCAAAAATAATGGGTATGAAATATGTCACTAAGATCACTTAAATATATCACTTTTATCTTTAATACTCTTAAATAATTTCTTAACTAAAACTGAAAACATTTTGATGATTAAAACATTTAATAAAAACTTAGTTCAACTAATTATAATTAAAGCAATGTTTTTATATAATTAAATTATATTTTAAAATATTTAATTTTATTGTTTTTCTCATTCAAAGTTGCCTCAAGTTAATTAGACAAAAATGTTAAAGGGGATGAAAATTTTGTTAAGCATATTTAAAATGAAATATAAAGAATAGTGACTAAGGATTTGAGATGAAGTTTAGATGTGTTATTGAATTTTTTTTTGTATTCACAAAATAAACAATAAGTGTGTTCTTAACAATTTCTTTTAATTCACAAAATAAACAATAGGGTTTAAGTTTAATCTTAATTATAATTATGGGATTAACATTGTAGAATATTTAAAATAAAAATAAAAAATCATGAAAAGTTATAAATTAGTGTAAATTCATCTTAAATGTATTAATTTGTTTAAAGGTTTAATTTTTTTTTAGTGAAGATTAAGATGGATCTACATTGGTTTTATTTCCTTAATGTTTATCTAAAATTTAGAATTGACATATATAGCAATAGTTTTATTTAATTTGTTTTGGTGTCACCTAAGTTACATTATATGTCATCATCTCCCCCATATTATGATAACATTTTTCTCATATTGGTTACTTTCTATGCAATTAGTGAATGGTTTTGAGTTTCAAGACCAACTACTATATTCCAACTTTAAATAAATATTAATGCT
>LPNX010882542.1:13995-24798 GCA_001517045.1 Pseudotsuga menziesii
GCCTTGAATGCTGCCAATCCAAAACCTGAATGGTGGTCCAGATTTGTGGACGATACCTTCTTAATATGGGCTCATGGGAAGGAAGAATTAGACAAATTCGTTGATCACTTGNTGAACATATGAAAAATTTTAACTTCAAAAATTTTTAACATATGAAAAATTTTAACTTCAAATTCTTCCCTAATTAGGTTAAAGGACCTAATAATTGAGCTCCAAAAAATTTTAAAAATTATTTATATCTCACTTAATAAATTAAAATAAGTTAAATAAAATTAAAAAATTTTAACAAAATAATAAAATATCTTAAAAGAATTTTAAAAGAACATTAATAATTTAAAACATTTTATTAAATCTAAACATAAATGTTTAAAATAAAGAATAATTAAATAAATAAAAATTTAATAAATTTAGTTAAAAAGTTTTTAAAAACTTTAATAAATAATTGTTAATACAATATTTTTTAAATACAAATTCTTATTAAGTGTATTAACCCTAAAAGTTTAATAAATTAATTAATTAAGATTACATAAAACAATAAATTATATTGATCACAAAAAATTATTAACCCTAATTTTACGATTAACCGTGTCGGCCATCTCAAGCAAAAGTGACGATTCCTATATTAATACACCAATGAAAGATGTTCAATCTCCAGGCATCGCCTTGTCCTGAAGATGAACCACGCTTGGTTCGAAACGTCGACAACAAATCTTCTCACCGCAGATTCTCCATTAGATGCCAAGAACAACCTTGTTCACTGGATTATCCCATGTCACCGGTATACTACATCTTCTACCATACAAAGTTTCATATGGACTCATTCCCAAGGATTCTTGTTGTCCATTGTTATAAGCAAACTCTACCAAGTGTAAATAATCTTCCCACTTGGTTGGTTTGTCCATCACATACATGCGAAGCATGTCTTCAAGCAATTGATTCACTCTCTCTATCTAACCATCAGTATGAGGATGGTAGGAAGTGTTGAAGTTCAACTTTGTACCCAAATATGCAAACAAACCCTTCCAAAAATTGGAAGTGAACATGACATCTCTGTCAAAAATTATTGTTGTAGGAAATCCATGCAAATTTAAAATCTCCTGCATGAAGATCTTTGCAATGTCATCACTCTTAAGTGTAGACTTAACTGGTATAAAGTGTCCTTCCTTTGTCAACTTTTCCACCACAACCATGATGGAATCATGTTGTCTCCAAGTCATTGGCAATCCTATAATAAAATCTATGGAAATAGATTCCCATTTCCATTTTGGAACTAGCAAAGTCTGCAACAAACCTGTTGGGTGTTGATGCTCCACCTTTACCTACTAATATTTCATGCACCTTGAAATATATTCAGCCATGTCCTTTTTCATTCCTGGCCAAAATTATTGCTTCCTGGTTGTAGAAATCATCTTTTGATATCCTGGGTGACCAGAATATGGTGCCTGATGGATCTCATCCATAACAACTCTCAAGTAATTCCTCCAATCATCTTTTCATAGCAATCATGTAGTAGCAATCATCTTTTGATATCTATAAAGTAATTCCTCCACATCTTGAGAGGATGTACTATGGATGCAAGCTCGAGGTCATGAGTGGCATAGTTCTTCTCATTCTCCTTCAAATTTCCTTACTCATAACATATCACGTGGTTGTTCTCCATAAGAACTCCTCCTAGTCCTTGTCCACATGCATCAGTACACACCACAAAATCTTTTCTAGGTCTGGAACTTTCAAGACTAGTGCACTTGTGAGAAGATTCTTCAATCGCTGGAATATTTCTTCACACTTCGATGTCCATTCAAACTTTATTCCCTTATTTTGCAAAGAAGTGACTCGATGTGCAACCTTGGAGAATCCTTGAATGAATCTCTTGTATTATCTTGTAAGTCCCATAAAAGATCTTACATCTGTCAAATTTCTTGGAGTAGGCCAATTCATAATGGCTTCAATCTTCTTAGGGTCTATAGATATGCCCTCATCTGAGATAATGTGACCCAAATAATGAATCATATCTCTATAGAAGTCAAACTTGCTCACCTTTGCATACAACTGATGCTCCCTCAGCAATTGCAATCTCAATCTCAGATGCTCTTCATGCTCTTCCTCATTCTTACAATAAATAAGAATGTCATCAAGGAAAACAAGAACAAACGTGTCCAAATACCTGCTAAAAACACTATTCTTAAGGAACCTAAATGTTGCTAGTGCATTTGTGAGACTAAATCGTACCACTAAAAACTCAAAATTTCCATACCTTGTCCTGAAAGTTGTCTTATGAATGTCTTCATCCTTGATTCTTACCTGGTGGTAACCAGACCTCAATTCAATCTTTGAAAATACCTTTGCTTCCCTCATTTGATCAAAGAGGTCGTCAATTTTAGGCAAAGGGTATTTGTTCTTCACAGTGACTTTGTTCAACTATCTATAATCAATACACTAGCTGAGTGTATCATATTTCTTTTTCACAAATAGAACTAGTGCTCCCCAAGGAGACACAATCATCATGATATACTTATTCTCCTATCTGTAATCAATACACAACCTGAGCATACCATATTTCTTTTTCACAAATCGAACTGGTACTCCCCTGTTGGACGCCTGGGAAGACCCGGGTTTACTTTATTGTACCAACAAACCCCTAGCTCACTGGCCCTTTCGGCGACAGACCGCAAAACGGCTTGAAGTCTCACCCGAAGTGATCCTAGATGGGGTGGCTGAAGAATCACGTTTCTTCAACCAGGTTTTGTAGCATCCTAGATTTCTCTTGACTCTGGTTAACCAGTGGGAGTTCTCTCTTAGCAAGGAGCTGTTTCTCTTTTCCTAGCTGACTCTACTAGGTAACTGGCTCTTATCGCATCGTAGCTTCTAGGATGATGTGCAGCCTATCTCTTCTGCTCAACTCCTAACCTACGATATCCCACACCGTAGATCCTTCGGCGGTGCGATATCGCCTTTCTATGCTACGATATTTCCTACAGTGAGACTCAATATGTTCATCAACTCTCAAGGTCCCGGGGCTTCCTCGTTGGGTATAATAGCTCGGTTAACCTTCCTTAGGGTGTTAAACAACTTCACTTGAGCTTCTATAGTTTAGCGTGCTTAACATCTGTTACGCTCAACTTGCTGAACTAAATATACATAAGTCATTTAACACTGTAATTGTAACTGTGTGAATCAAGCATTGATAACTCATATGCAGAATACTTAACACATTCAACTCACATTTAACCTTCTATGTACTGTAAACTAAAGGATAGCATACATACATTCATTAACTATTAAGCAAAGTTCATGTAACAGATAACATATAGCAACTAAGTAGAGCAGACTCACATGAAACAGTCGCACAACACACGAATTTTACGTGGTTCACTCCCAAGGGGGAAGCTACATCCACAGGAACCGTGTTTTATTATATATTGAGAGAGTACACATAGTTCCACTACAACCTATTATGCAGCTTGAGATCTTCTGGGAAACTCCACGCACACAGCCGGGAGCCCTTCTTTCTTAGATCTCTTCTCTTCCTATAATGTTTTCTTCTTACAATATACTCTTCCTCTCTCTCTCTCTCAATCCCTGCAGATTGTTACATTCATGCTCAAGGAGTCAGCTGCTGGTTTCAGTAAGATAACTATAGACTAAAGAACAGAACCAGAGCTTGACTCTTCCTCAATATCTTACAATACTGATCAACTAGCTACTGTCTAACTAGTTACTATCTACTACCTACTGTCTACTGACCAACCTTTCATAATACAAAATACATGCTTAAATAGGTGGCCTGAATGTCTCACCATGATACAAAACTATGGGCCTATCCCAACAGTAACCAAAAACCCTAACTATGACAGTTGGCCTATCTGTACTTTGAACTGTTGCTTACTGGTCACACTGTAGCTTTCTTCAGTATTCCATGATTTTTGGCGCTGATCTCAGTTATGGGCACCGCTTCCTCGGTTGCTCCCCTTCTATCCTTTGTCTTTAATACCTCGGCCCATTGCTCCTTTTCTATTTATGAGTGTAGCTGAGCCCTCTTGTCGTCGTCGCTGCCTTAAATGTAGTGGTTGATCTCTCTCTTCTCGACCGCTTCAGGTACTCTTTCCTTTGACTTCCTTGTTTCGATATAGCAGCTTTTCCTGTAGTTGTGGGGCCCTGCTCCAGCAGTCCCCTAACACTTACTTGTGGCTCATCCCTGAGCCACTAACAGCTGGCTTTTCTTTTTGTAGCTTCTCCTTGGCTTCCTGCAAAGTCCTTGCAAATCTCTCCCCGAGTCCTGCGACATCTTTGTCCATAGCTTTGACACAGTCTTGTGCCATGTCGAGCACAAATTTTCTCTTTTTCTCGCAACCGTTGCACTTCCTGTTGCAAACGATTCATCTTTGTCGTCTTCTTCATCTTTGCAAGAGCTCCTAAGCTCTTGACTTCTTCCTTCATTGATGCTGTTGCATTCTCTATGTTCTATATGCTCTGCTGCAATTCAAGTCTATCTGGGAGCTCGTCTAGCTCCGACCATGTATTTTTCGCATCAGCAAACAATGACTCTGCATCATCTATGCGACACTTCATCTGTGTTGAAGTGAGTCTAAAGGTATGTGCCCTTGCTTGCTTGTCTACCTTAGGTGTGCCTGGTGCTCGAGCCTCAAGCTCAGCAATATGCGCCTTGTGGTCTTCCTCCATCTTGTCCACTGTCTCCTCCAAAGCCTTTGCTCTGTCTGCAATTATTCGTACTTTCTGCATTAGAGGCAAGGCAAATGCAATGTTACACTGGGGTAACTCCAATGCGATGTTCTGCAGGACCTGACTCAGATCCTGTTCTCTTTCTTCATATACTCTTAGCCCTTCCTCCTTTGTCTAAAATCCTGCGGTGAGTTCTACATTCTGCTGTCTCAGCTGAGTGTTTTGTTTATAAGTCACAAGCTCTCTATCCCTGAGCTCTGCGGCTATCTACTGCTAGATCATCTATAGTTGATCAATGGGGAACTATGCCAGATTAACCTTAATAGGTTGTCTAACCTGTATCTGCACATCAATCATCGAGGTAGGGAATCGGATGCTCCCTGGCAGTATCAGCACTATATTGATGCGATCCTTTGCAAAGACTTCCTCGCGGGAATCGATTTTGTTGAGATTTCTCTTGCTGTCGCCTTGAATGTTGGAATATACATCATGGCAGTCTTCTCAGTTAGTGATTTCAACTCCAGAAGCTGCTTATCTATCGTGCTCTGCATCTTGTCCTGCGATGTCTGCATCGCCTGAAATGAGTCCTACATCTCCTCCTTTAATCTCGATGCGATGAGATCATAGTCATCCTCTTTTAGTGCAGTCTCTGTAGTTGGTTTTGAGGCTTTGAATTTTTTCCTCTTTTGTGCCATTGGTGGCACTTATACTGCATCTTTCCTCTTTTGTGTCGCTAGTGGCACTTCTACTGGATCTTTCCTCTTGGAACCCACCTTATCTTTTCCTTTGCCTGATGGGTCTCTCAATGCGGTTTCTGTTGGTACAGTTCCTACTGCGGCATCTTTGAATGCCTTCTTCCACTCTTCACCAAAGTATTTGATGACATATTATACATCCTGCACTATCATTCTGAATGAACCAATAGCCCAGTTATCCATTCTAGCCCCTTTTTACCTCAGATAGATTCTATGGTTGTCCGCCATGAAATCAAGTCAGTTATAATACATGTCAACAACCTTTGTGTTGATCCGCGGTGTCTCCTGGATGACTCGCTTCAACAAATTATAGTATTCATAGAATACTATCATATTGATATTTTTCTTGGCTGGGCTGTTCCTCTCCCATAAGTTTGCATAGCGTGTGCCTCTGCACTCTCTGCCTTGTAGCTATGGGAACTGGGTATGGGGCGGCTCTCTCCACCTGATGAATGCACATAGTATAAGCAGCCATGAGAATGGAAGGGGTGGTTTGGCTCGTCCTGTGCTACCAAACAGTCTTGTAGAAAAATATTTCATAAAAACAAACACCAATTAAATTGTTCACCTTCTGCGACTTGCACGGCAAGGTGAGTTACTGATCCTGTGACTTCTTTCAGGAAAAATTTTGTTAATAGTCTGCCTGCAAGAAGATAGGCTGTAAATTTGAGTGTATCATCTGCTAAGGCTGTGAGGTCATAATCCCGACCTCCTCTCTATAGCTTATATGTGTTAACGAGAAGCGTTGGTAGCTTAGTATCCTTGGTCTTCCCTGATATATGTGTTTGAGGGTCCTTACCGATCTTGGATAGCCTAGTGATGCGGTGTATCAAATCGACATTCAGATCAACCCAGTTACCCAACCAGAGGTAACCTCCATGTACACAGGAAAGTAGCACTCACACCACGGCATTAAGCTCTGCACCTCGTCCGAAGTGTGGTATTCTCAACAAATTGAGCAAGGCTGACTGCTCAAGAATCTGGACATGTTCCATAGGAACAATCTCATCTGCATCGGTCCTTGGGTTCCTCTAAACCTTAAGATACTGATCCGGGTGAAACTAAGGATATGTCTTACTGTATCCAAGGTTGTAGTCTATAAATTTGAGAGTAGGGACATATCCTAACAGTTCTCCATCTTCTTTTACTCGGGGATCAATCGGCGGTAGCGGAATAGGAAACTTAGCACCATTGGGAATGGTTACCTCTGGTGCGTTCTTGACTTGTGGCACAATGTATACTATTGCCATATGAACTTCTTCTTCCTGCTCTGGGATGGACTCTTCTACTACCTGAGCTTGACTCCTCATCCTTGGTGTCTTTCTGACCTGTGGTGTACCTAATTTCACAACTCTGGGCAACGTCGTCATAACAGACTCAAGGCTACCATGCTGGAATCATCACACAACGTCTTCTAAAGGTTCCTTCTCGGACATAAACCACCTGGTGCAATACTCTGAATTGGAAATGGCTGTGGAAATGGGGAAACTAGCACTCTGTAACTGGAGAATCTCTGCATAGGGAAAACTCTACAAATTGCTCTATAACTCTCAGAAATCACAGAAGTAACCCTTCTGTTTGAATGATCTGTGTATTTATAATGAAGGAGATAATCTCTAAAACAATGGTTGTTTAGGCTGGACCCATTGGCGGCATTTATTGCATGGATAAGACAACACCCGTCATCCCGATCCTCATTAATTGCTGAAAATATGATCAAATTTCCCTCAAAAATTGTGTGCAGGCGCCGGCAATCTCGACCAAGATTTACCAAACATAGGACAATCATTGTATTGTTTCCAAATCTAGGGAAACGTATACCTATCATATCTAGATTGATTGCTTGTCAGAAGGCGAAGTGACTGGCCCTCTGTCCGTTTTCAAAATTTGTCTACGTGGCACGGGGAACATCGCCTCACTGCGATGTCACACTGCATCGTCCTAGATCAAAAAGTTGGCGTGAAACTCCGCAACATTCAAAAAAAAAAAAAACTCCACAAGCGTCCTATGACTTGCGCGAATAAAAATTTCCTGCTGCAATTCCTCATACTTAGAACTTTTTTTTTTACATGTAGACTAGTTATAGGTGCAATGCCTCCTTTCAACTACACTGGACATCTGCATTCTTATTTCTCTGCGTTAGGGTTTTGAAGTGGAGTGGTTATCACTATAAATCTTGAGCCTACTGCCATTAATCAAAGTAGGCACAAGTTCCCCTTTCAGTTTACTGAGATGAACGGCACCTCCTTCTATAACTTGATGAATCTGATATGGCCCTAACCAATGCGTCTTGAACTTCCCTAGAAACTTAACAAACTTGCTGTCATAAAGGAGCACTAAGTCTCCTATCTTAAAAATCTTGCTCTTGATGTGCCTGTCGTGCCAAGTTTTTTCTCGTGCCTTCTGCACTTTTTGATGAAATCCTACGATGAATCTGTCTTCTTCTAAGGAAAGCAACTGCGCTAGTCTTTCATTTATCATATCTGTATCAGCCATCTTGGTAATTTGAGCAATTATTAAATTGGAAATAATATATTCCATAGGCATAACAACCTCTTGTCCATACACCAAGCTGAAAGGTGTGTGTCATGTGAGTTTCTTGCATGTAGTCCTATAAGCCCATAATACAGCATTAACGCTGAGGTCCCAATCATCTCTTTGATTGTTACAGATCTTAGTAAGAGCATTTTCTACAATATTGTTAAAATCCTCCACCGTACCATTAGCTTGTGGGTGGTAGGGAGTGATCTTATGGTGTTGTATCTAAAATTCCTCCGTCAAGGCCTGAATAGTGCGATTCAGAAAGTGTGTGCCTTGATCACTCATCAAAATTGTTGGACATCCAAATCTATTTATGATGTTTTCAAAAATGAACTATGCAGCTATAGCAGCATCACAATTCCTTACTGCTTTTTCCTCTGCCCACCTAGTGAGGTATTCTGTTCCTGTGATGATGTATCTCGCACCAGTTCGTTTCCCTGGTGGGTTGATAGGACCCATGAAACATATAGCCCATTTTTCAAATGCCCGCAGCGTAATCTATGGTCACAGCGACATCTCATCTCTCCACGAAGGTTTTCCTACCCTATGGCAGATATCGCAACATTTGCAAAACTCCTTAGTATCTTTATGCAAAGTAGGCCACCATAATCCTACAGCTAGGATTTTCTGAGCAGTCGGATTTCCTGCGAAAGGAACACCTGCGGTACATGAATTTTCTTCTCTAATAATGGTCTCTTTCTCATGCGGCATAACGCATCTATGTAGGAATTCATCTGGACCTAACTTATATAACTATCCCGCGATCAAAGTGAAATTTGCTGCTTTAACAACTAACTGTTTCTTTTGTTGCTCATTAAACTCAACTAGTGCCCACCCTGTAGTGAGAAAGTGAATAATATCTGTGTAATACTCATCTGCAATCTGGATAGAAAACAATTGTGCATCTGGCCTATTATCCTCTAAGTTACTTGGTTCTGCTCCTGAGTCTATGCACGATAGATGATCAGGTCTGGCATTTAATATCCCTGGTTTTACGATGATTTCAAAATCATACTCCTAAAATAGGAGTAACCATCTACAGATTCTTCCCCCTAACACTGGCTTATTGACCAAATACTTTAAAGCAGAATGGTCAATGAACATCTTGAATGGGGCACCCAACAAGTAGTTCCTGAATTTCTATAGAGCATACACCATAGCTAATCCTTCTCTTTCTGTAGTGGTGTAGTTCTTTTTTGCAGTAGATAACTTTCTGCTTGAGTATGCGATAGGGTGATCGATACCCCCTTCTCCTGGCTGTGTTAAGACAATCCCCAGTGTGATCCCAAATGCATCCACGTGTACATAAAATGGCTTGTTCCAATCTAGAAATACTAAGATGGGTGCTGTAACCATCTTCTCTTTAAGAGTGTCTAAACTTTGATGGCATTCCTCATTCCATAGGAATTTGACTTATTTCTTTAACAGCTTTTCCATAGGTGCTGTGATATTTGCATAGCCTTTGATAATTTTTCTATAATACCCGGTATGACCAAGCACTGTCCTCAATTGCTTGACTAAGTTGGGTGCTGGAAGATTTACAGTGATGAAAATCTTTGCAAGATCTACCAGCAAGCCTTTTCTGCAAACAATATAACCCAACAAAATACCAAATGGTGCACATAATATATATTTCTTCAAGTTAAGAGAAATCTGATATTGCCTACATTTCTCTAACATGAGCCTTAAATCTCCTATATGCTTTTTGATCAATCCAAATATAGTCCAATCATCAAAATAGACTTCTAAGAATTTATGGATGTATTCCTTAAAGACAGCAACTACGACTCTAGAAAAAATAGCTGGTGCATTTTTAAGACCAAAGGGCATTACCATATACTTGAATGAGTCCCATTCTATTGCAAAGGTGGTCTTATGTCAATCCTCTGGATGGATTCTTATCTAGTGATAGCCTGAAAATACATCAGTGAATGAGTAGATCTTTTGTCCTCCCACATTGTCTAAAAATTCATCAGTAAAAGGTGTCGAAAATGGGTCATGAAGCGATGCGTCGTTGAGTTTGCGCAAATCGACACAAATCTTGATTTATCCTTTAGTTTTCTTTTCCTGCACGACCATGGGACTAACCCATTCACTCTCTTCTAGGGGCTCAATGATGTCTGCTGCTAACATCTTATCAATCTCATCCTTAACTTTTTCTTTATAACGAGGATTTAATCTGTATGGACACTGCTTAAATGGCTTAGCATCCACTTTCAAAGGTATCCTCATGACTCCCAAATCTCCTACTATTCCCTTCATCTCTATAAACTTAGTGGGAAATAAGTCTTGATGGTCATGTAACAAATCTGCGATGTGTCCTACCATTTCATCATCCCAATAGTCTCCAATAGAGGCAAACTTTGGTTTTTTTTTCTGTGCCAATATTGATCTTTTTAATCTTAATAAGCTCTGTGATAGCTAGAATCTCTAGCTTTGGTCCATCAACTTCGCGAGTCCCTTCTGAGTCTGGAATGGTGATACTGCGAGGATTCTCATCCTCATCACCTGGCTCTTCTGCGAAGTTGTAACAATCTAGCCCATGTTCTAACTAGATGGTCCAATCAGGCTGAGCATACACTGGTAAGGTACAGTCATCAAATATCTTAGTCTTTATAATATCTAGAGCCTGATCGATGCTTGGATACTCAGATTCAAAAGTGAAAGTGAGTAGAAAGTTTTCTATCATAACTGGCCATGTAATCTTTCCTTTGCGCAACTTTGTATCAGTGTACCAGTTCCTTGGGACTGTGTCTAAAGTGTGAATGAATAGGTGAACCCATTCATCCTCAAGAATGTCTGACCAATTCTGTTCACAAATCTTAAT
>LPNX010882555.1:0-10476 GCA_001517045.1 Pseudotsuga menziesii
CAGGGGTTTTTCTTGCTTACTGAGATATTTTCTAGATATGTTGTATATTAGACGTTGGTCATCGATATTGGGCAAATTTGACTGCATTGTTGTGTTAGTATTTCTAATCAGATCGTTGAAGTAAGAAACAATCTTAAATTTGCTTGAATACATACTGGAAATAATAGCTTAAGCGTAGACGATTTACGTACAATTGCTGCAAGGTAGAATATCACTCGAAATCCCCGACAGAATCCTTCATTGATCACTACATCAATAATTCTTTCATTGGATATAAACTCTACTTGTTCAAAGAACTTCCGATTCCATTGTTGAGGAAATATAACCATACCCTTCACTCTGGACAGCTGTAGTCCACTTTCTTTGAAAATTGTTACAGTTTCAACACTAGGTCCCCTCACAAGTATAATTGTACCTAAGGCAAACAATCCCATTATAATTAAGATCTGGAAACTTCGCGCGATTGTCACTTCAAAAGTTCTATTAATATGTTCGAGAAATCTTGATCTTAGGCAAATTACATAGAACAAAATATTCAGTAGTAAAATAAGTACAATTTGGTGATATTGTATGCCCATGTTAATCTCTACCCTCCCATTTTGCTTGACTTTTTTGAACTTTCGGTTAGATACAGGTAAAACGGTAAATCTTATAAAATTGCCATTCTTGTCTTCATCGATAACTAATGTATACTTCTTTCTATTCAGTATACTAGTCTTACCAAATTCATACTCTTTACTAATCATATCATCCTTTTGTTTCTTTTGCTTATAGAACGATCCTCATATGTAGCTTTCATAATACTGTTTTCGTTGCCAATTTTTTTCTTCCGAACATCGCTTCATTTATTGAAGCCGCGGTACACCTGAAGAAAATGATATAATACAACAAAAAGTTGTGCTATTTATCCATTATGTATGCATATAAATGTCTCTTATTGATCAATCTCAGGCTCTTCTTCACTTCCTTCATTATCCTCATTGTCATCATTATTCCTTTCTTTGAGTTTCTTCCTTTTCAAGTCATCAATTGTACCCAGAACAACTTCCGTTTTTCTATAAACTTTCAAATCATTTGTCATAATACCACCAGATCCCTTTTTATTCAAATTAGCATCATTTAGCCTTTGTGCAGTTTGGTCTTCCTCCTTTGCCGTATTCTTTGCTTCTTCGATTTCCTTCATATGATGTTTGTGCTCGTTTTGTAATTCGATTAGTTTCTCGTTGAAGTCTGCTACTGTACCAATGTTCTTCTTGATTTCGCAGCAATACTCATCAAAATTAGGCGGTAGCTTAGATCGAAGGGCCAATTCAATCAATATTGGACGTTTCTTCTCCTCATTAACGAATTTGGCCTTCACTTGTTTTCTTGATCTATAAGGGTATAGTTGTGAGATCAAATTGAAATCTGTCCCCCACATAGAAAGCGCCTTGTAGAACTTTATCATTTCTTCCACAGTCCACGGATCTGTGTATGAACCCCTACCATACGACCCGTAATTATAAAGATTGGCAAAAGGGTTTTCATCAACTTTTTCTTTATATTCATTTTCGATACTAGCATTTTTGTGTCTGTCAACAACCATAGTCTCTTCATCAATTGCCATAGTACCATCAGGGTTAAGCTTCAGTTGGATCGCCGTATGTGCTTTGCGGTCTGACTCAGGAATGTCAGCGTTGAGTAGTTTATCTCTTTCTTCCTTTCTCTTCTCCTCTTCTTCTTCCTGTTCTTCTTTAGTCAATGAGTGTAGTGGTTTAAATTCTTGTCGTGCGCGCATTCTGAGTTCTCTAAGATGCCTTCTCTTTTCCAATTTTGCCTTTTTTGCCATTTTAGATTTTTCAAAGTTTTCAGATATTTGACCAATAGGAAAGTTTGGCTTACACAACTCTGCCATCGTAAAATTCTCTTCATCGATAAAATATTTAGCAGACTCCCCATCTCTCACTTTTTTCGGGATATCTTTGACTTTGCTAATCACATAATTTTCATTCTCATCAGCTTCTCTTGATGTAGAAGTTTCTGACGAAAATTCATTCCTGTCCAAAGAATCGGTCATTGCCGTAGGTGGGGAAATTTTGGAGACAATACTGATTCTGTGTGCACCTGCTGGTTTCTTAGCCGAAGAGGGTTTGCCCAAAACCCTATGTCTTTTGAAAGTTTTCAGATTCATATCGTTTTCTGTAATGCTTCCAAGCCTTATCTTTTTAGGAAGCTTGTTGGAGATTGTAGATAAACGTCGCGCAGTCCCATTACTGTTACTGGAAGAATCGAGAAATGACGGTTTAAAACTTGGACGACTTTCGTTGTGCTTACTCAGTGAAGCTAATCTGCTGGATCTCGGTACCTTCTGGTCTCGGTGGGTTTGCAAGGGTGCCGGTTTTAGAGTCACATTATCTTCTATAACGTCTGCTTTGGGGTTCTGGGTCGAGGCGTCAATGGGGCCCTCATCACCTATTTCATTATCATGTCCATTAGTGCCGGTTAAGGTAAAGCCTTCTAAAGAGCGTTCTCCAACTAGCGAGGGTTTCTCAACAATAGCCGTTTCATTTTCATCAACACCTTTATCGTTATCACTATTATCTTCTTCTATTTCTTTACTTTCGGGAATGAAAAGTTGAGGGGTTCTTGGTTTTGGAGTTGGTGTTCCTCCAGTGGCGGCTCTACGCTGCCTTACTTTAGGGGCAAAGCGTGTACCACTTTTATTAACAATACTACTCATAAATACCTGGTAATCAGTGGCTCCTTGCCGGTTGTTTGTATTTCTTTAATAGGTTAGAAGTCAAAGTTATAATTTCCTTCGCTTTGCGTTTGCATGTTCGAAGTTGTTTTTTTTTAATTTTTTTTTTTGGGTATAATAAGTAATGGAAAACGCGTCTTCTGGGAACATTAAAGTTGCCTATTATAAACTACATAAAAGAAAAGAATAGACCATGCTTATTGACTTCCTGAGACTTGATCACGATAAATACCTACCATTATGTATACAACAAATCTGCGTATACAAATGGCACATTTCTCAACATGATGCGAAATCATGGCTTAAATAATCAGAGAGGGCGGCAAACTCGGCATTCGAAATGGATGTAATTTTACCTTGCCACTTGCCACCTTTCTTACCACCACCGCCTTTTAGGTTTTGTAGTATCGAACCTAAGTTAGCAGCCAAATTGGCAATTTTTTCACCCGATTCCGAAAGAATTAGCAGTGAGCCAGTGTTCGTTTGTCTTTCATAACCGCATAGGATAATTTCGTAACCTTCTGTATCATCTTTCAAAAAATTAGATACTTCCTTGTGGATCTGTAGCAACAGTTCCAATGTTCCGTATTCTTCTTCCATAAAATAAGCCCTTTTCTTTCCACTGGCTTTCAGTGTGTTCATTAATTCTTCAGAAGCGGTACGTGCTAATCTCTTTATCCAATACTGTTCTCTTTTATTTAATTGTTGAATTTGTTTGGTTTGCCTTGTTATCTTCTCAGAAATTTGAGTTTCTGAACAACTCAATAAGTTTTTAGAATCCAGTAAAATTTTATTAACAGATTTTGCATACAAAGAAACCCGCTTCCCACACATGAAATAGAGCCTTGAGTTTGAACCTCTTACGGCTGATTGATTGGAAAGAATTAAAATGGAACCTATTTGAGAGGTACATTTCAAATGTGTACCACAACATGGGTTAGAATCAATGTCACCGATGTGGATAGTACGTAGAACACCTTTGGAGAGGTCGTAATCGTCTGGAATTTTGGATGTACTAACTTCATCTACTGTTTCTTCACCGATTCTTTCCTCTACAATAATTTCCTGAGGAAAGTTGATGATCAACTGATTAATCTCATCTGATACGTTCGTTATTTCGTCGAGAGTCAATTTCCTGTTCAACTCTATATAATTGAAATAGTCGCTAGGCTCTAGAACAGGTTTTTTCTTTGTGATGATACCACCCATCGACCAAGATACAGTTTCTACTTTGTAGTTGCGTTCCAGAATGGCACTTAACAAGTGTTGACCAGTATGTTGTTGCATATAATCCATTCTCTTTTGCTCGTCCACGGCCACTTCCACTGTTGTTCCGGGCTCAATGTAGTCATTGACATGATGCTTTGCATGTAAACCGAAACGAGAAACGTGTGAAACTAATATCTTCTCAATTTTCGACGAATTACGATTCCCTTCAACAATTTTCAAAAAACCAGAATCACTTGGTTGGCCCCCACCTTCGGGGAACAGAATAGTATCTTGTAGTTCAATCTCATAACCTTCAATCTCTCCCTTTTTATTCTTCGTTGGTTCGCAAGAAACAACCAGTGTTTTGAACCCATCGAAGAGAAATGAGTTCCTCTGGCAGGCTAAAGCGCCGACCTTGACAGGCGTCATAGGTGTGGGCATGATAACTTACCTTTTAATCAATTTTTGACGCTGTTGTGTGCTTTCGTCGATATGCGTCACCAGGATGTCTATTCTTAAGTTTTTTTTACACGATAAGGATAAAAAATAAAAAGATGTTAATGATGGGTGGTTGGTTCTTTTACTAATGAAAAGTGTAAGCATATTTCGTACAAATTGCTTGCAATAAGTCACTTGTACAAAAGTAAACTGATATAAACGTCTTCCTAGTGGGCTGAATTTCAGAATTTACGCGAGTGATACATGAATTTACTGATAATCGATGGTATTCGTTATTTGATAAGGTGGTATTATTGAATATACAGAATGCATTATATGCGCTCATTGAGGATATAATAGTCATGACAGGAAATCAATGTCCTACGTAATAACACTATTATTTCTTCCTTTGCATTGCACGTTGTTATGCATTACTCTGTTACATCATCAGTTCTTGTATTTCGGCTTTTACTAGATTTGAGATTGTATCTCATGGCTTATGTCACTTTCTTACATTGTGTGTGATAGGTATACTAGTAACATGGCCACTAGTCAATAAGCAACGGTCAATTCTTATTCCAGCAGTTCTTAATATGCATGGAATTAGTGAAGAATAGGAGCCGATAACTTTACTTGTGCATTTGTATTAAATTTACGTCCTTCTTATTTATTTCGTCCACGTACGTTACTACCCTTTTTCCAGTAATTTTTCTTTAACTTGAAATGGTCTTGTAACTCCTATTACATTCCGGTGCCATATCAAGAGTAGCCTGGTAATATAGAAAAATTCCAGTAGCTTAACAAGAGCCTATTTTTAATCAAAAATGCCGGAGCAAAAAGCCAACTGTTCACCAAACGGTAACATAACAGTTGATAGTATGATTATGTCGCTAGGATCTTCTTAAAGGATAACACGAATTACGAAACCAATAGAGGGATATTAGAAGGATCAGTTGAAACCTAAAGATCAATAATATAATAGGATTATAAGTGACAACATATAGTATTAAAGAAACAAACCGCTATATGATTGCATGTATTACCACCTCTCTTTTGTTGATACGCATATCCCTGAGGAAAACTCTCAGCACATTCCATATACGAGGGAAAAATTGGATTTCAAAAACTGGTATCTAATCCTACCGATGCGTATGTTAGTCGAAATCTATAAGTAAATTGTTAATGATTGCTTTCTGTTCGTTTATACTTCCATTTTACTTATATATCACCTGCCGTCTCAGACGACAAAATACATACAACTGGCGTAATGACGCTTTCATACAAAATATACATCTAAGGTAGTAATTCATTCTAGTAAATATTCATCCGAAAGCTGTAGTATCTGAACTATATTGTACATTATCGTAACAAAATCCCCAGTGAAGTTTACTCACAATGGATTTCGTTGTAGACTATCAGACCTACGCAATGGCGGATACTGCCACGCCAGAATTACCAGAACCTGAGCCAAGACTAAACTTAACCTCAGATGCACAGTCACAGCCCACCGGTAAACTAGATCTACAGTTTAAGTTGCCCGACCTTCAACGTTATTCCAATAATAATGCAACTTTGCCAGTAGATAATGATGGTGCTGGTTCGAAAGACCTACATAAGAAAATGACACATTACGCAATGTCTTCCATTGATAAAATACAGCTTTCAAATCCAAGCAAACAATTAGGGCAAAATTCCCAGGATGAAAAACTATCGCAGCAAGAATCTCAAAATTTCACAAATTACGAGCCAAAAAACCTTGATTTATCAAAATTAGTATCCCCGTCAAGTGGTTCCAACAAAAATACCACAAATTTGGTTCTTTCGAATAAACTATCCAAGATATTGAACAATTACACATTGATTAACTATCAGGCCACAGTCCAACTAAGAAAATCCCTAAAGGTTCTAGAAGAGAATAAAGAGAGATTGTCCCTTGATGAACAAAAGCTCATGAATCCTGAATATGTAGGTACTTTGGCAAGAAGAGCATTGAGGACTGATTTGGAATCTCAACTGCTAAAGGAACATATTACGGTACTTGAGGAATTCAAACCTATCATTAGAAGGATTAAACGATTATCTTCTTCCGTCGAAAAAATACAAAGAACGAGCGAAAAATTACTAAGTAATGAGACAAATGAGGTTCCAACAAATAACGTGGTACTTCAGGAAATAGATCAATACCGTTTAAAGGCAGAGCAGTTGAAGCTGAAAAAAAAAATACTGTTATCTATAAGGGATAGGTTTACTTTGAATCAGGTAGAGGACGATGTAATCACCAATGGTACTATAGACAACATCTTTTTCGAGGTAGTAAAGAAAGTAATCAATATTAAAGATGAATCAAGTTTCTTGCTGACGCTTCCTAATTTGAATGCTGGAAATGCTTTGATAATGGGAGTTAATGAAATTTTAGAAAAGACAAACAAAAAAATCTTCAATTATTTGATCGATTTTTTATATAGTTTTGAATCCTCTTCAAATTTATTAAATGACCATGGTACTACTGAACAAGAAAGCTTAAACATTTTTCGGAAGAGTCTGGTCTTCCTGTCAAGTGATCTAGAATTATTTAATGAGTTGTTGAAAAGAGTGACCACACTGAGATCCAAGAGTATTCTGGATGAGTTTTTGTCTCAATTCGATATGAATTCAACTACCTCTAAACCCATCATATTATCGGCACACGATCCAATTAGGTATATTGGTGACGTACTAGCGTCCGTTCATTCCATCATCGCAAATGAAGCTGATTTCGTGAAGTCACTATTTGACTTTCAGGATGAAGACTTAAAAGATACCCCAATTTCTATACTTCAACAAAACAAGACATTCTTGAAAGGCATCGACAACAAATTGCTGAACGATATCATCCAGTCGCTATCCAATTCGTGTCGTATTCGTATCGAGCAAATCGTGAGGTTTGAAGAAAATCCGATCATCAATTTCGAGATTGTGAGGCTGCTGAAACTTTACAGAGTTATGTTCGAGAGAAAGGGAATTCAGGACGATAGTTCTATTATTAACAATTTAAAGTCGTTGGAAGACATTTCCAAAAACAGAATTATTGGATACTATGAAGACTATATGAAGCAAACAGTCATGGCGGAAACAAAAAATTCTTCAGATGATTTACTGCCACCAGAGTGGCTATCAGAGTATATGAATAAATTGGTAGAGTTATTTGAAATTTATGAAAAGACACGTGCTGCCGAAGATGAGGAATCAGAAGATAATAAATTGCTCTCATCTAAGAATTTACAAACAATTGTAGAACAACCAATAAAAGATGTTCTGTTAAAACAATTGCAAACATCTTTTCCTTTGGCGAAAAAAAATGAAAAAGAAAAGGCATCATTGCTAACTATAGAGATAAACTGTTTCGATTTAATTAAATCTAGACTTCAACCTTTTGAGGGATTGTTTGCACAAGATGATGACAGCCGGAAAATCACCATCTGGGTTTGTGATAAACTGAAGGAATATACTAAGCAAATGCTAACTTTACAAATAAAATTCCTATTTGAGAATACAGGTTTAGACCTTTACAGCAATTTGGTCAATATGATTTTTCCTGTGGACTCAGTAAAGGATGAATTGGATTATGATATGTACTTAGCCCTGAGGGATAATTCATTGATGGAATTAGACATGGTCAGAAAAAATGTGCATGATAAGTTGAACTATTATCTACCTCAGGCGTTAACAGATGTTCAAGGAAATTTACTATTTAAATTAACGTCACCAATGATAGCTGATGAAATATGCGATGAATGTTTCAAGAAGTTGTCGCTATTTTATAATATCTTCAGGAAACTGTTGATTCATTTGTATCCGAACAAGAAGGATCAGGTATTCGAAATTTTAAATTTTTCCACTGATGAATTTGACATGTTGATAGGTATTGATCACTGAGAGATGAACAACTTCTGTTGAAAATCGTCTCACAAAGACGCATCTTGCCCATAATGTAGCGATGCTCTATATCTCAAATATTTGTTACCTTTTTTATGTTGGTATGCGGCGGGTATCTATATAATATATGGGTGTATACATACGTAGGGGGAACATCAAAAAGAAAATAATGATCACTCAAGTACTATTTAAAATCTTGCCTACAGAATTATCCTTTGTGATGGTTCTTACGGGGCTTTCGTTTCTACTACTGCTTTCACTGCATGTTCTGTCATCCAAGTCATCGTGTACTTGACGTCCTTCACGAACCGATTGCAGCATATTTGGTTGTTCCTTCATATTGGATTCAATTGGTTTGTCATGTGAGGTAAGTGCTACGGACACGTTAGAATGTATAGGGGATGGTGATCTCTGTACTTGTTTTTCTTTTGCTTCATCGATAATACTTAAATCGATCACTCCAAAGGAGGATGTGGATCTTGCACGCCTATGCTTTTTTTGAACCATTCCAGGTTTCCTTGGTATAGTATGTAAATTGTGCGTGTGGAGATCCTGTTGCTGTTGTGGAGGAGGAGGCAGTGGTTGAGATAGCGGCTGCTGTTGGTCTCTATTGAAACTTAGTATGGATGTCATTGTAGAAGGAATATTAGGATTGGTGAACTTTCCTATTGGAAGTGACAAGTTACGGCTGTGAAGAGAAGTCGGCTTCTTGTTTAAAGGCGATTCTTGAGATTTTGTACCAGAGGGAATTCGCCTAGCCACATCTTCCTCCTTAATGGNAGAGGGAATTCGCCTAGCCACATCTTCCTCCTTAATGGAAATATTGTCATTCAACGCAGCAACTGCGGATGCACCTATTCTTGCAGGAGAATTAGCTCTTCGTTGTACATTTGTAACTGTGGAGTGTGATATACCGCCGGTAGAGGATGATGCTGGAAACTTATATGGAGAGGGCTGTCGACTCATTGGAGTTGGTGACACTGTGTTCATATTTAGAGGTTTTAATGACTTCATAGAACCATTCAATCTGGGCAGATTTTCTGAAGATTGCGTGCCTTCTGTATTGTTATGTGGTTGATTGCCCCCTGCCTTCATCGGCGAAGACGCCGGTACGCCATGGTCGGTGTTGAATAGTTTATGTATTTGATTTATGGGCAGACCTGAACTGGAAGCAAGCTTAAACAACTCTATCGAACGATTCAAGTTTTCAAGTTTATAATATTGCTGCTTAGTCTTTTCTTGTTCTATTTTCAAATCCATAGCTTTCATTAAAGCATTCTCAGAAAAAGCCCATTCCGATACATTAGTACCAAATATTATATCTAACAGCGATTTGCTCTTGTTGACATTATTATGACTATTATCATTGCTTTCCTTTGGCTGGCTGTAACTGTTGAAAGTACTCATTGGTCGCCTGTGCTCACAGATGGTTGCAAGTTTTCCATGTAATGTAATTTGCTACTTATTTTCCTACTGCACGCGCAAGTTTTCTCGTTGACTGTTATTAAGAAACAAATGAACAAACAACAACTGCACTAGAAGAGCAACAAGACTAGTTTCCGCTTTCCTTCTCTTTTTCTTTTTTAAAAAAGCCAATACTGCATTTGCAGCTTACTGAAGAGGCCAAAAGAAACAAGGCTTGATGATAGTCAGTAATCTTCCTCTGGACCTCTTCGCCGAGTTCTTCGAGAAGTTCCCAATAAGGTAATCGAAACGAGAGAAAAAAAGACGAGCAAAAAAATTTCTCAATTTGCCTACTTTTAAGGGTTCGGAGAGGAAGGTTTATTTGTAAATCATGACATTATTGGGCGAAGCATAAGTGGCTTTGAAGAAGAGGAATAGCTACTCGACCAAAACTTGAAGATACTATCATACCCAACTTGGAGCGCTCAGTGACTAGTCTGCCTTTAGTGCTGTCCTGCCTCCCGTCATGCCAAGAGCCGTACTCTCCCCTTAAGGGCTGCTATTTTTTTCCGGTAGGTGTTCGGAATCCCCTTTCGAGAAAAGTAATTAATCCGAGAATTCCTTATATTTCTTACCAGAAATAGTAAGCGAAAAGGACGTTGAACTATAGCAGATCAGCGCGTCTTCATAATCCCAGAAGGAGGCGGGAAGAACAACCCCCCCCATATAGTTTTACTGGTCTCCTTTCAATCTGTTTGTTCTGAACCTACTTT
>LPNX010882563.1:0-20000 GCA_001517045.1 Pseudotsuga menziesii
TTCATCATCCCCCAATAACACATGCCCAAAATCACCATGAACATAATCATAAAAGAATTTCCTATGGGGTGTAGCATGACATGAAGCCCCTGAATCTACTACCTAGTAATCACTAGTATTATCTAATGCTAGAATCAAAGCATCTTGTAACACATCACCTGCTACATTCGCTTCATGGGTAGTCTCTTGCTGCCTCTCACCTTTCTTCTTTGGTGCTCTGCAGTCTTTCTTTAGATGTCCTTTCTTACCGCAGTTCCAGCATTCTATTTTTCTGAATCTGGATTTGGATCTTCCCTTTTTATACTTGCCGCGATTTCCTGGGCTCCTTCCTCTCTCTTTTTGTCTCCCTCTGCTCTCCATGGTCAACACATTACCTGATGTCTCACCTGTGCTTAAGAATAACACTAACAACATCATCAAACTTAAGAGTGTTTGAACTAGGGACAGAGTTACTTACAGCCATGACCAAGCTGTTCCAACTTTCTGGAAATGAGCACAAGATTAGAAGAGCCCTAACCTCATCATCAAAGTTCACTTTTATAGAACTTAACTGATTGGTAAGTGTATTAAACTCATTTAAATGGTCAGCAATAGATCCACTTTCTGACATCTTTATATTAAATAAACGCTTCATTAAAATACCTTGTTAGAAGCTGAGGGTTTTTCGTAGAGCTTACTCAATGCGCTCATCACACCCTCTGTTGTTATTTCTTTCGAAATATTGAAGGCCACCGATGAAGCCAGGCACAGCCGTATTGTTCCTAGTGCCTTTCTGTCAAGAACCTCCCATTCTTCATCCTTCATAGCCACTGGCTGTTTTGCTTTTCTTCCCAACGACAGGTACAGATATTTATGGTACAGATAGTCCTCCATTTTCATCTTCCATAACTGATAGTTTTGGCCATTAAATTTATCGACCCTAAAATTTCCTTCTTCCGCCATTGCTCCCACTCGAACCAGGAACCCTTCTTTCCTGCGAGTTTACAAACCAAATAGACCTTTTGGCTCTGATACCAATTGTTAGAAAAACAAGACCGCAGAGCAATAACAATTATACAGTTAAATCAATAAACAAGATGCAAAAACACATTAAACATTACAGAGATACACAGATATAACGTGGTTCACCCAAACGATGGGCTACGTCCACAAACAAATTTGCCAGTCCTTTTATTTCAGTCCAGAAAGATGAAGGGATACACCCTGCAACAAAACCGCTGCACTTCCTCTTCATGCTCTCACAGTCTCTCTTCTAGCACAATACAATGCCCACATCCAGTACAATACAGTACTTACATCCAGTACCATACAGTACTCACATCCAATACAATACAGTACTCAGTACATCCAGTAGTACAATTTACAATGGAGCCTCCTCAAGCCTTATAAAGGCTTAATCACATGCAATACCATGGGACAATACCATGGGCTACAACAAACCATGTTCCCAAACCATGTGCTAGACCTAACCACCTTTGACTCAATCCCGAGTCAAGGTTAACACATGCAATACCATGGGACAATACAATGGGCTACAACAAACCATGTGCCCAAACCATGTGCTAGACCTAACCACCTTTGACTTGATCTCAAGTCAAGGTTAACCCTAACAATCCACAGATTCTTTATATTCATGCCAAATGGTTGACTAGGACTCCATTCTCTCCAAGTCATCATGAAGTTATTTCTTTTGACTATCAGTGTCCTCAAATTTAATAGATAAAACTTTGTTACCTTGTCTTATGGTCAATGTGTCCCTTCCCTAGTCACGAATTGTTTGAGCCTTCTTAAGCCACAAGTTTCCAAAGAAAGCTAAGTATGTAAGATCTGTTGGGTAGGTGTTATATCTTAATGGAGCATAGGCTGAGTACAATCATTACGGGGAAGCATAATAGTTCTTCATTCTTCTGAATAAGAAGTCATCCATCATTCCCTCGACTCTCTCATTGTCATTAATTCTATCATTATGTCTCACATACATGTTTAAGTGTTTCACACTTCTCATGTTGTGTTCTCCATTGCTTTTTTTATTCAATCTGGAATTTGACCAAAACTAACATGTTGAAAGAGGAATTTGCAGAGCTTGGATGAGAGGTAGATGGCTGTAGCCAAGCGTAGAGGCTGGGAAAGCTAATAAAATGGTATCCTACTCATAGAGTCTACAATGGCATGCAAATGGTAGGTCTCAAGGTTGAGACTACTAATTAAAATAAATGAAGATAAGGAAATGGTAGATCTCAAGGAAGAGAAAGGAACTTAATATGTTAATTTATGTTAATTTAGCACTTCCGTTGCTATGTTGGTATAAAATCCATTCTAGCTAATAGGTTTTTCCCTTAAATTTCCATTTGATGCTAATATTAATTTATTGACTTTTAAATTAATTCTAATTAATTATATTTATGCTTGTAGCATTACCACGATTGGAAACCTACATAAAGTGGTTAAAACTTAGACCTGGGAACTTTTTATAATAAGTATCAGTAGTAAACAATGATATCTAGAAAGTATGATATGACTTTGAGATTGTTCTGGGCAGAGTTTGTGGATATTAGGGAAGTAAATACATGTCTATGGGAAGTATGGTGTAATGAACAACAATAATGACCCTAAATATCCATGTTGTTGGGCACATACTGGTCCTTAAAATCATTTCTCAGCCCTATTTGACCTCCTAGTGAGCGGTAATCTAGTTTTGAGTAGATGTATTGATGAGAATGGCTCTAAACCTTGAAATCTAGGGAAAATTAATGGGTATAACACAACAATAGGTTTCAAAATACCATGTTTGGGTGAGATATGTGTAAAGAACAATAGCATAAAAGTGTCCTTGGGCATATTGTAGCAGTAAAGAACTATCTATTGGCATCGAATCAATAGTAGCACTTCAACATTATCATTTCTAGGAAGCTCACATGGCATATTATGTTGATTTTTAAGCATTGTAGGGTGAATTTTTCATAAGCATTGGCCCAACTGGCTTGTCTTCATTTTCATTGAGGGCTAATCCACCTTTGACTCATGTTTCATGAGTTGTGTGCACCTTTCCTATCATAATGAAGGTACAATCTAGGCAATAAAAACTTAGCAGTGAAGAAGTATGGAAACATTGATGTGTTATAAAGGCTACTCTATATATCACATGAGGCTTTAAAATGTTGATCCAATCCACATAAGTCATCCTTAGAGGAATCCAATTCCATTTACGAGGTACTTCTACTATGTCTACATAGGATTAAGGACACCATTGAAAGTCTTCTTTCAGCAAGCACTCGACCTTGGAGGATACTTTTCACTGAAGAAAGGCGTTGTTTCTATATTAATTGAATATTGGATCAGTCCATTGGATATATAGAGACCAATATCTCTTAGAAGTTGTTTTTTTTGTTGAGATATGAATATTATTGGAGGGGCATCTTTCTTGAAGGTGACTTAGGGGAGACACAACATAAGTTTAGGTTTCCTTCCAGTTTGGAGAGCCCTTCTCTTGGACACTTTCATGGACAAGGTGAAACATTGCATCTTAGGGGATTTTGGAGGTTGGGGTTTGCTTCTACTTGTCATCATCCATCATTGCTTTATGGATGACGTTTCTACATGTGGAAGATATCTTGGTGTAATTTGAAATGCAAAAATAAGTCCTTATTTAGAATTTAGATTTAAAATAACAGAACGAAAACATGACTCACCCACAAAGAAAATAGTGTTCCCTCTTATGATCCTTCAATTCAATGTCATGCACATGCATATAAGTTTTACTTGGGTGATTCAATGTTCAATCAATATGACGAATGAATAAAATGTAATTCATAGCCATATGTCCGACGACAAATATCCATTTCCCATATATTTTCATGTACATATGGAATTCATAGCTATATGGAATTGGTAAAGTATTACCAAGGGGCCAGTTATCCTGATAAATCAAACTATTTAAGGTAATTTTTTAGATCACATAGAACAAAGTTCGCCTAAATGTATGGTAATCATCATCATCAACTAAATGTGTGTGTGTGCGCATGCATAAATACCCAATACACAACTCAATCAAACAAAATAAAACATAATTATACCTTGATTTGTGGAGCTTCGCACTGTCTTCTTCTGCTTTACCTTTCAAAACATCATTCAACATACTTCAAATTTTGTGCTCTTGCAATAGTTTCATGTTAGGACCCATCAAATAAATTTATGTGTGTTTATGAAAATAACAAAACCAATCTAAATAAATACAATATTATTACAATGTAAATTACAATACTATTCAACTATTAAAGTAAATCAATTGTTAATAATAGATCACCAAATAAAACATGGATAACCAGAAACACTATGTATATAATGCCATCGATCACATCAAAATGCCATTTCTTGCCTCTTAAATATGTAAATATTTATCAACGCTATTTGTAACAAGTTCCAATAGAGGAGTCAAATAAAAATAGTGAAAAGTATACACTAAAATTATAGAAATAGCTGTTTTTTAATGTATTATTCTTTACCATTCATTGAGCTCCTCTCTGTTTTGAGAATAATTTAATATTCACTACTAAATAGGACCAACCATGTGAAGGTGGAAGCTCTTATGGCCCCTCCCCCCCCTCACATCACTCTTAATTCCCCAAACCCAATGCATCTACTTGCAAATAACAATTTATTTCACTATTTCACAATCCAAATAAAAATGCATCTACAATGCAAATAACAATGCATCTACTGCAAATTATTTCACTCAATAGTTGAAAGATGATTTCATTAAATCATTCATTAAACCATTCAATCATTTAACGGCTGAAAAAACCATTCATTTAGTCAATGGCAGATAAAAAAAATCAATAAACCATTCATTAAAGCATTCATTTAACCATTCATTCATGAAACAGAGGAACAACCATGTAAATTTTTTTATTATAAATAAGAATTACTCAAAAATTGTTTAGTCACTTCCTTTTTACTTTTCTTCTCTTTAAATATTTAGTTAGAGTCACATCTTCCAGAATTTGATCCTCAGTCTCCCTACTAGTCTGCTCGCAAGATTGAACTTCTGGCGAGGGGCGATGAATTTCTGCAATAAAGTCAAAATATTTCATTAATATATTTATATTTTTATAAATACGAGTAATTCATTTAAAAAAACATTACGAATGTGTTTTTTTACTTGCCCTGGGCACATCAGCATGTTCATCATTATCTTGTATAGGCTCAACCTGTTTAGTGTTATCTGCATCTACATGCTTTGCAGTTGAATTGTGTAGAATTAGAATTAATGTTCACCATCTACAATTATCTATACAAAACAATAGCATATTAATAAATTCATTACCAGGAATTGAAGCATGATCTTCGTCTGGTTGGTCATGTACATCCTCGACATGAACGAAATCATTACTTTCCTACTCAAAAAGGAATAAATAATTTATCTTAATTTATTTATAAGGAATAAATTGCATGAGAATTAATAAATTATCATTAAACTATATAGTTTTACATACCTGCGCACCAGATGGATCAGCATAAGATTGTGCAGTATGCTCAGACAAGCTTCTCCAGTGTTCAACATTGACGTCAAAGCCCTGTTCAAAGCACAGCTTCATGTAATCCACACTGGGAAATTATCCGAACTGGTCGGCCTTCATATTTGCATGATGTCATTAATTTTACATTTTTTTCCAGAACAAAATGAAAATAATTATTTGTATGATATTTGGATGCAGATTCAGGTTTTGCGATACTTACATATCGGGCCACCAAGTTCGAGTAACCACCAGGCCCAAGCTTATGTTGGCCAATTTTTTCAATTCTTGTCTTGGTGGACTTAGATGTGTCCGAGAGCCTAATCAAGTGTTGAAATACGTTAGTTGATGTACCAAATTTGATATAAAAACTATTAATAATAAGGCTTACCAGTACATTTTGGAATGTATTGCATACCTCCCTATTCTTGGTGGTATCTTTCCTGATTTTCTGAGGCCCTTCTCTTTTTCATATTCCACCAAGGATTTCCACTCCATAGATGGAATCATTGTAGGACGCTCATACCTAGGGTTCTTTTCTAGGTGAACCCTATACTGATCTCGGACAATCTTCATATGTTTTGCAGCCTTCTATAGGACCTTCAATGTATCGAAGGTATCTTTTCCAAACATACCAACCAAGCGATTAGTTAGATCATCCTTTAAAGCTTTTGGCTGCTTGTTCCACATTGTGCGGATGGTGGGTCCGAATATCTCCAAGGAAAAATCATTCACATGTTTATAAAATATATCATTTCCTGCAAAACATTAATGCCATCATTAGTCAACATTAAAAATTATTATCGATATATTAGACACAAATTATAAAAACTAAATTGAACAATCTATAATCACCTGGAATATTCTCTATCTTTATTGGAACCAGTTCTTCATTCACCAAAAATGTACACACTATTGAACCAGTGCTAGTGACATGAGAAGATCCAGGAAATGCATCCACTTCTCTATCTAACCCTGCATCCACCCCTTCTTCTACAGCATCTGTTATGGGTGGGGAAGCATTGGTTGCACCCTCTGTTGGCATCAGGGGTGTCACAGAACGTGTTGCTGACTATTTAGTGGACAATATGGGAGTAGTATGTGGTGTAGGTGGAGTGGTTTGGTCACTGGGACCAACATTGCCTTGACCACCACTGCAAATCTCCATAACATGCTATAAATTCAAACCATTGTATTATAAGTTCAATAGCATATAAAATTAAATATTATAAAGTTCTAAATGAATTTACATATTATTCGAGAACTAACCTCCAATTTGTTATGTCTTTGTAACAACAATTGAATCTTTTCTTCGATCTCTTATGTTTGTGGAACTGTCAATGTCAGAAGAATTAGTTCCTCATTTTGTTTTTCCTTGGTATTCTGTAGCACCCTCAATGGGTCTATAGACCCTCTAATTTCACTATCTCTCATCAATTGGGAGACCTCATCATGTAAAGAGTGTTGAGACAGTGTTTCATAAACCGAATCCCCTATCTGCAATAGAAATATATAAAACATTGCTTAGTCTTTGAAGCAATAGTGTGCGCAAAAAATTATATTAACAAAAAATGTATATCATGATAGATTCATAGGATTACATCTAGGATTACCTGATGCCTAGACAAGGGTGTGGTCTCATCAACAGCCGGGGGCTTACCCCAATCAGCCACCTGCAAAAAAAGTAGAGAACATTATCACAATGAACGCAATATGTAAAAGCTAACAAATACAGAACAAAAATAAACATTATGCTACATGTTTTATATGTGTGCATTTTTGAAATATTTAGAATATGGAAGTACATTTAGGTTTATAGGTTTCCTCAAGGCTCCGGTTTTCTGATCAACAGTTGGATACTTTCCTCGGTCAACCTGCAAAAAAGGTAGACAACATTATCATCATGAACGCAAACATAAAAACGAAAAAATACATAACAAAATAAACATTATGCTACACGATATACATGTTTATGATTTTAAAGTATTTGAAATGGAGAATTACATTCATGTTTTCTTGTTTCCTTGATGCTGCAGTCGGCTGATCAATAGCCGATTGGCTTTCCTGATCAACACTCTGCATGGAAAATAGATAATATTATATAAAAGAAACGAATATACTAATGGAAATACATAACAACAAATATGTTTGTCCATACTAAATTTATTACATTGGAAATATTGATGTATACCTGCTGCCTTGACTTAGGTCTACAAACATCTATGGAGAGGGAGGTGCCCCTGAGAGAACCCTGCATCAAAAACATACTAAAAATTATCGAACGAAACCAGAAAAGTAGAAAATTATAATTATATGCTAATGAAAAATCCTATAGATGTTAAAATAATTAATAAAGGGTTGGTTAAATTGTTGGATGTACCACAACCATACTAACCGTGTTTGTATCTACACGATTCAAATTGTAATTAATAAGCAGTTCTTCGCCAGCAGCTATTTATTTAATTGCACATACAAAGACACAGTTTCCTTCACGTGACTCGAATATGCAATTGGGTTGCTTAAGTGTAGACCCCGGTTGTGTATTGTTTATAAACCCCGCAATATTACCAGTTGTTTTTTGCCTTCCATCCATTTACAACGTTGCTCCATTTGCCGTATCCAACCTTTATGTCGTCCATGCAAAACAACCCCAATCCATGCAATGACAACGGTGCAATTCTATATATCCTCTCATTCACACAAAAATCATTGTTTACTTGAGGAAGATCCCTAGGAACCCATTGTTTCACTAGGTGTTTGTACCTTAAGGGAACATCGATGTCTCCCACTGTCTCATCATTAGCAGAACATGACCCCCCTCCTTTGAGAAAAAAATCCATGCATTTATTGAATTTTCTTCTAATCTTCTGACATCTAGTTGATCTAGCCCTTGTAGACCTACTGGATGTCTCACTTTCCTCTATCCTTCCCAAACTCCCCTCACTGGAGGAAGACAGGTCTGAAAAATACCTGTTTGGTTCTACCTGAACCATGGCCGAAATTTTTTTTGACAAAAACATAGCAAAATACCAACAAAAAATATGTAAAAGTTTCCTACTTCCTGAATAAAAAGCTTGTCAAGAATGATTTTGGGTAATAGGTGTGGGAATTTGGTAGCCCTAAAAATTCTAATGTATGCCCCTCTTTTAGTTACATACAAGCCTCCATTCTCACTTATTGCTTGCATTGCCTTTTCCTAACATGTATTGTGTAGGCTCACAAAATATCATGTTATACATGGTCACTATGATATGCTCACAAATATTTATATAGTGTATTATAAATGTGTGTTCCTAAAGGATTTGTAAATATACATGGATGGGCACTATGCTTGGTCACCAATGCTTTCACATCTCTGGAAATATGTTAGAAACATACATCACATATAGCAAGTATGATGAAATGTAGAATGTTGGAGCGATTATGGTGGTGGTGTATTTGAATTTGCAGGTGTTCTTATTACTAGCCTAACCCCCTTTCAACAATATATGTGTAGATTTAATGATTCTATGTCTAATGCTCTTGGTCCTCATTACATTCAAGGAGCCAATGCATAGGTATCTGTAATCCATAACAACAAACACTACACAAACGTAATTCAGAGGAGTTCCAAATGCCCTTTGTCCTTTCACAAAATTCATATGTATGGTTGTGCCCATTGGACTTTGGCCTTTCAACTTTGTCAATCTTGAGACGAACTGTTATGCATATGCAGCAAATATAACATTGCAATTTATGCTAATATATGTCTGTACAGGGCCTGGAGGTTCTCCTTTAATGGACTATCTCCTTGAAAGAACATATCTTCACATTCATCTACAATTACTTTGGATAGAAGTGATACGGAGTTGTTATGTTTGTCACTTCCCTAAAAAATCATCTTTGACATGAGTTCCTTTTTCAAGGAATATTGGTTAACCTCTTCTTCCAAAGTTCTAGGTCACTTCTCCACTGTACATTGACCTGATTATTCACTTTCTTGTCCACTCCTCTCTCCTTACTCTACACTCGTTGTTGTTGTAACCCTTACTTTTGATGGTTGTAAGTGGTTTTTAGTGCTCCCATGAATGATGTTGTGATGTTGTAGATGATTATCCATTTTACCTAATATGTTTTATGATGTTTTCCATCATTGCTAGGGTGCACATACCTGTTGTTTATGGCTTCTTAGGCTTGAAAGCTCAAGGGCCTAAAAGTGCCCATATCTCATGTAGGACCCTTTAAGAGTCATAATAACAACTATTGTTAGAGGGTGTTATTCTCCAAATGATACACCAAAACCATACTTATCAGTTAATATTTGTGTAGGGATTTTTTTGTCTCTCCCATAATTTATCATACTAATGGGATTGTGACTATCAAGTCAATGCCTTATTTGCATAGTGGAAATCCTACAACACTGTAATGGAATGTCTTATGACTAACTCATGAATATTCCCATGGCTATTAAATATCCATCTATAAACCACTATTGTGGTTTCATCATTTCTCCCATTCAAGAACAAAAAAGTAGACATGACTTATCTCCCTACATTAAGTCTGTGTGCACATAATGACTAGCTTTGGTCCTTCCTAACTTTTCACTCTTACTTTTGACAACAAAAGTGAAACATGAAAGAATATCCTTACTTTCAGGATCTTGCACAACTGATGGCTTTGATCGAACAGTATAAGTACTGTGTTCCCAAAGTAAATATTTTGAGACCTATGAACGAAGGGGGGAGATATGAATGGTTGAAGGACTCCAATGGAGGATGAATTGATTCCCTTTTATTCCTACCCAAAGGTCCTTTTATAATGAATATTATCCCCAACTTATCCTTGATTTGTAGTCTTCTATTTTTAACCCATACTGCTAAAAGAAACATAGTTTTATGCCGATCTAGTATGTATCTTCGTGTCAAAAGTTCTTCCTTGTAGATGAATATGGAACCCTGGAAGGTAGTGTTGATTTGGAAATATGATTTTACAATGTTCCATCCCATCTTTAAGACAATATTGGAGAGTAAGTTATGGCATAACATTAACATATTAATTTTCAACCCTAAGGCAACGCTAACTATATATATATATATATAATCCATGGTGGTGAAGAGCTGACATTTCTAGATTTGCTACTTGGCACATTCAGGAATGAAAACAATGTTTTAAATACATTTATATCAGTCTGTAATCTTTGCTGATTTATTCCTTTTTATCTTGTCATGATGATGCTTGTTTTCCCATATTAATTTTCAACCCTAAGGCAATGCTAACTTGTTTTCCCATATTAATTTTCAACCCTAAGCCAACCCTAAGGCAATCCCATAGTAGAAATAACCAAAAAATACTATTATGCACAAATCAAAAGTCTCTTAAATTAGCTGTATCATGCCTTCCTCAATGATTTGATGAACTCTTTGAAATTTTCTTGTAAATATAGTGAGACAAGGCTCAAAACACTTACCTGAAGAGATTGTTTCCTTTTCTCTTTATCATTAATTTCTATTATATGTGTTTCAAGTGATGTTAATGTTGTTCATTCTTTGTTATACTCTTGTCAATTTCCTAATAGGGTGGCATTAAATGGCTTGCACTCTAATTTGATCAATCTGACAAAGTCTTTTTCTCCAACCAACCATATTAAACTTGAATGTATTTTAGACATTTCCTCTCTTTCCACTTGGAGAAAAATTAGCAAATGGTTTGCTTCACCTCCCACTTCGACCCAAGTTCTTATCCTTTTGTGATCACTCATCAAGGAGGAATAGAATAACCTAATGTTGTCAACAAGAACACCATCTTCTTCTTTATCATTAGTTTCTATGATCTATGTTTCAAGTGACACTAATGCTTGTTGATCTTTTATTATTCTCTTATCATTTGTGTAAGATATTGTTGTCGTTTTCACAAACTTGAGGTTTGAAACAAATTCTAGTCTTATAGACTCTTTGAGGGAGGCATCAATTGGTTTGTGTTGAGATTATTAAGCATATATAGAAGAATTCAAGAAGAGAAGCTCGAATTTGTCCTTCTCTACTCCATCATCAAATAGGTTGAGGTTAGCTTCTTCAACACCACGTATAGGTTCATGATAATTGTCTGGGGATAAATTAAACCTTTTTAATCTTCAACAGTCTCTACCAACAGAACAGTCTATTAGATGTACTAGGAGCTTCAACCAAATCAAGAGAAATCTGCTCCAAACATATGAAGAACCGTTTGATTTTGGAAACCAAGGGGATGGAAAAAGGGCAAGGAAACATCAAAGATCACTCACACCAGGGAATAATTCTAAAGCTAACCAACTGTCTAAACCACAAAGGTCATCTTCTAATGTTAAATGTAAGAGGGGGAAACAAAAATCAAACACAGTGACAATTGAGATAAAATGTTCAAATAACAAATGGAGGACATCAAAATACCTAATACTTGCTTCAAGACCCAAAGCATAAACCATAAGATTCATTGTTGTCCATTAATGTCCAAGTATTACCTAACCCAATTACCAGTGAACTAAGAACCTCACGGTCAATCAATTTCCCAAGGAAACAATCAAATTAAAGAGGATAGATTTAAGTGATTCATAAGAAGTCTCACACCAATAACACTACAAGTCTACAACAACCCAAAAGATTCAAGCCAACAAGTCATCATCTTTTGTTGCAATGGCTTTGAATAGGCCCATAGGTGTCTCTAAACACCAAAGAAGCTCTAGACCATGCACAATTAATTTGCACATGTTCATTAGGGGCCATCAACCTCGAAGTTTTTCAATATTCTAGTCGTGTTGAATGATAGTGTTTCCTTATATAATATGGATTTTGTCACTACTCTCACTCAATGAAGGTAACATTGTGGAATTTCAAGATGGAAAAATTGCCCCTAAGAAACATTATGCACCTTATTATTAGGAATATGTTTCAAATTCTTGATGGTTTTTATTACAAGAAATGAAGGTCATTAGGATTTCTATTGAAGAATTCGTTGAACTATATTTGACAAAACACAACCATCTTCACCTATACCTATTAAGGTCAACAAGAAGTAGTGAACCTTGTGTCAGCTTATCTAGTTGGTGTTGTTGTGTATTGGGGAACTAACAACACATAAACGCTAGTTTGTATCATGTTGAATCTAAAATGGAAACATGTTTGGATAGAAAATATATATGCAACCATTGAAATTGAATAAATTTTCACTTTTCCAGAGATGGATAGTGGATGAACTCCCTTAAACTCCTCGGCTTATTTATGGATATTTCAACATTGTTGACACCTAAGAAGACAAGGAAGACATCCTTCTAGTTAGAAGCCTAAAATACTATAAAACTAGGCTAAGCTTGTATGACCCTTCAAGTAGATGGATTCCTACAAGTTATGGTATTATTATTACAACTTTTGTAAGAGTAACAAGAGAGACCTCAAAAATCTCAAAAGGGCCACATTATCTGAGAAAAACACATTTTCTACTGTAAATATGCTCAACATAGCTAAGTATTGGGGTAGGCCACACTATCCATCTATCATTTTAGGTACATACAAAATGTGTATGCCCAAGGATTGCTATATCATGAATTTGAAGAATCGAAGTTACATAAATTGCATCAAAAAAATTTAAAAGGCCGAAGGGAAGGACCCTAAATTAAGTGGTGGAAAAATCAAAATGGCCATTTTGTTGGATTAACATATTCAACAAAATTTAGGAGTACAACCATCAATCTAACCTACCTTCTTTCAAAATAAAAGAATCAATCTGACCTACCTTTTTTTTCACTATTGAAACAAGGTTGTCATCATTTGTGACAGGGTTTAAGGTGGATGTTATTATTGTTGACAGTATCTTGAGATACATCAATGATCTGACCTATCTGAGGTATATTGTTGAAGGATTGACTTGATTAGGGTAGCCTCCAACTACTGCTCATCGCCTTACATGCAGGTTCATCATTATATGCAGCACCAATTTTCCTAAAGGTGCACAATAGTCCCTTTTTTATGCCTAGGGTGCCTTCTCCCCGATTGCAACAAACCCAGGATTGATGTTATTTATGCTGAGATTGCACCCAAAATTAATTTTTTTGTGGTTTGTTGAGAATTAATTTGAGGCAGCTACTTAGGGCAGAGGGTGGATGGACTATCTAGACACACCTGAAATGCTTAATCATTTCCCAGGATTAAAAGTGCTTAGGGTGAAGTTTTACTTCTGCCTTATGATTTTTATCACTACCTAGAATTATCACTAACCTGCTGTTATCCATTTAAAAGTGTGCAAAATTATCTCCGAAAAGGTCCACGGAATTATGTATATTAGGCTTCAAAAATATTTTGTGACTTCTATTGAATTCTACATGTCTGAATTCTATTGATGAAAACTTAAAGGATTCTGCTGAGAAAGTATAGTACTTTACAAAAAATTATAAAATCCAAGAAGAAATTGATGAGTAAGAGGAAATGTTGAAAATGCAAAAAGATACATCTAATCAAATGCATTATGAGACTTTTGCAAAGAAACATGATATTAAAAGGGAAGTACATAAGCAGGAAAACTGGCAAAAGACACATGGGGTAGGTGAGAATTTGCAACTCTAATTCTGATGGTGTTGCTTTCATTAGTAAACATGATACACACATTTCCACACTTAATATTTCAATTATCTTATATCCTCTTCAACATTATGCAAGTGGAATGTCATTATAGGATCCCTAGTACCAAAACACGCAGCCGACGAGAACTTATGTTGTATATTCTTGTAGCTTCCCATGAAGCAACACAAGCTATTGATGTGGTGCAATACATGAAGAAATATTTTGGATTTTACTATATGTTACCATGGTACCGTGGGATTAATTCATAGTATCCATCAACAAATCAATTACTGAAGGATGATGCAACAACACAAGTGATTTTGGAAGAAATTTATGATCCTAATGGTGTAATGACTACTATTTTCACCAGTGTACCTAATTTATGATCCTAATGGTGATCTCAAAATTGCTGCAGTCAAAGCCTTTATCCAATAAATGAGGTGAAGTTTAGGGATTAAAATTATGTCTGCATGCAAGGAAGATATGCCTGCAACAAGAGTTATAATGCCCAGATTATGCATACATACTCATCCAAAGATATTTAAAAATACTACTCTTCACATGACTCAAGTCTTTGATAAGACTTTGTAGTTGACTTGGCTATGTAGAAGACATCATTTAAAAGCAACCAAGCTTGGTATAGTCAAAGTCTTCATAAACAGACCTCCAAACAAATCTCAGCAGTATGATAGGGGGAGTACATATTTTAGCAAATCAAGAAGTCTACATGTCAGGGGGTGCACACATTTAGATGTGGCCCTGAGGATATTAAGATGAATATGTTCAATATATATCTTAACTTGCAAAAACATGACATAATAAATTGGTATATATGGATTCCTAGTAAGGGTGTATACTCAATTGTAAATATTATCAAGTTGTTATACAAGATATGGGATCCTTTTCTTGATGAGGAATCTATTGAGGATCCAGTTTACCCTCCACAAAATCAATCCCTTGAAAAAATCTATGAATATTCCTTTGAAGAAGGCCCTATTTATGAAATAAACCATTCTCCTATTATATTACCTCATCCCAAGAATATGAATTAGATGGTCCATATTGTTGAGATTCCAATGAGGAATATTTTGTAGGAAAAACCTTGTTTGATGATGAGATGGAAAATGCATGCATTTATACATTTCATGAAGAGTTGGATGTTATATTTGAAATCAATAATCATAGTTTCGGGGACCCCATATATGATTCATATAGTGAAGCATCTAATGAGGAACCTAAATATTTGGAATTGATAGAGAAACCAAACATCCACTCTACAGGATCTCCAAGAACTAACATCATTATATCTCTAGTCATTCGATTTCCTACAAAGTGTTGTAGCTTGCTTAGTGCTCCTCTCTGTTTATCATTTAGGTTCAACTTAACGGTGAAATCAGCAAGTCCAAGAAAATCTTCTAGTACATATCCTTTATAGTAATGGACAAATAAGGATGTTAGTTTTCTGGAGATCATGTAGAGTGGATGTTTTAACCTCTTCAGTGCTACTCTGTAGTGCATAACCCAACACTTCAAAGAATATTCTAATGGTTTTCTTGGACATCTTGGGGTATCCTAATCAATTTTATAATGATAGTTAGGAGGAATGCATTTTGAAATTCCATGGGCAATAGGATTATGCTAGGTTTCATGTTGAATTACATATTGAATCTCTTCCATGGTTGAATGTGGCCCTGAGGATATTAAGATGAATGTGTTCAATATATATCTTAACTTCCAAAAACGTGACATAAGAAATTGGTATATATGGATTCCTAGTAAGGGTGTATACTCAATTGTAAATGTTCTGAAGTTGTTATACAAGAAATGGGATCCTATTCTTGATGAGGAATCTGTTGAGGACCCAGTTTACCCTCCACAAAATCAAGCCCTTGAAAAAATACATGAATATTCCTTTGAATAAGGCCCTATTTATGAAAGAACCCATTATCCTATTATATTACCTCATCCCAAGAATCTGAATTAGATGGTCCATATTGTTGAAATTCTGATGAGGAATATTTTGTAGGAAAACCCTTGTTTGATGATGAGATGGAAAGTGCATGCATTTATCCATTTCATGAAGATTTGTATGTTATATTTGAAATCAATAATCATAATTTTGGGGACCCCTATATGATTCATATAGTGAAGCATCTAATTAGGAACCTATAGAGAAACCAAGCATCCACTCTACAGGATCTCCAAGAACTAACATGATTATATCTCTATTCATTCAATTTCCTACAAAGTGTTGTAGCTTGCTTAGTTCTCCTCTTTGTTTATCATTTAGGTTAAACTTAATGGTGAAATCAACAATTCCAGGCAAATCTTCTAGCACATCTCCTTTATAGTAATGGAAAAATAATGATGTTATTTCTCTAGAGATCCTGTAGAGTGGATGTAAATGTTGGCTCAAACTCATACACGAGTTTGCATTAGTGTCCAACAAAGGTGGTATATTATAGTTCAAGCATTGGCATATTCAATGCTTGGAGAGGGGAAGGTCTAACCCAAATAATCACATGACACTAAATTCTATATGACTCTAATGCAACATGGACATCATGACCAACGTTTTCTTCACCATATAGGGTTCCTTTTTGTATTTATGCAAGTCCCCATTCAGTCAAGTGAAACTCATTCCCATACAACCATGAACAGACGAGCCCTTATAAGTATTAGTACCTTCTACTACAGAATGTGACACAACTATACTAAATAAGAATTCATTTATTCAAATAGTTGTGGAATAAAAAAACAACACATCGTTTGCATATAAAAGGAAAAAACCAAATATTTGGAATGGGGGTCTCATTCCATTAATATTCATCATAATCCAATACATCCTTAGAACATAAATATAACAAGTCTAGTACAGATCATATTACAAGAATGACTATCCATTATTATCCCAAAAGCCTTACAATTCAAGCAACTGCAACGCTCTTCTACTGTTTAACCATATTATACTAGCTATCAACTATAACAACATTATTAATAACAATACCAACAACCCTTTTCCAAGACTAAACTTTTACAAAATATATCCTCTCTTAAGGGTGGGGAGTTCCAATCAAAACCCTATTTTTCCAATTTCTTTCTTCACTATTTGGCTTGATGGACTGCATGTTATCTCCTCTCCTTCTCTAACCAAATGTCTTCCATCTCTCACCACCTCATCCAAAAAAAATGTTATTTTAAAAATTAAAAAGTAAGGACCTAATGAGACCAAACAAAACATGTTTCCTTTCCCTCATGTTTGTAATCCATGTGTTTCCCCTGTCCAGTGGAAAACTCCCCTGTTGTATATTCTATCCATTAGATCTGATGCATAGCTCGGATACATATAGACATGGATGTTCTAATTGATACGAAGAAAAATCCAATCATCCATAAACCGAGTTATATCAATTTTGGAAACCGATTGGTTAATCAAGTTCATTACAACATTGACAAACCCTTTACAATCATATAGGGGTGGGGGATTCATCTCATTCAAGTCAGGTTTCTAATTGTTGTAACAAAATCTTGGCGCGCAATAAAGAGTGGGAACTATTTCTAAAGGTAAACCACTACTCTATTTGGGTCGAGCATTCACATATAAATACTCCCTACTCCCTTGCAGCTCCGATGATGGGTGGGCTATGGTGAGCCAAGAGATAATGTTTCCCCTAACTCGCATCTATCCTAATGCAATGTGGAAATCTATGGAATCTAAAATTTCAGTTTGGAATTGATGTGGTTGTAGATGTTTTCCCATAAATACATAGCAAACATCACAACATGCCCAAAAAAACTAAAACCCTGAACCGATTTCCTGCCCATCCAATCTAAAACCGTGAACCGGTTGCATGCCCAAAAACCCCTATCACAGCATGCCCAAAAAAATGAGGTGATGCTTACCCGTTGAGCCATGATCTCCAAATTGAAACCGTGAGCTCCAAACATGAACCGTGAGCTCCAAATGTGAACCGTGAGCTCGAAATCAAAACCATGAGCTCCAATCCTCAACTGTGAGCTCCAATTCTGAACCCTGAGCTTTAAATGTCAACCTTGAGCTCCAAATCGAAACTAGGAGCTAGTCCAAATTGCATAAAAATGATACATTAGAGCCACGAAATGATACACCAAAGCCGCAAAAGGAAACACCAGAGCTAGTCGAAATGATACACCATAGCCAGGAAACGATACACCAGAGCTACTCAAAATGATACACATAATTTGTCGCGAAATGACACATCGGAGCTACTCTAAAATTCATAAAAATATCCAAATTGCATAGAACTGTCCAAAACGAGTTGCGACAATGTCAAAAAAGACTATGTATTTTTTATTATATATTATTTTATATTATATGTATTTTATTTTTATTATATATTATTTTATATTATATGTATTGCCATAATAATATTTTTTTATTAGGTATAGTATTTTTAACTTAGGTACATGTATTTTTTATTATATGTATTTTTAACTTAGGAATAGTATTTTTTATTATAATATGATGATGACGATGGTGATCTCACCTAATCCCTACAATGAAACCCATGAAGATGAAGATGATGATGCTGATGGTGATAACGATGATACCAAATTGTTAACATAAACGATGATGTTGACAACGACGACGACGATGATGATGATGATGAAGATGGCGATGGCCATGTTGATATTATATGAAATGATGATGATCACGATGACGATGACGATGATGATGATGATGATAAAAAAGGTGATGATGATGACGACGTTGATGACGTTGTTGATAACAACAATGATGCTGATGATGAGGATGATGACGATCCCTAATCCCTACAATCTCACCTAATCATCATCATTATGTTGATCATCATCATTATGTTAATCATCATCATCTTCATGATCATCATCATCATCATCATCATTGTCATCATCACCATCATCATTGTCGTTGTCAGCTTCAACATCGTGGTATTCATTCTCATGACCCTCATCATTATTATCATCATCGTCATCGTCGTCGTCATCTTCATCATCATGATGATGGTAATGGTGATGATGATGATGATTGCAATGATTACCATCATCACCATCATCATCATCGTCATCGTCATCACTGTCGTCATCTTCAACATCATCGTCTTCATTATCAGGACCCTCATCATCATCATCATCGTCGTCGTCGTCATCATCGTCCTCTTCATCATCATCGTCTACATCATCATCATGACCCTCATCGCCATCATCATCATCATAACCATCATTGTAATCATCATGATGATGATGGTAATGGCGATGATGACGGGCATGATGATGATGATCACCATCATCTTCATCAACGTCATCATCATCACCATCATGATGATGATGATGATGATTATGGTAATGGTGACGACGATGGTGATGATGATGATGATGATGATGATGATGATGATGATGGAAATGATGATGTTCATCATCATCATAATCAATGTCACCGTCATCATCATCGTCCTCTTCATCATTATCATCATCATTCTCTTCATCATCATCATCATCATCATCGTCCTCTTCATCATCATCATCATCATCATCATCATCATCATCGTCATCATTGTCGTCGTCATCATCATCGTCATCTTCATAATCATGACCCTCCTCCTCATCATCATCATCATGTCCTAACAACAACATAGTCAATGGCTTCTAACAACATGTCCTGTGGTAGTCTTTCGGAAGGTTAATTTCTACACATATCCACATATAGGTAGTGATATGAACTTTTCACCAACATTAAGAATAAGTAAAACTTACTGTACTTCAAAGATACTTGTTTTGTAATCCACCAACATTAAGAATAAGTAAAACTTAGTTTACTTCAAATATTCATTTTTGAAAAATATTACATAATACTGGCAAACCTTTCAATAAAAAAGTGATGAGAAGGAAATTGTTGAATATA
>LPNX010882563.1:25000-61598 GCA_001517045.1 Pseudotsuga menziesii
ATATGCAATAAAATGAAAAAAATAAATTATATGGACATAACAATAATAATAACCTTGATGAAGACGTGCCAATCATGTGTTTTGACCCCCACAAAATCACCTTTTTTTGTTATGATATTCTTCAAGTTCACACAAAATCCAGTGGGAAATTTAATTTTCCGCATTACTTCTTTGATAACATTGCTTTGCTATTCTGTAAACATCCATGGAATTGAGTTTATATTAACTTGGTCTTCGTTGCTATGAAAATGGATGGCGTATTTCATTGCATGGTTTCTTTCTTGAATGTCTTTGCAAGCTTTCACAACTTTATCTTTCTCCCTCCTTAGCTCCAGTAGTTGCCATAATGTTTTAGTAACATTATTTCCAATATGCATTGTATCAAACAAATGAGCAATTTGTAGGTGCTCATAGTAGGGCAACCTGCTAAATTGAATACAATAACTTTTCATTCCTCATGGAAGCCCATTAATGCCTTCATGATCACGACGAAGATCATGAATATTAGTTTATAAATAAATTACATCATAAATCAAATATGGCCACTACAGTAAACAACTCAATAAAAATTAAAATACATAACAATTCATACCATGATGATGATTTCTATTGTATTGCATCTTCCAAAGGTGAGGTGTCATTCTCTGTGGTTTTAATGCAGTCTCCTGATTCCCATTGAAAATATGTTTTTTGCTTGTTCTATACCTATGATTCTTAGAGAGGAAATTCCTATACTCATCAAACACCTCCTTTCTTAAGCTTTTTGAGTGACGAGATTTTGTTATAACTGATTTTACCACACATGGTTGATCACAAATTTATGGCCTTCCCTGTCCCTCTGCAGACTCTTTGGACCCCATGGACCAATATTGTACCTTTTATGTTTCCAAGTTCATCTCTAAAAACACCTTTTATTTGATGTACGCAACTTTTAATCCCATTCTCGCGTATATACGTGGATATTGACCTTAAACCCATGTACATCGAGATGTGTGCATAAGTCCAAATATTTTTGGAGTTTTCCATGATGTGTGTCCAAACCACTTATCTTTTGGCCTTCCATATGCCTCGATATCACTCAGATTCGACCCTCCATTACCCCTTTGGAGTACTATATAAGGAACCCCTTGGATACATTGAAGAAGAGGAATTGAAGAGCAATAAAACTATAGTCTATTGTTGCCATAGCTTGCTTGTACTTGAGTCTACATTCCTTTGTCCCTTTGGAGAACTTTGTGTTCTTCCCAAGTGTGCATTTTATTTTGAGCTTACTATCGAGAGATGGAGGATTGAGGTGGTGGAGGCCTAGGTGGAGGACTCAGTTTCTTCGGTTCGCAGACGTGCCAACAGAGGTTGTCACTTGTGCAATATCTAATTTGATTAATAGAAATATCTTTTCCTATCCAATAATGTGCATTTAAATGAATATAGAATCCATGGATGTGTTTAATTGCTTATACATTGTTGATTATATATTCTAGAGTATATCTAACACCATATTATATAGCATGCTTGTCTTGTTTGTTGTTGTTGAGAGCAAATTGCTAACACAAGCGGGATTGGAAAAAGCTCAACGAGGATCTACTTCAACTGTTCAGAATAAGGTATGATTCAAGATCCTTTAGTGTTAGATGTTTTATTTCTCTGGAATATTGGGAAGGGATTTATTTTTGCGGTTTCTCTCTCTGTTGTGGTACACCCCAAGCCATAGGAAGTTTCTCTCCGTAACAGAATTGGCGACTCTACTGGGGAGGTTCCTAGTTGTTTTTCTTTGGGGGTTTTTGGCATTCAATGTGCTTGAATTGCTTTGATTTCTCTGTCTATGTGTCAATTCTAGGGGCATGTTTTCCCAGTAGGCTCCTGAAGAAGTAAAAATTTTCTTAGCCTATTTGTTTACTTGATTTTTCTCTCTTTTTGTTCCTATATGCGGGTTTTGCTTTCACATTCACGTGTACACGTGGGTTTTCCTGGAACAGTCGTGTATGTATGCAGGTTTACTGAGAACAGTCATGTATGCCTTGATTTTTTCCTTTATTGGGAGGATTAAGTGTTGTTGGGTGAGTTTAGATGGTTGTTGAGTCTTCTTGGATGCTTCTGAAGTCTGTATACACCCCTGTTTCTGACCAGAGACTTCTTTTAATTTGATTTTTGAAAATGTTATTGTCATTCATTTTCTACTTTTTGTTTTGATATTAGTGCATTAGGTCTCTTTTATCTTTAGTGCTTTGCTTGGATGCTTTTTGTGAGTGGTTGCAGAGTTTAAGGGTGGTAGAGTCATCTTTTTGCTTTTATATGTCATTTAATTCAAAAATAAAATAAAAAACATTTTGCTTTTTACATAGTTATCCATTGTTTGCATTTTGCATTAACATGGTACTTGCATTACATTTTCTTCGTGAATTATAGTCATATTTTCATATAGGAATGATTGCATATACATTTGAAGGAAAACGTTTGCACTTCACGTAGTAGCATACCCTATTTTTCATTCTACACAGTGCATTTGCATTGATTGTTAGGTGTGCATTTTACTTCTTGTTGCGTCATAACTTCATTAGTTACACGTCCATTTACCCTTTGAGTAATAAAACCAATTAAAATCAATGCATAATAAAATGAATTACACTCTTTTCTTTTCTAGGGTGCATCAACAAGATTAGGTTTTAGGGTCTTGGAATAGTTCATTGTAAGTTAATTCTCCAAGACCACTAAACAAAACAATTAGGTGTCTATCCAGGTGAGAGTGTGAAACCCTTGGTATAATTAGTGTTTCTCAGGATCCTCCTCTTACATAGGAGTTAAACACGAGGCATTATGAGCAATTATGATTGGGATGACCCCTGATTGTGATTGATTAGCATCAGAGATATTTCCAAGATTGTATTCGTATCTAGGGGCGTTTGAGGTATTGGCTGGTGCACCCCTAGGATACCAATTGTGCTTTCAGGCTTCAATTTTTGTTACCCTGCCCATATGGTCAATCGTGCCTACGACTGTCCTCCTAAGCATTGGTTATATTGAGGTGACCTTAGTTTCCTTACCTAGGTTATCGACGGGGTATTTTCAGAGGTTATTCTGCAGGTGTCTTGGCCAGGTAAGGGTCGAAAAGCATAGTCGCTATATTCGTTGAAGCTGAGGGCCACTATAATTGGTTATGAACCTCTGCTTGTTGTGTATGGGAGTCTCAAGCCCCTCCTAGGAGAGACATACCTGCTTCATTTGGGAGCTCACATATCCTACCCTTAGTTTGCTTGTGATTTGGATTTACATTTTTTAGGTGTATGCTCTGTGCACGCTAATTTTCCTAGGGTTGCATAATTAGATTGAGTCTTTTATTTTTTGAGTCATCATGGATTCGGGCATGGAACCTTGCTTTTCTTATCATTTAGCAAGACTTCCACCTTCCACGTCTCCTCCTCCTTTGGGAGAGGGAACTAGACAGTCCGGGCAGACTACTTCTAAACTTTGATTCACACACCATGGAGATCAAGAGGATGAGATTATAGAGATGTCCTCTCCACCTCACAGGGTTGGGTAGGATGATCCTACTAGCACATATGATCCACCACACAAAAATCCTTCATGGTCTACTTATGATCCCTCATGCAGAGGTCGTCGATATTGGCTTCCGGGAAACGAGACTCATTATGAACCCACAAACACTAGTAATGTTAGATATGGCATGCATGATATCCCTGAGTCTGATCTAGCATATCATGCTGGGTCAGAATTTGACACTAGAACTACACCTAGAGGCACTTCCATTCCTTTCCATAAGGAGAGGTTTGGAGGCACTAGTCACATTGCACCTTCCATCCCTGTGGTGGAGGCACCTTCACATGCTCATCATAGGCCTAGTGTTAGTAACCCTATTAGGATACCAGAACCGATATGTGTGAACATTGGGAACACCACTTACAATCATTCACATGTCCCATCATCTTTGAACCCCATTCCTTCGAATGATTTTTTAACGACCCATCCTCCCCCTAATTCACATGGGCCTTTGGGTCGGAATATCGCTACTAGCCATGTTCATTTTGTGACTGCTAACACAGTAGTATCATAGAGCCAAGTGCCTCCTATTGTGTCAGCAGGTTATGTACCTATTTCCGGATCGTCTCATGTTCCAGCTCATGGAGCTCCCCATATACCTAACTATGGACCATCTCATGGAACATCCCATGGAACACCTTATGGATCTTCCCATGGACATTCTTATGGACCACAGTATGGACAAAAATATCAACCATATGGGTACGGGTATCAATAACTCGCTTACTCTTCTAATTATGGCTTTGTAGCACCTCATAATCAAGGTACTCCACACCACAATGCTTCCATGCATCCCTTCATGGGTCAAATGGGAGGAGGTTATTATGTCCAAGGCCAATATGGTATTTATAGCAATCAACCTTACATGAATCATCACTACCAGGGAGTGTGGCATGTACCGGCTCAATCTAGGCTCCCTTTCCTTATGACATTGAACTTACCTGATTTGTTGAGATAGGTGAATGATCTTGTGTCTCATAATCCGACATGGCTGGAAGTCCCTACCAAGCTTCCTTCGGACATTCCCAAGTTTAAAGGTAAGGCTAGTGAAGATCCTGGTGAGCATGTCACCACTTTCCACCTTTGGTTCTCTTCCAATTCCTTACACGATGATTCGATCCATTTGAGGCTATTTCAACGCACCCTCATAGGTCCTACAATGAAATGGTATATAGAGTTACTGGGGGGGCTTATGCTATGTTTGATGATCTTTCCATGACTTTTCTTAATCATTTCCAGCTACCCGTACGTTATGATGTTGGTATCGAACTCTTGTCGACCTTTGGCAAGACAAAGCATGACACACATTTTAGATCATATTCAAGAATGGCATAGACAAAAATGATTAATTAAATCCTATATACTATCAGAGTTTCTTCTAGAATGGTTTCTCAAGTCATTTCTACCTTACATCGCGGAGGACGTTTCTACATCTAGAGTTCAAAATGAGGACCAAGCTATCTTTAGGGCTCAAGAGTTGGATTTGATCTATGCTCAATCCAAACTCTTGTATGAGATTATCCCAAATCCTCCAAGATCCAATTTTGACCCCAAGATCAAACCTGGGCCACATGCCAATGGTATTGTTGGCTCCACAAGTACCAAACCTGTGAACTCGGTTATGAAACAAGTGAGCCAGTTATCGATTAACTAGCCTACTTCAGGACAAGCTACGGCTTCATCTCAACCTACCCAATCGATAAGTGTACTCTCCATGCAAATGTCGAACCTGAAAGGAAACCAACAGCCTGGAAGGAATAAGAAAAAAGGAAAAAATAATCATAAGGGTGAGAATAAAAATGAAAATGCTAATAATAATGACAAGAACACGAATAATGTTGGGGGGTACAAGCAGAATAAATGTAAGATGAATTTTCCTTGTAAGTTGTGTAAGGACGATCACCTCACTCACTTGTGCCCTCGTATGGAGGATGCCTCAAAGTTCATAGCACAGGGCCCAACTCTGTTTACTAATCCTTTACCCAATAATCAAAATATGAACTCGAGGACCATTTGATCCTATTTGTGCATCTGGTAGAAATCAAAACCTGCTAGAGGCCACTAGTGGTCATGGCTGCATCAACATGGTGAGAGCTACCAAAGTTGTGACATGAGTGAAAGATTATGGTTCGTCACAACCAGACCTTGGGAAAGAACCTTCCCCACCTGAGAGCCCTTTGCGAATTGAAAAGCCTACGGATAAACATGAAGCTCCACCTCGCATTCCTAAGGGAGTCTTGAAGCTCTCGGGGCACAATCTTAATTCCTGAGCCACCCAGAACTATTCAGTTGTCGAGGATTTGGGCCAGACTCCTTGTGCGATGTCTGCATTAGAAGTGCTTCAGACTTGTCCTCTATAGAGGAAAGCCTTGTTGTTTTCTCTTGGGTTTAGTGACGATATCTCTTATTCCATTTCCAAATTTGAAACCATGGGAGTAAAACCTCGCTTGCCTTACTACGTGCCTCTTTTGATTCATGTATAGTGTCTAAACAACACCATCATGCATATTTTCATTGATGAAGGCATTGTTGCTTCCGTGATGTCTTTGTCTTGTTGGAAGGGCCTTAGGTTCTCCCACCTTGTCTTAGTCTGCCAACATGTTGATGACTTTCGATGGTAGATCATTTTGGCTGCATGATATACTTCCTTCTCTAGAGGTCCAATTGGGAGGGAAGACCGTCGTGATTGAGGTCGAGGTGGTTGAAGCGCCCCTTGACTACAATCTTTTGCTAGGTAGGAATTGGATGTACAGTATGAAAGACGTAGCTTCTTCCCTATTTTGAGTTGTATGCTTTCCATTTAATGGGAAGATTGTTACTATTGATCAAAAGTCATTCCATAATATGAGTGTGAATGCATCATCGAGATCCTCTATCCTGATTATCGATCATTCTCAACCGGCAACTAAGAATGTGGGTGTGGGTATGTATCCTTCTCTTATGGCAACCTTTAGTTGTCCTGCACCCATTCTTATGATTTGGTATAGTCTTGGTGGGGCGTCATCCTCATCGAATTCAGTATCTTTTCACACTACTCATATGGAATATCCTTGGATTCTTCCTTCACCGAATACTTTGAGCGTGCCTGTCGAGACAGATGTGCCATTTCCTGCAACAATGGTGGAGTATCAAGAAAATCTTGATCATGTTGTAGAGCCTATTCCTTCATCTTCAAGGACGGAGGAGGAGGACCCTTATCTACTGCCTACATTGGCAGTAGAGTCATCTCACTCTCATGACTACCTTGATGATGTTTTTTGTCAGATGAAGCTATTCTTGAGACCATGTCTGGGGTTGAGCCACCTTGGGAAGAGTTGCATCATATATCATATTTCCTTCCTAAGCTTGATCGTCAGGAGTGTGATGACTTTAGGAAGATTCTTAGCAAGAAAATTGGTAGCCTCGTGGTCCCATTAAGCTTTCCTAGTCAGATGGTTGAATGGAACATGGCTAACCTGTCACCAATGATTCCTATCAATATTTCTCGTGATCCTGGTAAGATTGAGAATGTCTACATTGGGGCGGGTTGTTCCCCCGATGATATTAAGGAGTATACCAAGCTGTTTAAGGAGTTTCATGATATTTTCGCTTGGTAATACAAAGAAATGCCAGGTATAGAACCTCATATTGTCGAACATGAAATCAAGACCTATCCGGATGCAAAACCGGTTTGACAATGTTTGTGTGTCGTGAATCCTAGAAAAGCACTTGCCATCAAAGCTGAGATAGAGAAACTGCTTAAATCTAGTTTTATCTATCTCGTTCCCTTGACAGAGTGGCTTCAAATCATGTTCCGGTGGATAAGAAGTAGGGATCGATCCGAAGATGCATTGATTTTCATGACTTAAATTGAGCCTGTCCTAAGGATAATTTCCCCACACCATTTATTAACCAAATGTTGGATGAATTTGTAGGAAGTGAGGTATTTATTTTATGGATGGATTTTCTAGATATAATCAGATACAAATTAAGCCCAAGGATCAACACAAGACCGCATTTATTTGTCCTTCTAGTACTTTTTCATATCAGAAGATGCCCTTCAGCCTTAAAAACGTCGAAGCTACATTTTAGCGGGCCATGACCTTAATATTTCACGATATTAAAATGATTACCGAAGTATATTTGGATGATATCGCTACTCACTCTCATTTGAGAGTGCGTCATCCTTTTCATTTTAGATTAATGTTGAAAAGATGTCGTCATTATCAAGTTCGTTTAAATCCTCATAAGTGCATCTTTTGCGTGACAGTTGGTTGTTTACTAGGATTTATCATATCCAAGGAGGGTATTAGAGTTGATTCCTTAAAGCCTGAGGCAATACTTCAATTGTATCCCCCACGTAATATTCGACGCCTTCAATGTTTACAAGGTATGGCGAACTTCTTGCGAAGGTTCGTGGTTCATTTTTCCAACTTGACTAAAGGATTTATGCATCTGTTGAAGAAGGACACCTCATTAGAGGAAATTTCAACTCAAAATGGGCCTTTTAACTTTTATTCAAATTCCATGTCATCATGTGTTAGCTAATGAAATTGCTTTAAATTTGAAATACCGTATAGGTCTTAATCACTTTTTTAATATAAATTTGGGGATAGGTATCATAAAAAAAACTACTTTTTTTGTTTGTATTTTTGACATATCTCCCTGTGTTTTTACTCAAATTTCGATCGGGAGAGCTCGTTGGATGCGGAATTAAATTCCACATCCAACGAGTACCCACTCGGCATACTTTTGACGGGCCTCGCTACCCCAAAAACAATAAATACCTGAAAAAATGAAATGATGACATCATCATTCCATTTTTTCAGGTATTTCTTGTTTTTGGGGTAGCGGGGTCTGTCAAAATTATTCCGAGTGGGTACTCGTTGGATGAGGAATTTAATTCCGCATCCAACGAGCTCTCCTGATCGAAATTTGAGTAAAAACACAGGGATATATGTCAAAAAGACAAACAAAAAAGTAGTTTTTCTATTTTCTTCCTCCAAAATTAATAAATATTATTTTATTATTTTAACTATTATTTTATTAGTTCATTTTAGGAGGCCCATTTTGAGTTAAAATTTCCTCTAATTTTTTAACTGGGATGAGCGAGCCCAGGAGTATTTCGATGCTCTTAAGTGAGCCTTAGCAATGGCCCCTGTGCTTAGTCCACCAAACTATAGCCGTGACTTCTTGATTTATGTGGCCGCGTATCAGCAGACGGTTGGTATGGTTTTGGTTAAGGAGGATGAGGAGCTCCATGAGCATTTCATATATTATTTAAGCCAAAACCTTACCTTATTGATGCGAAACTTCGCTATTCCCATGTGGAGAAGCTAGCCTTAGCCATCGTTCATGTAGTTAAGCATTTGAGACATTACATTCTCCTTCACCAAACTTTGGTCATAGCTCACATCAATCCATTTTAGTTCATCCTCACTAGAAGGATGATTGGGGGAAAATATAATAAATGGATTGTGATTTTGCAAGAGTTTGATCTCGAATTCATTTCGGCAAAATTGAAGAAATCGTTAATCTTTGCAGAGCTCATATCAGATTTTCCAAACTTGGAGGAAGAGGAAGTTTATTAGGATTCTTTTGTCAATGAGCATATATTCCTCATCTCAACTATGGACCCTTGGTATAGGGATATTATCGTGTATTTGAAAACATTGAAGGTCCCTACTCACCTCTCACAGGATGAGGGGTGACAATTACATCACATAGCGAAGAACTACCTCATAGTGGATGACACTTTGTACCGCCATGGGGTAGATTCCATTTTACGTCATTTTTTAACCCATGATGAGGCTGAGGTTGTTCTTAATGATTTCCATGGAGGGGTGTGTGGTGGTCATTTATCTGGGCTTTCTACAGCCCAAAAAATCTTGAGAGCGAGGTATTTTTCTGTCGTCTATATTCAAAGATTGTGTTAATGCGGTCAAGAAGTGCCACCCTTTCCAGGTGTTTGCATGTAATATGTGCTCGTGTCCAGCCCCATTGCATACTATTATCACCATCGGTCCCTTCACCAAGTGGGGGCTTGATTTTATGGATTGTTACCCAGCTTCGGCTGGGGGGCATCATCATATTATTGTGGATGTCGATTACTTCACGAAATGGGAAGAGGTTATGCCCACAGTTAAATCCAACGGTGAGACAGTTGCGCATTTCGTTTTCAACCAGATTATCAAACGGTTTGACATTTCAAAAGAGATTTTCGCTTACCATGGTAGGCACTTTCATAACAAAATGATGGAAGAGTTGACTTCCAAGTTAGGTTATAAGCAAGAGAATTCCTCTTCTTATTACCCTCAAGCGGATGGACAGGTTGAAGCAGTTAATAAGTCACTTAAGTCTATTCTCCAACAAACCATTACAAAAAGCAAGAATAATTGGCATATCATGTTGTATCATGCTTTGTGGGCCTATAGAACTGCGGTTAATACTGCCACTGGTTTTTCTCCCTATCAGCTTGTGCATGGGATGGAGTCAATATTACGGGTTAAATGCAAAATCCCTTCTCTGAAGCTAGTTGTGGAGCTTTTACCATACACTTCCACATTAGAAGATCGTTTGGTCCACTTAGAGCAACTTGATGAGCAGCATCGAGATGCCTTAGTGGCTCTAGAGGTTAACAAGTGTCGCATTAAGGTCCAATATGATAAGTCTGTCCATCCGAGGAAGTTTAGTGAAGGTGACTTGGTCCTTTTGTGGGATCAAGCTAAGGAACCTTTGGGGGCAGGAAAGTTTAAACCCATGTGGCACAGTCCTTACATGGTTAAATGCGTATTAGAGAAAGGCGCCTATGAGCTAGTTGATTATGAAGGGACAACCTTGGTGGAGCCTAGAAATGGGCTCTATCTCAAAAAATACTATGCATGATCTTCAGCCAGGGCTGATTTTTGTATATTATTGTACAGTTTTGCATTGCGTAGTTAGGTTTTCTTATGGTGATCGGGTTTGTTGATTAGCTTTCGTTTCTTATGGAATATGTCGATGGAATATTTCATTTACATAGGATTCGTTGATGGTGCTAGCCGCCACACTCAAAACTCAGCTTCGACTGCTTGGTTAATCTATACTCTTACGGGTCAAGTATTGTCTTTAGGAGGCATATGTTTACAGCCTTCGTCAAACAATGTTGTTGAATATAGTGCCGTCATTGAGTTATTGCGTGATGCCATTTCACATGGTGTTCATTCTCTTGAGGTACATCTTGATTCACAGTTAGTGGTTTCACAGCTTAATGGCTTGTATCGTATTTGGGATTCGACATTATTACAAAGATTCTTACATGTTAGATTGCTAGAACAACAATTTGAGAGTATAACATACATTCATGTTCCAAGAATTTTTAATCAAGTTGCTGACTCATATGCTAACTATGTGTTAGATTGGAATTTTTTTCACAAACCATAAGCATATCACAAACACATTTTACACACATGTAAATAAAATAAAAATCGATCATCATAAAAAAAAAAAATCATTAAGTTCAAAAAAGTGACGTCATAAGACATAAGTGTCATATACAAAATTGGGGCTTTCGAGCCACCAAAATATACTACACGGTCATACAAAATGTATACACCCATGTCTCTAAGCCTAAGGTGGAGGAGGGTGCTGATAATGATAGCACACTACAACTCTAGCTAGTCGATGAAATAGTCGAACCCATGCTCGTGGTACTCCAACCACCTGGCGCTGCATTGCCTCGGGAAAGTCCTCGACTTGCGCCATGGGTACTCTATGTGTCAAATGAACAAAGTTCGTGTGGATGATTTAGAGTGTCTGCTATGCATACACACCCATAATATCATCACCTCTTCCCCTCCATCGATGACGAGGAAATCCATCTAGCCATCGTGGTCCTACATCTGCATATACATGACAGATTGTCACTATGTGTTGTCACAACAAAAACATGTCTTTTGAGTTCATATATCAAAAAACACAAGAAAATGAAATAATTCAAAAATTAAAAGAGGGTTTGGGATTCTTTACCTATGTCTCCATAAGCCGCTCCTGGTGGTAGGGACATATATGGGTCTCCGCAAAAGTCTATCCCTGCATAGGGGTAGTCGTCTATGGCAATGATCTATCTCCACCACCATGGAAAAAAATCTGTTGGGTAGGGGTTAGCCACCCTGCCACCTCCCAGTCTGCACATGACATTAGCCTAGCATCGATGAGCTGGATCCTGGACTCCATGTGGAGCAATGTCTATTCTAGGGCTCAGCCCTGGCACCCACTCAAATAAAAAAGTGCTCAATATGCTGCCAAACCTGAATTTACACACTCTACCCATCTTGCAGTCATTGAGTTGTTGTTTCATGTTGCTCAGCACCATAGTACTAAAGTCATATACCATAGGTCTCATACACTCTACAGCATAGAACATAATTGGCCATGAGACCTGGTGGAGTGAAGCCAAACCTGCAATCCTGACTAGTGCCAAGAGTATGGCTTTCAGCCCCCAAATCTGAATAGAGTTTGTCAGGATTTGACTCCCAACCTTCTCTGTATTCAGAAGGTAGTACACAACTATGTACTCATCTATGGTCAATCAGCCTCCTAGCCCATGAGATCAGAGGTTCACCACCTCCCCTCATCGGGACAAGCCTGTGATGAAATATATGTCCTAAACCTCAATAATGAGTGACATCCCATCTATCTGAAATGTTTTAGACTCTGAATCCCAATAATCTATCAGTAGCAAGAGTAGTCTTGGTTTGGCCCTCAGGCTACCAAGATACCAAAATTTGTACAAGCCACATTCCCGTAATGCTTGTTGAGCCATGAGATCATCTTGAACAGCTTCCTTAACATCACCATGTTCTCTCTCTCACCACTCTAGTACCATCCTGCACAAAAAACCAAGTTTTTGATCAGTATTTTCCCATTAAATCTTTGTTCATGGCCCTATACGCTACGGTTTTCAAAACAGTTGTGTATGTACGCGGGTTTTGGGGCATTTTATGCATATGGTCATCCCTATACATGGAAAAAATCCTGATTTCCGCGTGGGTCGAAACGCCCAAGTTGGGATGGCCTAGAAAATTAATTTGACCATGGAATTTGAAAATTTTTATATCAAAATGTAAGAGAGAGGCAATTGAATCTACCTAGATCAAACGAGAAGGGATTCCGCTGAACGATGCTCCCGGAATTCGCTTTTGAAGTTCTGAGCTCAAATGCACTATGTTGGGTAAAAATCTCAAATGGTATGAAAAAATTTAAATTTTTCACTATTTATAGAAAAATTTTGAAATTTTTACCCACTTTCTATAGTTTTTTACCATTTCTAATCATTTTGGACCATTTGAACTAATTTGATGTTGTAGGAAACCGTTTTGAGTACGGTTTGATCGTGGCTTTGGCCCGTTCGTATCTTTTTCAGGTATTATGTCTAAAATGGCATTTAGGTTAGGTTTCACATCCATTTGCACTTTGCATAACCTTATGACCGTTTCATCTTAACCTTAGGTACGAACCCATTCTATCTTGTCACGAAAACCTCTTGTTGCTTTTAGAAGTGACATGTTGTGAATGGTAGAGCTTTCCCATACATGGGTACCCTAGTGAGATCTTGTTTTGCATTTGGTTCCCATACCAACATTTCTCCTTTAGGGTGTGGGAGTCCTTTGTATAGTACCGCCATGACTTTGAGCAAGAGCTTCATACTCCTCTTGAACTTTATGCTGGTTATTTCCCCAGGACTCCCTTATATATGTCAAGTTGTAATTGCATTATCATGAGTTTTGCTTGCCTTATTAAGCCTTATGCCAGCTTCCCTAACTTTGATTATCAGCCATATAGGCCGATCTTATCTCATGTCTAGCCAAGCAGAGCCTTTTTACATATATTTTGCAGCTTGATACCCCATTTTTTTACCGAGGGGGCCTTTCCCTCGAGTGTCGTTATCCTGCACATGTTATCCTTGCATTGAGCATAGGTATGTCCCGCTACTTGGAACTAGCTTCTTTGACCCCTGACACTCATCTCCTCCTAGATTTGTAACTATAAAGCGCTTTTATTCTTTTTCAAGCTTTTCAAAATATCTGAAAAATTCCAAAAAAATAAAAATAAAAACCAAAAATACGGATAGGAAAAGATGTTATTTTTGGCAGCAGTTGAGTCGTTTTGCCTTCGAACAGAGCACTGTGTATCAAATTTGTTGGTTGGGTTAATAGTTTGACTTTAAGAGCTGTACTCATTTCTCTGATTTTATCTCCACCAACTGGTTAAGCTTCCAGTCCCTATGGAGCCTCTGTTGATGCCTCCTATGTCACAGAGATGTCCCAGTTTTGTATATCAAGTCTATGCTACCTACATTCAGTCACCATTTTCCTTTATGCTCTTGTTCGAAGGAAGTTGAATCCCGAATCAGCCATTCTTCAGTTGTCTTGACTTTGCATGTCGGTCATTCCTAGTACTATTACTGGTTCATGCACATCTTGTTCGAGTCCTTCCACATTATACATTGTTGTTGAGTACCTCGTGTTGTTTGATGGGGGATGCCTTAATTCCCTCCTTCCAGTGGATTCCATCCCATCGACTTCATATTATTTATTCTGGGATAGGAGTCTAGAGTCATTTGAGTGCCTTGAGACTTACAGTCATCAGTGGTAGGTTCTCTCGCCATCGATAGTTTTGGGAATACATCAATGTCCCCTAATCGATGGATTCTTTCAAGTACCTCAACACATCTATTCACACTTGTTAGACTGCACTCTAGTACCTTGATTCCCATTTTCATTATCGGTGGGTGATCTCGCCTCTGTTAACAGTATACATCAATGACCAGTAATCAAACGATGAACTACTATGTTCGACCTCAACACCTATATTCATATAGTAGGACATGTACTCGTATCGGTTTGTGTAGAAGACTTTCCAGATTGGTGGAATTCCACATATGCTACCTCCTTGGTCGTGCCAGTGTTCATGAGATTTTAGCTCTCGTGACTTGATTCCAGTGTATGTTAGATATCTTCAGCCATTATGGAGATCTTGATCCATTGTATATCTTCAGTTTCTATGGAGATCTTGATCCTTTGTATATCTTCATCATGGAGATTCTGATCTATTATATATTGTACGTGGTGATGACCACACATGTCACATTTTGTATATCATGCCTATTCATGGCCATTGTACTCTTATGTATCTGGGACTGCTATATGTATTTGTAGTCATATGCAGAGATTGATTATTGTACTATACTGATGGATGGCTGGTTCTTCCACCTGGTTCTTCATCACTCCACTTTTGGGATGGATTTACAATGTATTTCGGCCGTCATGTTACCCTTTTGACCTCACACATTAGGGGGCATCTGTTACAGCTGATTTTACCACACATGGTTGATCACACATTTATGGCCTTCCTAGTCCCTCTGCAGACTCTTTGGACCCCATGGACCAATATTGTACCTTTGATGTTTCTAAGTTCATCCCTAAAAAAACATTTTTTTTGCTATACGCGACTTTTAATCCCATTCTCGCGTATATACACGGATATTGACCTTAAACCGACGTACATCGGCATGCGTGCATAAGTCCAAATATTTTCGTAGTTTTCCTTGATGTGTGTCTGAACCACTTGTCTCTTGGCCTTCCATATGCCTCAAGATTGCTCGGATTTGACCCTCCATTACCCCTTTGGAGTACTATATAAGGAACCCCTTGGATACATTGAAGAAGAGGAATTGAAGAGCAAGAAAACTACAGTCCATTGTTGTCATAGCTTGCTTGTACTTGATTCTGCATCCCTTTGTCCCTTTGGAGCACTTTTTGTTCTTCCCAAGCTTTCCTTTTCTTATGATCTTGTTATCGAGAGATGGAGGATTGAGGTGGTGGAGGCCCAAGTGGAGGACTCAGTTTCTCCGGTTTGCAGACGTGCCGATAGAGGTTGTCACTTGTGTAATATCTGATTTGATTAATAGAAATATAATTTCCTGTCCAATAATGTGCATTTAAATTAATATTGAATCCATGGATGTGTTTAATTTCTTATACATTGTTGATTATATATGCTAGAGTAAATCTAACACCATAGTATATAGCATGCTTGTCTTGTTTGTTGTTGTTGAGAGAAAATTGCTAACACAAGTAAGATTGGAAAAAGCTCAACAAGGATCTACTTCAACCGTCCGGAATAAGTTATGATTCGAGATCCTTTAGTGTTAGATGTTTTATTTCTCTTGCATATTGGGAAGGGATTGATTTCTGTGGTTTCTCTGTCTGTTGTGGTACACCCCAAGCCATAGAAAGTTTCTCTCCATAACACTATTGTATTGCATCTTCAAAAGGTGAGGTGTCGTTCTCCGTGGTTTTAATGCAGTCTCCTGCTTCCCATTGAAAATGTTTTTTTCGCTTGTTCTATACCCGTGATTCTTAGAGAGGAAATTCCTATACTCATCAAACACCTCCTTTCTTAAGCTTTTTGAGCGACGAGATTTTATCTTAGGACAACAAACTGGACATGCAAATTTACCCTTTGTCTGAAGACCTACAATATTTAGATATGGAATATCTATGTCAATTATAATCATATATAAACTATTCTAACTACTCCATATAATTAAATGCAATTAAAGTGGAACTTAAAAATACAAACCACAAAATGAAGTTAACCCAGGGGCATCATGTATTGTCCATACAACCATTGCATGGAATTGAAATTTCCTTTGTCGTATTGGTCTAGATACGTCATACATAGTGATGCCATTCCATAACTTCAGTAGCTTGTCTATAATAGGTTTGATATATACATTCATATCTTTGACTTAGAACTTACCTGATTGATTTGAAGTACATATAAAATATATCATTATGAGAACCATTAAGATATATAAACCATGGACAAGAGTAAAATAAAAAATATAATTAGGAAATTAGGAAACATAATACGAAAAATGAGATGCCACAACTAAATTAGAAATAAAACACTTGTAGACACAAAAAACTTGGAATAATCATCGACAACATTATGTGCTCCCTCTTTATTGAAAACCATGGAGGAATGTTATTGTTGATAACAAAAATAGTCCACAGCGTGTAAATGGATTTCATCTGTGCAAATGGATTAACACCATCTGCTGCCAAAGAAATCCTAAGATTACGTGGTTCTTCTTTAAAGTGAGGCCAATTTTTGTCCATATCTCTAAAAGCATAACCATCTGCATGCATTTGGATAACATCATCTTGACTTCTGTTCCTGGCATGGTAATCCATAAATTGCGCTATGTTTTTGCACCTGAACAGTCATTGCAAATGTGGAATGATGGGAATATAACGAAGAACCTTTTGAGGCACCTTTTTTGTTACTTTATCTGTTTGATATCTACTTACATGACATTCCAGACATTGTTGCAAATTCATGCTGATTATAATATATAACATGGTCATCAGGGCATGCATGAATTTCTTCATAATGCATTCCAATCTCTTTCATGATGGAAAATAAATATCAGTATGTGCGAGGTAAAATATTTGATGGTGGTAACAAAAATTCAGCTATCAAGCTACAGAAATATATATAGTTAATGTAATAAATAAATAATATTAACGAAACACGCTTCATCCGTATGATGATCAATAATGATTTAACAATACAAGTGTTAGAGGAATACAAATAAACTTTATCACAATCCTATATATGTGATAGATTTACATACCTTAGCATCCGTGTGATTGAAATGTTTGAAAGACCATTCATAACCTTCAAGTTCATTATCAACAATACAGCAGAGAGAAGTTTTGTTTTGGAGCCTTCATAAAGGGGTTCATATGCCTTATCGAGAAGAGGTATATCATGAACATCATCATTTTCATTATCATCGTCATCGTCATCATCCATTCTAAAATTAAATGAATCATGGATCAATGTATTTGTACCATCATCTTCAACTTCATTATTAATATGATCATCTTGTTCAATATGACCATTCACTTGTTCTCCATTAAACATAGACGCTCCATGATCCTGATCCGGAACTTGTTCTGAAAGAACTTCCTCTGGACGATATGCTGTAGGGTGTCTTTCCTTTATAAATACATGGAAACATCAATAGATATACATTAATATAGGAAATATTAAAATAATACATACATTTACCAAAGCAAAGAATATAAAAAAATTTATAATGTTAAACCTACAAATGGACAATATTCATTGCCCCCCTCAGCATGTCCATATTCCCTGCAATGTTTTGTGGCTGTTGAGATCAATATTATTCTCCTCTTAAATCCCCTGCATTGAGTACACAGACAATAACATTTGCCATCACCCCTTCCTTTCGCTGCATCCCATAGTCTAGTAAACAATTGTCGGTTGTTTTCGTTTGGATCAGGAATATTTCTATTTGACATTTTGTCACAAACTTCATGAATGAATACTATCGACAATAATAAAAAATCAAGTTCCACGCATCACAATTTTCTCAAACGGAGGTTTGTCGAAGAATAAAAAAATATAGGCAAACTCTCTGTCGAAGAAAAAATAATTTCCTGCAACTGCCCGTTGAAGAATAAAACAATTCATGAAACCGTCCATTGAGGAATAAATAATTTTCGCAAACCGTCCTTCGCTTCTACAAAAAACATGTTGGAATGTTTAAAAATGTTTAAATTTATAAATGCACAGTCGTCGAATATCTGACGCCATGAACATAGTTAGTGTTGGAAATATGGGGCAAATAATTTGAAATATGACATTATTTTATTTTTAAAAAAACTACGAATTAGTGTCGAAAATCCGACCCATAACCGTCGAATATCCTACGCATATCCGTCGAATATCCTACGCCATAGCCGTCGAATATCCTACTCCATAGTGTCATAAATCCGACGCCATAGCCGTTGAAAAACCTACGCCATATTTTCGGAAATTCGATGACACTAAAATAATGAAAAAGGCTCAGTACTTTTCATCATTGCTGTCTAACACATCCATACGATACGTCAGATGTCATCGGATTCTGTCATCGGATTTTTGGTTCAAATCTTGTGGTGCTATAAGCCCAGTTTTGTACTATGCCACCATATTTTTTGGAACTTTTATTTGGAAATAAAAACTCATGGCTACCGGTTTGATAAATGTATATGTGTATGAATGTGAAATGTGAATGCTTCTTTCTTAGTTATGTGAAAAATTCCAATATAACTTGTAATTTGCATATGAATCAACAACTTGATTAGAGTGTCTAGGTATATGAACATATGTAATGAAATCAAAATGTCGTTCTAACAATCTTACCCTTGATAACCTTCTTAGCTACATAGGATCTCTAACATGGTACCGACCATTCAATTTTGAAACAATCAGTTGTGAATCCAGGAAAACCTCTAAAGATCTAATAACATTCAAAATGGAATCACGTAAAATCTTGATAACAACACTAGACTCAACCACATTGTTTGATGATGGCTAGAGGCATACACCTCCTGAAGACACAAGTTGACCCTCGGGTGCATAAATGACCCAAGAAAAATAAGATAAGTTCAAGTGCATAAATCCGAAGTACGTTTAAGACTCTGTTAACATCTGGCAACCAATAGGAAGCATGTCAACAAACCGACAACACCAAAAGGAAAACCAAGGTACAGTAATATACAAGGTACCAATCCAAGTTGGAGACTTAGGCATAGTACTTCTTGAGGTAGAGCCCATTTATGGGCTCCTTTAGAATATTCCCTTTGTAATCCTCCAACTCATAATATCCTTTCTCTAGGAAATGCCTCATGATGTACGGACCATGCCACATAGGATTAAACTTTCCTACCCCCAATGGTTCGTTGGATTGATCATATAAGAGGATTAAGTCACCCTCATTATAGTGACATGTACAAATAGACTTATCATATTGGGCCTTGACACGAAGTTTATTGACTTCTATAGCCACAACAACATCTCGATGTTGCTCATCAAGTTGCTCGAGATGGACTAGACGTTGTTCTAACTCGTAGGTGTCGAGAAATAACTCTATAGCTAGCTTCAAAGAATGGATCTCGCATTCAACTGGTAGAACTGACTCCATCCCATTAACTATCTAGTACAGAAAAAAAAAATTGGTGGAAGTCGTAACTACAGTCCGATAATCCCACAAAGCAGGGTATAGCATGATATGCCAATTAGTCTTTCTTTGTGTGACAATTTTCTTTAGAATGGTCTTAAGAGATTTTTTATATGCCTCAACCTGACCATTCACTTGGGGGTAACAAGATGAAGAATGACATTGCTTAAACCCCAGATATAAATCTAATTATACCATCATCTTATTCTGGAAGTGATTGTCATTATCAATGACAATATCCTTCGGGATTCAGAACCAAGTGATAATCTAGTTGAACACAAAGTGTGCAACCGTCTCACCATTGGATTTGATTGTCGAGATGTCCTATGCCCACTTAGTAAGGTAATATATGGACACGATAATATGGTGATTCCCCCTAATCGTGGCTGGGTTGCAATCCATTAAGAAATCCACCCCCACTTGGTGAATGGACCGACGATGATGATGGGATGTAACGGGGCGTGATGTGAGAACATATTCCAAGAAAAAACCTAGAAAGGGTGACATCTCTTGACCGCTTTAACTCAATATTTAAATATTGACAACCAACAGTAACCTTCTCTCAAAATCTTCTAAGTTGTAGCAATCCTGGATAAGTGACCACCACATGCCCCATTATGGCAGTCATTAAGCACAACCCCAGCCTCCTTATGAGACAAACAACAACTTAGGATAGAATCCACCCCACAATGATACAAAGTGTCACTAATAATGAGGTATTTTTTAGCATGGTGACGTACGCGTCATTGTTCACCCCTCGAAATATGTGGAGGGAACTTCAGAGTCCTAAGGTAGGCGATAATATTTCCATACTAGGGTGTAATGTCCCAGGGGGATATCTATGGGTCTGAGGAACATATCATTAGCTATCTAAGGATAATTAAATAATTTTAGCACAATGTATTAGTTAAACAAATATTAAAATTCAATTTTCAAGATTTAATCATGACAAAGTCCCTTTAATTACCAATAAATTAAAATACATTCAATAATTATTCCAACGCCTGATCCAAAGCCTAGGAATTATTATTAACACCTTATATCAACATCACATATTCATTCCAATCCAATTCAGACATAAATTCCACCTCTAAAGGCCATTTTCTCTTAATCATGATCAACTAGTAATTAGTGGTTTGATTGCGATACTTAATGATAGTTAGAGCACAATTGATGATACATATTATAATTTCATTTTCTTATCACCTAAATATTGTTTATCAATACCAATGGCTAATTGAAACCTAATAACATGTAAATCAAGTATAATTACCATTTTCCAATTAATTAAACATAGTAATTATGAAAATGATTCCATGAGAACTAGTTAACTAGTCGTTCAACACTAACAACTAGTCTTGCACAAATTTGAAACGCAACCATACCAATGAACCAAATAGTGAACCTACAGCCATCACACACATATTTAAGCATGCATGTACTACAAAATTAAGCACTTTTACAGATCTGATCCGAGTACATAAACAAAGGATATTTCAAGTTCAATCAATACAACTAGTTAATAAACACTGCAAGGAATTCAATCAAACCAATTGTAATGAGTTCTGAGGAACATAGAGGTGAATTTGAAGATATGGAAAATAACATTATACAGCACAATTAAAGCACCAATAACAGATCATATGTCTGTATATTCATCTTTTCCAAAAACAAAGATTCGAATTCAAAAACTATTTGCCAATTTCACTGCAATGTACCTAGTTTCCAATTGAACTTTCCAAATTCCAAATAAAGAAAAATATATGACTATTTTATCTCATGTAAAGAATGTAAGGTATCAATTATAGTCATATGGATGTAGCTTTCCACCCATATACATTTCATTAAACAATCCGCAAAACAAGTTAATTCTACTCGTCTGAATTGACTAGTAATTCTGGGAATCACTGGAATAATTAAATCCGTAGCTCATAGAATAATTGAAATGAAATTCAAAATATAAATAACATGTTTTATGAGTCATAATACAGTTATATCTCATTCTAGCATATTTTCAAACACTTCGTATGCAAAGTCACAAATATACTCAAGACAATGCCATTGAAGGAGCTAGAAATTGGAAATTGATCTAGAACTTCGGTAGACATTTCCCCAACACTGACAAGAAGATTTATCCTCACATTCTCACCTAAATTTAAATATTATTTATCATACATAATCATAAAATTAACAATCATGCATTTTTACAAATACTTCATGTGATAATTCTCCAAACTATGTCAAAGAGTCCGATCAAAGAACTATTTTTCGAATAAAAGGTAGAAGCATCAAAGAAAAGTGTCTTAAAAAATTCCTAGGATATTGTACCATAAAAATACACAATATATAATGAACAGGGGCAGAAATATCAGTTCTTTAGCATAAGTACCAAATAATTATTTCCTCAAACAATTTGTGCACAAAATCCTAAAAACTAGTTTCCAATTCCTTCATAAAATTTGCTTGCATAAATAGATTGAATTCTATGAGAAATTTCTTCCACAAATAACTCATATGTTTCATCAAACATTTCATATGCATCCATAAATTAATCAAATCAGAGCCAAGTAAATGAAATAAACATGACATAAATCACTTATCTTATCAATGTGCAACTGGCATCATCCGGACCACATTCCACCCATCCTTTGGCACTGCCAAGCTAGATATCACTTTGACAGGACACCCCCAAGATGAGGACACAAATCCACAATATATTTGCACTGGAGAATAACTCAAGTATCATATTTAAGATCCAAAATTCTAGTCCTCACCACATAGTTCTTCTTCCACCCCACTACCAGGTGCAATGGTAATTTAGACCCACCCTAAGCCATCGAGATACCGCCATTCACCATCAGGATTTATGTGTAGGTCCAGGACAAATACAAGTAGTGGAAAAAGAGGAACATCAAAGGTATGAACAACCATAATCAACAACCATCCAAAACAACCATGAAAAGCAACCCCCGAACCAAGGATATGGAACATGTATTTATAGACCAAAGAAGGTAATCCTAACTCAATGGGGTCAACCAAACCAAGGTAATCCAAATTGAGTCAATCCAAGGGGGGTAATTCAACCACAATAGGTTAACTCAATCCAACCCAAGAAATTTGAATTTCAAGGAGAGTGACTCCAAGCCACTCCACCCCATTGAAATTCATGTGTGGACACATCATCCATGAAGAGGAATCAAAATTAGTGAGGTGAGGTGTCACACAAGCCAAGGAATATTCCCAAAATAGAAAAAGGGGGGTTACACAAGGATTTACACAAGGAATTACACAAGAGTTACACAAGGATTTACACAAGGAGTGACATAAATCTTTACATAACTTTTGAGGTGTTAAGGCTAAAAATAGCAATGAGAGAATACTTGTGCAAATGGGAGTTACAAGACCAAGTGTAACCTCCACAAAGGAGTTACAAAAACACCAAAGGGGCTCAATTAACAAGTGGAACCCACCCAAACACCAAGGAGGCCCACTAAATCATGAACTAGGTTCAATTATACCAACATAGGTTAAAATAATCAAAATTTGGGTTTGTTGTACAATGTTTGGGTGATCATCAACTAATAAAGTCACCAAGGAATAAATATGGACGAAGATAAACCAAACAAGTTCTAAAGTGATAGGATTGTTCCCATTCCCCCTCACATTGTGGATATAGGCCTCCCATACTCTTTTAGTGGTCCCCAAGGTGCTAGTTGTTTTCATTAATTAATATTTACAAAATAATAATAATAATGTCTCTAGGTCCTTAAAGACCCTTTTTTTGGCACCTTGTGCCGCAATAATAAAAAATCACAAATTACATATGTATGGGGCTTAACACATAGGGTAATACACACGGGTCCATAGATGAGATGAGGAAAATGTGCTCATCCATAAATGAGTCCTCATGAACCATGTCCTAATCAAGCCTAGGAAGATCCGACATCAATTCCGCAAGGACCCAATACTTCTTGGATTTTGAAGAGACAAAATCATGTCCAAATTATTGTAAAATAAGAATCCATCAATTATATTTCCCCCCTATCATTCGTCTTTTTTAAGTCGAACTGAAATGGATTGATATGTGATAAAATTGTATTCTGGAGAACTAAAATGTAATGTCGCAATCGTTGGACTACGTGAACAGTCGCTAAGGCCAATTTCTCCAAATGAGTATATCGAAGTTCCATTTTGACAATATTTTGGCTAAGATGATAGATAACGTGCTCATCAAGCTCTTCATCCTCTTGAACTAGGACCATGCCAACCATGTCTTGATACACGGCCACATAAAGCAAGAAATATCTACTATAGTATGGAGGACAAAGTAAAGGGGAAAATTCCAAATCTTTTTTAAGAGCGTCGAAGGACTCCTGGGCTCACTCATCCCATAAGAATAGAGTATCCTTCTTCAATAAGTGCATAAATGATAAAACCATTGGTCAGGTTGGCATAGTTCACAATGAACCAACGTAAGAAATTAGCCATTCCTTGGAGACTCTAAAGCTGTTGAATTGTGCGCGGGGGAGGAAACCAAAGTATTGCCTCAAGATTTAATGGATTGACCATAATACCCTCTTTTGAAATAATGAATCCCAATAGGAGACCGGTCCTAAAACAAAAGATGCAATTTTGAGGGTTTAAACAAATTTGATTATGAAGACATCTCTCAAATACCGGTCAAAGATGTGATGGATGATCCACCCTCTAATGAGAGTGAGAAACAAGGTCATCTAGGTACACTTTGATTATGCATTTTAGGTCATGAAAGGTGAAGGCCATTTCCCATTGAAAAGTAGCTCCGATATTTTTAAGGTCGAAGGGCATCTTCTGGTATGCAAATGTACCCCAAGGACATATACAAGTAGTCTTATGTTGATCGTTGGGATTAATATGGACCTGAGTATTGCCAGAAAAAATATCCAAAAACAAGAAAATATCGCTTCTTGCACACTCATACATAATCTGATCAATAAATGGAGTGGGGAAGTTATCCTTAGAACATGCCCTATTCATATCTCTAAAGTTAGTGCAGAAACATATGGTTCCCTACTTCTTATCCACGGGAATGGGAATGGGATTAGGAATTGGGTAAATGAATGCAACTTTGAGTAGCTTCTCTACCTCTTCCTTGATAATGGGTGCCTTATGGGGATTCACATCTCTTAATCGTTGTCAAACAGGCTTAGCATTAGGATAATTCTTTATCTCATGCTTGATAATGTCGAGGTGTATCCCTATAATCTTTTCATAAGACCAACCAAATACGTCATGGAATTCCTTAAATAACTCGGTGTATGTTTGAATTTCTTCAATTGAACAATCTACACCAATAGAAAAATTTTCCACCTTTCCAGGGGTCTGAGAAAGGTGGATTAGAATTGCAAGGGATATATTCACCATGTTCCCTTTGGAATATATACCATGTGCATCTAATGGGACCATGGGGTGACCAACTTTCCCACTTAAGTCCGACTGAAATTCATCATGCTCAATACGTTCGAGCTCCAAGAGGACGTAATATTAATGATGCATCTCCTCCCAAGGTTGTTTTGAACCATACATGACCTCGTTGATAGCCTCATTTGCAGGTAAAGTGTCATTAAGGAAATCATGTGAGCATGGCGAATTGACCATCTAAGTAGGTGGTACAATGATATCTTCCTCTTCCATCATCAAAGAGGAGGTATCAAATTCTGTAGTAACATCAAGTATATCTTGGTAAATAATTATTGGTGCAGACAATGGCATATCCACTCCGGTAGGTGAATGTCCTTCACACAAGTTAACCGATGAAGGAAGAGCCAAAGGATCACTGAAAAACAAAGTACAAAATGGGAACTAACACAATGATGGTAAATCACCATTGGAAGTGGAATCGATAACTAAGATAGGCACCAAAAAGTTAAAGGTTCCTATAAATGAAGGATACATCCTGAAACCCACATTCTCTGTTTCTTGCTGAGAATTCTCGATAACCGGGACTATAGGCCCCAATGATGCAGAGGAATTAGAATTAGTAAACAATAATTGATCGATTTTCATAATTCTACCTTCATGAGGAAATCATACAACATGAAACTTAGATGAGATGATCGAGTTCATGACATAAATCTAGTTCTAATCAACTAGAAGTTTGTAGTCAAGGGGTGCATCAACCACCTCGACCTCGACTGACATATAATCCCCTCCAAACTAGACCTAAAGAGAAGGGATAATGTCATGCATTCTAAACAAGCATCCATCAAATGTCATCAGCATAGTCATGTATTGTGACAACTGAGGAGATCCAAGGCCCTTCCAACAAGATAAATACATGACTGAAGTCAAATTGCCTTCATCAATGATTGTACGCTGGATAGTGTTATTTAGAAAGTACGCATGGACTTGAAAAGCCACATGGTAAGGCAAGTGAGGTTGGACATCAACTTTCTCGAACTTGATAACACTCGAGATACTTAAATAACAAGCTCCCAAATAATCCAACAAGGATTTCCTCTGTGCAGGACACATATGGACCACCTCTAAAGATGACATCGCACACAATGTTTATCCCAAATCCTCCACAATAGAATAGTTCTAGGAGGATCAGGAATTAGGATTGTGTGTCAAGCGATTAAGGACTCCTTTTGACATGTGTGGTATAGATTTAGGCTTATCAATTTGCAGAAGGATCTTGGAGGCAGAGGCTCTTTATCTAGAGTCAGTTGCAAGGGACCATAATCATGCCAACAAGTAGCAACATGAACAACCAACGACATAGTTATACAACCATGGACATAATCATGGGTTGGAGGGTTTTGAGTTCCACCAGACCCATTTCCAGCGGTATAATCACTCGAAGTCATGTTATGGTTATGAGGAAGGGGATTTATTAGCATAGTTGGGCCATGTGCAATAAAATTTTATGCCTCATCGATCCTTGGGCACAAGTGCATAAGGTGGTCCCATCCAAAAATTTTGCAAGGGAATTTGACCTTACGTTTAGGCTTCTTGTCCCCACTATCATTTTTATTGTTCTTATCACCAGCGTAGATCCAAATCCTAGGCTCTATCAAGCGTCGAGATGGATCAAATTTCTCGAAGTGCAAACCTCTTTTTAGGTATAAATTGATTTGATTCAAACCAAAAGACACAAATTTTTATTTAAGGTCCACATATAATTTTATTATTATTAATATTTAATATTATTTATGGCCTACATATAATTTTTTTATTTTGTTAGGAACTAACATTGCATGGTTTCCCCACTCCAATCATGAGTTATTTAGGAAGCCTTGCACATGGTCTTAAAAACATTTGCAAGGCCCTCCTAAACCATGTACAATAAAACCATGGGTTGTTTAGGAGGCCTTGCACATGGTTTTAAAACAATGTGCAAAGCCTCCTAAACTATGTACAATAAAACCATGGGTTGTTTAGAATGCCTTGCACATGGTTTTAAAACCATGTGCAAAGCAGACATTTTTTTGTGGATAATTCAATTTTGTGTTTTTTTCTTGATGCACATATTTTTTTAACGGATATTTAATTTTTACTTTTTTATTGTTTTGTTAGGTAGTAAGATTACAACATATCCCCCATATTAGTTTGTTTTAATGATCAGTGGGCACGATCTCCTTTGAAGCTTGTTGATGGATATCCAAAGCATCCTGAAATTCGAACACTGCACGAAAATTTTCTATGAATGCTTGGTTTCAGTGTGTTAAATAGTAGTAAGATTTTTTATGGTAATGTCTCTGGCCAAATGCGATACCAAAACCTAACTGATTCATATACCCCAAAGTAGTCATGTTTCTGTTGGTCCAAATTTCTAAGACTGGTCTTCGTCATCTTAGGTAGAATTTCTGAGATGCATGATTGGGGTGGTCTTTATGCAAATGCATTGATCCCATTCTTTTAAATCTATTTTCTAGTACAGGCATGTTGTGGACTCTTATCATGAGTGCAAGTATCTTGGTACACATGTTCGTGTGGATGGAACAATTGACGAGTAAGTTGTATGCTTTCTTTGGGTATTTGAAACTTTCATTTGCAGCAACAGTAAGAACATGATCATCAGTCATAATTCTAAATGTGTATGAATTTATTTATTGTTTACATGTACACCTTCTTGCAGATACAAGTGGATGACGTATGGAGAGGCAGGCACTGCATGAACTGCATTAGTTTTTGGGCTTACGTATCATGGCATTCCAAAAGTAAAGACACACTCTTTCACTACATGCAATAAAGACACGCTCTTTCACTACATGCAATAATTACTGCTATACTCGTTTAATAGAGTAGAAGAAATTTAAAGTTTGGTTCAATATTCCACAGAATATGGAAACGCAGGATGGGAATGCTGTGCAAGTATATGCTTGATTTTAAAATGTGATTTTTCCAGAGTGTATGTGTTTCAGTGTGATCTATTTGACATTTTGAAATTTAATGAGAACGGGACCATAGATACAGTTTTTTCCACTGTAAGCTTATATTTGATATTTGTGGTTGTTCATGAACACTGAGTTACTTTTCTGAGCTTAGGGGGCTTTCGTTGGACTGTACTTCATCAACATAAATAAATCTTTCCGCCCCCCCCCCCCCCCCCCTCTGTTGTCCGGTGGGGATCATTCTGTCACTCCCATCGCCTTAAACATGGGGTAGCCAGTATATAAAAGCAAGCAAATCCACATCCATTTCCTTGCCCCACGAGCTAGTCACCTCACTCTAGCAAACGTTTTTATATCCATTCTATCGTAGGACACGAGCGTTAAGGGGCTCAGTGAGAAACTGGAAGTCCGGTATATAAGTTGTTGGTGCGGGTGAGAAACACCTTCCTTTCGGGACTTCAGGCTACTTCATCAACAGACCCGAATGGATTGTTACTGAACATGCATGCTCCTCATATTCTTACATCTCGGTCCCTCTATATGACACTCTCGGTAACTCTCAGAGTATGTTTTCAACGTGTTGGTTTGATCTTATGCTTTAAGTTCAGCTTTGTTATAGTTAAATGACATTAGTCTTGATCATGCGTGCAACTAACTTCTACAGGTTCAGATGCTACAAAGTACATTATAAATCATGCTGATATATCTGTTGTATTTTGTGTCCAAGAGACCTTGAAAATTGTAAGCAACTTTTTTTGACTTTTTTTGACCGAGAAGAATCTATGCTGATATTTATTTTGGTCTATTAGAAAAATAACTTTACGAAAGAGATATTATTTTTTATTTTGTGTTACAAAATCTCTCCCATAATATTCACTATCACTATTATTTTTTGCCGACATGTTACAAACGTTACATCATGTGACAAGATCTCTCCCATAATATTCACGATCACTATTATTTTTTGTCGACATGTTAGTAACATTACATCACATTACAAGATCTCCCCCATACTAGGCTGTAGAGAACCTATCGGCGCAATGATTAGTGTTTTCCTTTTTATTCCCACCCTTTCTATTATTCTTTTCCTTCTTTCTATTCCATCTAGGTTGTTGGTTACCCTTCTGGTTCGACCCCTGCATAGAATGTACATCCACATATTAGGTGGGGGTGGACGAAGTCATAGCTTCTCCCACTGCGGATTTATTAAGAGACACATTTTGCATTTGGGTTGTAACCTGGTCCACAAATTTCACACTCATAGATCCGATGCCATCAACATACAGCTCGAGTTTAAGCTTGGGGTCATGATTTGATCCCGGTGCATCAAGAATGATCTCATAAAGGATCCCAGACTGTGTATAAATCAAATCTAATTGTCGGGCTCGTAAAATGGCCTATTCCTCAGTGGTCACTCCGGATGTCGAAACATCCTTCGTGATGTATGGCAATAATAACTTAAGGAACCACTTCAATAAGCAATTAGGTGGAATTTTTCCCTTAAGTAACCTCTTACGTTAACGCCACTCTTAAATATGATCATAGATGTGAGTAGCCTTACCTTATCAAAAATTCAACAAAATATCGAAGTTAACGTCGTAACAGAATGAGAACTAAAATTGATTGAGAAAAACCATGGCCAAATCATTAAAACTCTGGTATGTGTCTCCTGGCAGCCCAATGTACCATTTCATGGTTAGACAAGGGTGAGTTGAAATAGTCTTAGTCGAATAGACTCATAGTTTAGTCAATTCGACGAGCACCATAGATGGAAAGTAGTGATGCAATCACCTGGATTCTAGCCCTTCTTACCTTGAAACTTGAGGATGTTCGAAGGAAGCTTAACAGGGACTAGAGGCCATGCCATATCATTCATGAGTCTAGACAAATTGGGAAAATTCAACGTGGCTAGGAAAGGGAGCCTAAGTTTGACATCAAATTCCATGCCCTTGGAAAGATTGATTTTGACAAGTTGGATTCCGGTAAAGGCCACGACCTTGACCAGTCATATAGTAACCTCCTCCCATATGACACATATAAGGATGTACATGCATTTTCATGTTTGGAATTCCTTATGAAGGGAATACAAAATTACTAAAGTTATCCATCTGATGGGCCGAATTTCCTCGAACACATGAGGAGGAACATATCCCTCCGACACAGGGACACCATACGAGGAGGGGCTATACCAAAAGAAACATTCCCTCCCGAAGGACCATATGAAGTATGAGGAGGATTCATCATAAGGAACACATTTTAAGGAATATGTGTTGTAGATGATGAGAAAAAATATGGGATATAAGTCATAGACCTAATGTTTACGTGTCCAGTTCCACCAGTAAAAGGGTTGAAGCTAGTGTTAGGAGCTGATGAAGGGTTTGGCCATCCCCCAACAAACATAGTGCAAGGAGGGATATGACCACCCCTAAATTGATATGTAGTAAAAGGGGTTGACGTTCCCCCCAATCCAACTTTAGGGTTACTAATATGAACCAAGATGGATGATGGAATACTCATTGATACATTCGGTATGCCAAAAGTAAAAGGGTTAGAGGCGAAGGGAAAGGACTGAGCATCAATACCTAACTCCCATGAGGAAAAGTTTGGCACATGATCAGAAGACCATGTGAACTCAAAAATATTCGTTCCTACGGGGCGAGAAGGACTAGTGGTATAAGGTTCGGTGAACATCGGAGTCCTTATGACCCACAATGAAGTTGAAGAGAGAGTACCATGGACTCCCCCTCCCAACACGGATGAAGTGGTCGGAGGGAACTTGGATATCTCAGAAGTAGTGCTCATAGTCAAAAATGCTAGGAGTTCTTTATAGGAAAGACCACCAGTATGATGTCTACGCCTCTTGTAAAGAGTAAAAAGGTAGTAATCCTGCTAAGAGATAAGAGCAATGACATATTGGAACTCAATTCACGATGACTCTAAAGAAGAAGACTCAAATAATGATGATCCCTAAATCCATCTAACGAGCATAGAGCACACCCCTAAAGATCTAGGATAGATGCACATAAGTAAGGAATAAGGATAAATTCTCTCCTGATGTGCAATAGTATGTATCACCTAGGAGAGACTTGAGACTCCCATACACTACAAGTGGATGTGTGTGCCCTGTTATAGTGGTTTTCAGCTTCAACGCATAAAGCGTCTATGTCATCCGGCCCCTACCTGTTCGGGACACCCACAAAATAACCTCTGCAAGTACCCCTTGCAGTACCTAGGAAAACCATCTATGGTCACCTCAATATAATAAATTCTCAAGCAGAAAATCATAAGTGGGATCTATCGTAATGACAGGGTCGTTAAGCTCAAATCTTGAAAGAACAAAAGGTACCTCAAAAGCCCCCAAATAGGAATATGATCCTAGAAATATATTTGGTGCTTACTAAAGGTTTTGGAGGGATATCCCTGCAACCAATGTGCATGTTGCCTCGTGATTGAGTCCTATGTAAGAGGAACTTCCCAAAAACACCAATTATATCAAGGAATTATCCTCTCTCTGGTCATACACCTAATTGTTTTCGTTTTCTAGTCTTGGAGAAGTTTACTCACACAATCCTATTCCAAGACTCTAAAACCTAAGCTTGTTGCTACACCCTATAAAATAAAATCTTTCTAATCAATTTTAAGTTAATCAATAATTTTAATGAGTTGTGCTTACTCAAGGGATGTGATCGTGCAACTAGTGATGTTAGGACTCAATAAGAAAAGTAAATAGGCACACCTAAAAACATTGCTAAGTACTTATTTTCCAAATGAAATAATGGTATGCCAATAAATGAAATGCATAAAAATGACCTCTTTCACTTCAAATGCCAATGCAATCTTTCCTATATGAAGCCTAGACTAATTTCATTCCAAGCAAAAAAACTAATGCAAGTGTTTTTTTAATGCAATATGCAACAATGCAAATGAAAGTGCAAAGATGCAAATATTTTTGTATTTTCAAGATAAATGGATGAAAATGAAAAGTGGAACCATGAAACTCTAAGACTCTACAACAAGCACAAAAGACCAGACAACCAAAGTACTAAGACATCATGACTCATGCACTAAAAGCAAAAACAAAGTGGAAAATTGACAAGAACAACTTTCCTAAAAAACTAATAAAAAGAGAGTTTCCAGTCACAATAAAAGCAATCAACATATAGTATAGATACCCTAGAATACTCAGCAACACTCACTGAATCATTGAACAATCACTCCAACCAAAATAAAAGACAAAAATTGAAGTGTTCACAACTATTCAAAGAACAACATCATATGTACGCGACCTGCTAAGGGAAAACCCGCGTATATACATGACTTTTGACACTATCACATGTGTATATAAAGTAAAGAGGGGGGGAAGCAAGTTTAAATCCCAATCACTCAAGGAAAGTTCCAGTTGATGCCTATACAAATAAAAGCGACACAAATCAAGAAAAAATGCACCCAAAAACCCCAACAAAAAGGAGATCTCCCCATTGGATTCGCTAATTCTATTGTGGGGCTTGGGGTCGACCACAATAGACATGATGACATGAGAAATCAACTCTAATCCCAAATATGCCATATGAATGTAAAATGATAACAATGAAAGGAAATGCTCGTACCTCAATTGGAAGTTTGAAGAAGTTCATCATTGAGCTTTCGATCTAATTCTTGGAACCTACAACTTGTCCTCAACAACAAATGTATCCAAGCATATAATATATTCATGAAATTTTAGCACCTATTCTAGCATGATCCATTTAACATGTAATAAGCAAATATATCCATGGAAATAAATAAAACATTTTCACATGAAATTGGACGAGCAAAGAGTATTTCTATTAATTCAAAAACAGAAGTACAAAGTCATAATCTCTGTTGGCAATTTGTTGGAACCGAGAAACCAAGTTCCTTCACCTGGTCTTCCACCACTTCAACCCTTCATGTAAAGGAAAGCTCAGAAAGACAATGGAGAGCTTGGGAGTTGAACATAAATAGTTCAATCAACAAGGATAAAGGGATGCAGACTCAAGCATATGGAAATGGGGTGAATTTTCACTATAGTTTCCTTACTCTCCAAGTTTTCTCCTCCTCCAATGCTTCACAATAGCTCAATAAATAGCCCTCAAATGAGAAATGGAGGGTTGATTCTGAGCGTTTTCCAACATATGGAAGATCAAGGATCTAACCACCATGACTTGGCATGGAAAATATGAAATACTTTTAATTTTGAGCACAAAACTCGATGTCCGCAGGATGTAATGGTGCAAGTTGCGTATATGGGGTCTGCATAGATGTTCACTCACGTGTATCTTCAAAAATGAATTTTAAAGGGTTTCATTGAAGCATTAGGAGTACACTAGGAAAGGTGTATATAGTGAGTCTGCATAGGGACAAGGGAAGGCCATCAACGATTACGCATAAGGTGTGGAAAAACATGTTATAACACTTGGGATAATCTTATGAAGGAGGGACTCAAGGGATCAATTTAATGCTCCTTGTTTAAAGTTGATTAGAAAATTATTATGCACCTTCTTGACTTATGCTCTTTTTCCTCGACTCTTTGGGACATATTAGTTATGATCTTTTGAAGATCGTATTGTGTTCATGGTAATCTTTCTCTTACCATCTTATAATGGCCTAATCACCCCTTTCAAAATCCTCGACTTTGGAAAATCCTTCTTGATTTCTTGTTTGGTCCATCTAGAAAGAAAGAATAGGTGTATCTTCAAGGATCAACATCAAGGAATTATATAGTTTTGGACCATCATTAGAACCCACTTTCATGAAATTCTCCAATTGCATCCCTGGATTACTCAGTATCTTCAAATCAATGAATAGGAACAAGCCATATTTGAAGCCTAGCACTTGCCTCCAATTAAGCACCAGGATGTTTCTAGTCAAATCATACCTTTCATCCCAAAATTTGATAAATGGAATCCCCCTCTACATGGATTTTAGAAGCTAAATTTTAATGGGGATTTCAAAGACAAACTAGGTCCTGCGGGATTTGGTGGAGCTTTTCGTCAAGAAAACAAAGTTATTTTGCATTTAGATGGTGGCTACATCGTTAAGAACACCAACACTATTGCAGAAATTGAGGAGCTTATTTGAGAGCTATCCATTCCCAAAAGAGAAGGATTCCCCAAGCTCATTATTGAAGGGGACTCCCAAATAATTATCAATATGGCCACAAATTTATTCAATTGCACTTCGACACATCGCCTCTTTAAAAATCAGTGTCTATAAAGTTGAATTTAAAGCATGGCCAATCTCTTGAAACAAATGGATTCCATCACCACCAGACACATCCGAAGACAAGGTAACAAGCTTGCCAATTAACTAGCAAACGAAGGGATTCAAAAAAAGAAGGAAAGTTGGGATCTATCTCATGAGGAATTGAGTGCTAGTGTAATGAGCCACACTTACTTCCAACTAGCTTTGCAAGATGGGAAAAACCATTATGCGGGTGTTCATGTAACGGAATGCCAACATGATGATGAAAATTAAAAACTAAGGGAGGCATGGCAGGAGGGAGGCCACAAGCATCCCTACTCCTACCCTCCAATTCACACATGTCTCTCATTTGCATTCAATGGCCAACACCTTAATTAATTATCAGAAGGACAAGATGAGTTGGTTTGTCATCATTTGGAAATCTAGTTAGGCCTTATTGTGTTCGTTACCCTGGTTACCTATTGTTGCATTCACTATTAATTCCAATTCCTAGGCCTTTGATTCTTGTTTGCATGCTATAGAGAAAAGTCTCATTCGTGGGAAATAGATTGATGCGTGGTTCACTGTACGGGAGCCTAGGCTGAGGGAAATCGAAAGCATGTGGCGTCTCTTGCTTCTAACTACACATCTTTTTGGAAGGACATATATGGTAAATCTCCACTTCACCCTCTCATTATGGGATGAGTGGGTGCAAATCATTGGGTTTCTAAAAATCATTTCGAGCGCTTCAACTGCCAGGGGGGTGATTCTATTCGTTGGTGGATTATCTCTATGGCGTCAAGGCAGAGAGCCATAGTTAAAGGGGAGGCAAGGGGTGCTCCAGGAAGGAGTGTAACTTTGCTAACCCCGAGGCATATTTTATGGATGATTTCCCTCCACACATCTAGATGGCTATAAAGGAAATGGAATCCCACACGCTTGAGAAGAAGGCTAAGGCCCCAGAGGAATAGGAAAAAATCAGCCCCTACTAGACTGTTAAAACCATCTTGTCATGGGTCTTTTAGTAGCAAGGATTTAGTTAGAACGTAGTTTTAAGTATGCTTCGCGGTATCATGGAAGAGTTGGATGCTATTCATCACCGTGTGGACAACCTGATAAAGATGGTAGGAGCCAATTATCTTCTTTCGGGAGATCAATGTACTAGCTCAGAGGGGAAAGCGACCCATCCTGATGGAATCCCAAGCAAGTATGCTCAATTACCGTGGGGTGGTTTCTCTCTTGGCTTAGTTAGGATGGACAAGTCTTTTGTTTATGTTTGTTTATATGCATGGTTTCCCTTTATGGACAGGCAAAATCTTAAAGATGGGGTTGTACATATGTACTTCTTCAATGTCTATGTTTTAGTTTTTGTTTTATGGCAAACTTTGGGTTCTAGATTTACACATTTACATCACAAGCTAAGATCATAGCGTTCTCAAAGCAATGTAGATCTCCTTGATATGTAATTTTGTTTTTGCATTGTTAATAGAAAATTCCACTATTACTTAAAAAAGAAAATTGTTGGCTACTCAAGATGGTATTCTTTTTCCTTTTACTTTTGTATTATAATTTTTGTTTGAGAGGTGGAAATGTCCTATCATTTTTTTTTTCGGTGATTAATTGTATTATACTTTTTATTCAATTTTTTTATTTTATTTCGATGATTAATTGTATTATACTTTTTATTTAAGATGTATAAATAAGTCAAATGGTTAATCTCATTAATATTACTACTTTATATGTATGCATATAGTTAATAAAGCCATTTTAAGTTTATTTTCTTTATCATATCTTTTTATGGGTTGAATTTATATATCCTTTGAATATGTGTAAAATATGCAAAGATTTTTTCGCGATCCATGTGTATACAATCCACCATGGGAACTAAGAAGTTTGAATGCATGCTTAAAGAAGATATATACATTCTATAGTCTCTTTCTTGTTTGGATAATAATCGCTTTTACTCTATTTTAAGTAAACCATGCAACCTTCGCATAACACTCTACGTTAGGTGTCTTTGTAATAAAATTGACTTTATGATAACTTTTTATTCAAATCATTATATTTTAAAACATTTTTACTAAGATAAATTACATCTACAATTCGTTTAAAAATTTAATGAAAATATAACATTTATCATCCCTCCACCAATACCTTTGTTGTCGATTATAGTCATCGACTCTGTGTTGTCTATTTCCAGTGCCATTATCTTTATTGATTTGAGAATTTAAAGCAAACAAAGTATTATCTTTCTTAAGGTCGATAAACCAAAGTTGGTCTCAGTGGACGTTGTTCTTCATCGTCGTCATCATCCTCGTCGTTGTCATCGTCGTTATCATCATCATCATCAATAATAATAATGTAAAATAGATAAAATACATTGGATTATAGTGTTAGAAAGAATATA